>VONZ01000055.1:600000-862500 GCA_012976165.1 Labeo catla | reverse complement strand
TAAATTAAGTATAGCGCTTAGCTGCTGATGGAGCCAGTTTGGCGTCCAGTGGAAAGACACTGAGCTGTTACTACCTCGGGATCAACATAGATCAAATAAATAGCCTATACCGCAATATGCTTATAAGCACTATAACACTACACGCACCCATGATAAGAGCTGTTATTAAATGTTTAAAAAAGCTAAAAGTCTGTTTCACTCCACCCTGCCCTGCGTCTGTAAGTCTCGAGAACACAATTAAACCATCTGTCCACTTCACAAAGAGTTCGTTGTCACGCCTCCCAGTATGGCGTTGCGTCACAGTTACATCTTGCGAAGCTAATGTGAGGATCCGAGGTGGCTGTGTTTAAGCATGTTAATGGATAGATCATTTTACGACTTGTGCTAGTGTTTACTAAGCATTTACAACTGCGATTGTGTTGGATCCCCAGCAGAGCTCAATAGTCCCAACTTTGTCCTTAATTCATCTGCCTGGCCAAGAGACAAAAACAATAATTGCTAGAAAAACAGCAGGGAACAAGTCAGGGAGTTTAAAGAAACAAGGCAGAGCCGGGGTGATGATTTTAGCTGAGAAGAGTCTGGCTTTGTGTTAAACAGAAGAGACTGATATATAATTTGTGCATTTACGAGGCCTACGGATCAGACTTAACAGTAGCTTCTATCTTAGTGTACTACGCTGAAATCATAGGCCGTAAATTACCATACTTAACCTTTATGTGGTTTAAATAGTCACAGGGCTTCAGAGACATAGAAAGGTAGAGAACAGGGTCAGGATGAAGTTTAAAATAACACTTCACGATAACAAGTAAAAAAATTATAAATGTGAAATATATTTTTATTTATTTAAATATAATAAAATACAACAGTTTATTTTAAAAATATAATAAATTAATATTATATTTAATTGCATTAATTATTATTAAATATTTGAAACACTTATATATACATATAATGTATTTAAATATAATTAAATATAACAATTAATTTAAATATATAGTAAATTAATATTACATTTAAATGCATTAAATATTATAAAATATTTTAAACATATTTACATAAAAATAATTATATACAAATAATTTCTGTTTCTATTTTTTAAATGTACAATTAAAAAAAAATTATATAAAAATATAAAATATATACAATAGATCTTTGAAAATGAAAAATGTTATATATATGAAAATGAAATATATATATATATATATATATATATATATATATATATAAAATTTTTAAAAATAAATACAGCATTATATTTTAATAAATAAAAATGTATATATATATATATATATATATATATATTAATTTATATTAAATTTATATTTAATATTTTAAATATATAATAACGTTCAATAATGTTTAAAATAAATTAAACATTAACTTGCAAAAACAAGTAAAAAATGATAAATGGTAAACATATTTGTATTTATAAATAATACAACAAATAAAATAAATAATACATAAATATATTTAAATACAACATTTTAGTTTAATATATAATAAATTATTATTATATTTATTGCATTAAATGTTATAAAATATTTAAAACACTATATTTAAAACATTTTTTATTTATTATTATCAATTCTATTTATATTTTATATTTTAAATAGTGCTGTCAAACAATTAATCGCAATTAACTGTATCTAAAATAAATTTTTTTTAAAGAATATACGTGTGTGTACTGTGTATATTGATTACGTCATTTATTATTTAATATACACATTATTTAATATACATGGAAATACATGTAAATATTTTCAAAATATATACTGTATGTGTATGTATTTCATAAAAATACACTGTATACACACGTATATTATTTAAAAACTTTTATTTTGGATGCAATTAAATGCGATTAATCATTTGACAGCACTTATTTTAAACATGTAAGTTTAAAATAATTTAAATATTAACATATTAAAACATATTATTAAAATTATAGTTCTACGTGTAACCAAAATAACAGTCACATGGCAACACACTATAAACTCCTCCGAATACCTTAGCAACCACATAGTGATGCCCTGGTAGTAGTATCATGGTGGCTAGTGCTCACATTTTCTTCAAAAGATGTAAAAAATCTAGTCTGAACATTTACAGCAGAGCACCAGATGGGAGTGAATACAGAAAGTTAAAAAAAGAGACATCTGTTTTAAGTCTTAGAACTGTGTAAACCTGAGAACTACTGGGAAACTGTCCACTTTCCTCTTTTCCAAATGTAGCAATGTGTCTGATTCAATATGGAGTTCTGTTTACTAATGGACGCGCAAAGAAATCCCCTGCGGGAGGAAAGCACGGAAAAGGCTGTGTGATGTAATGGAACGTGCCGCATCTTCTGTCAATCAAGCCAAGGGTGGAGGGAGAACGAGAGACGAAAATAACAACAGTACTATCCCGTGCACAAACCACTAAGGGGTAAGCAAAGTGCTGGAACGAAACACATATCAGACTTTCCTGTCTCTGTCTTTTGATCTCTCTCTCTCTGTTGCTGTGCTCACTGGAAGTGCTCGGTGAAGACACTTTCAACAAAAGCTGCTGAAAAATTAATGCTCCAATTTCAACAAAGGAATGTCAAAAGCCATCCCATAAATCTCTCTTTAAAAACACTTCTATGTATAATTAATAGATCCAAAATGTTAATAAATGCCAAAAGGACAAAGGGCAAAATTCAGTGAGAAGAGTGAGAGAGCTGGAAGTGGCAGGTTGTGACAGGCTTTGTCGCTCTGCCGAGAAGGGTTTGTAAAACATGACTCACGAACGTCAAAGTCTTCACTAGCGATTGCTAATTCCCGCCGAATTCGTCCCACTTCAAGAATCATGCTTTAAAACGAATCCGCTCAAACTGTGAAAATACAGTCAAACTCCATGTACCGTTATAATTCATGCATTTCTGTTGCTGCCCAATAGAGGGAGGAGTCGACACAGCTGCCAGTGAAACACAGAGCTCAAGCCTGAACGTTTTCATGATTCCCAGAAATGTGTGTCAAAGCTTTGTTTATTGGATATTTAATTAAAGTGAAGAGAGTGTGCGTAATGCCGACTAGAGCCAGACTCAGCGGGGCGTCACAGGAAGGCTCCAATAATCACTAGGCAAGAAACATCAGCAGTCTTTTCTGAATCAACTCATTTTTAAAGCAGCAGAATTAAAAAAATACCATTCATTATATAAAAGAAAGTAAACAAGATTGCCTTGTTGCCTCTTGGTGTATGAAATACAGACTTGGCAGTTTTAATATGCGCCCCTTTATTTCTGTTTTTACCTCATCATATGAAAGAATATTGTTTCTTCCTATATATAGATATAGATATCAGGGTCAGAAATGAACATTAAGGGGCAATTTTTGCCCCTTTTAATATTTACAATATTTGCACTTTCAAATGTACCAAATTACTTTAATCAATATTTTAAACTGTTGTCAATAACAATAGATTGTTTAAAATTGTATCTAAATTATACATGTAAAAACACAGGAGCTCATAGGGCTGCAATATTATGACAATCATTATTGCAGACTATTGCTCTTTATATTGTAATAATGATTATTAATATTGACATATAAAACAATATAAAAAATTTTTGTTTCATTTTGGGCACGTCATATTTTGGATTCACAGACAAACATGTCAGTCCATGACGTTAGTCTACTCCAGTGAAAGTTATGCAAAAACTCCCATTATAATCACAGAAGCTACCAAATAAATGTACAAAATACATTAACAAATAGTAAAAATAATAAATAATATTTTCATCTAATCTGCACTGTGTTATTTATGATGAGGGAATTCAACACACTCATCTACCGCTCCAGCGTTTTCAGCGCTGACTAATCTAAGTGCCTCTGATTGGCCAATGCATTCCTAAACTCATCAGAAATGCATGTAATTGGTTATAAGGCTCAATGCTGTACAAAACAGCATGTAAAAAAAATCTGATGCAGTGTGAGTGAATCTAAATGTAATTTCCGTGAATTGACACTTTTCATTCATTTTCACATTTAATTTTAATTGCAACAGCCGTAATAAAGTGTTTAATTGTGCAGGGACATTTTTTGCCTCTTTGTCTTGAATATAGGGGCATTTTTGTTCAGTTTGTTGGCATTTTTGTCACAAGCCCTCATTAATTTCCGACCCTGATAGATATATAGATTTAAGTTTCCTAAATAATCATCAACTACATATGTGACCCTGAACCACAAAACCAGTCATAAGGGTCAGTTTTTTGGAAATTGAGATGTATACATAATTTGAAAGCTGAATAAATAATCTTTACATTGATGTATGGTTTGTTAGGATATGACAATATTTGGCCAAAAAACAACTATTTGAATATCTGGAATTTGGGGTTGCAAAAAATTCAAAATATTGAGAAAATCACCTTTAAAGTTGTCCCAATGAAGTTCTTAGCAATGCATATTACTAATCAAAAATTAAGTTTTGATACATTCATGGTAGGAAATTTACAAAATATCTTCATGGAACACGATGTTTTCTTAATATCCAAGAAAAATCGATAATTTTGACCCGTACTATGTATTTTTGGCTATTGCTACAAATATACCCGTGCTACTTAAGACTGGTTTTGTGGTCCAGGGTCACATATAGCCTCAGGACCTTTTCTGCTTACCTGCAGTCCAGTTTCTCCAGCTCAAAGTGTGGGTTGAAGTTTAGGACGATACGCTGCGACGGTTCGGGCGCTGTGATCACCCATCGACAGTTCTGGTGGGGCGGGTACTCCAGCGGGTAACCGGGTGTAGTGATGTATCCTGCGTCACTGGCATCCAAATGCCCACCACATGGCTCTGTGAAGACGAGAGGTGAAAAATAATTTAGCTTAAACAATATTTAGGATTTAAAACCAGTTAATTTAGATGGCCATTCTGTAGCTGTTTGAAGTGATTCAGTACCCATGAATCAATATGGCACAAATGACTCTAACTGAGTGAAAGGAAATAGCTGACCTCTGCTAGTTAATAAGTGAAGCAGTCATGACTTGGCAACTAAAGGCTTTTGTGCAATGTCCCGATGTTTAATACGAATCAACACAAACTTGGGAAATCAAAGAATCTGCTGTGTCCAGTGTCAAACACACTTGTCCCAGCTGTCATCTGGTATACAACTGTATCACTGACAACAAGCAATCTGCAAACATTAGGACACATTCTTCAACAGTCTCTTCAGAATAAAAAACACTCTATCACACATGACAAGCTATTCAGTGACAGGAAGTGTGTCTGCATGAGGTCAAAGGTCAACCCAATGCTGTGATCAGTCACAAAGATGCCTTTCTGTGTGGAAAGCGCAGAGATAGTGCACTCATTCTCTCTCTCCCCTGCCTGTGTTTACCATTCTCTTCCCGAACAAGCCCTCGGCTCCCACAGCTCAAATAATTGATATGGCTCTCATTCATTATTGCTCTGATCATAGTATTGAGGCACAGCTGTTTAACCTCTGCTAGAGCGCTACGATGTCAGCGCGCATGTTCGAGGAGAGGTGGCATATAAATGTTTTAATGTGCGGAGACACTGAATGATTCAAGATTGCTTCAGGAACTTGCCTGAAGAAGATATTCTGAAGATTGTTTCTTGAGCTGTTCTTGTTGATGCAAAGACATTGTCATTGGGGTTCAATTATGTTTTGGATCCCATTGACAAAAGCATTTGAAACAATATCTTCTTTGGGTTCTGGCGAAAGTCAAACAGGTTTGAAACTCTACGAGGGTGAGTAAACAACAACAACTTGTTTATTTAAAAATAACACTTTCTTTAAACAGAAAGCACTACAGTCAAACTGCAGTTGAAAGCAGTGCCATCCAAATGTTTAATACTCAGCAGATCACAGGCGTTCCAATTCTGTGGGAATCTGTGGAATTCTGTGGTGCCGGATTCCGTGTGGTCCTGCTCATCATACACCAGCAGTGGCCCAGGAAGGATGGACACACGGCATGCACGGCATGCACTTTGCTGCCGTTACTTGAAATTCACAACAAATACACCGCAACCAACATGCACTGAGCCGATGTTGTAGCGTCACACATAGTGGCCCAGTGGGGACGCTGGGAAGGAGTTCAGAGGAAGTGAGGGCTTTGATTGACAGTTTGAGGTCTGTGGCTGGTTTCCACAGCGCTTTCTGCGAACAATTACAACTCATCTGTATTGCACACTTGATCTCTCACACTCAGTCACCGACTTTCTCACCGTCGGAAAACAAGATTGATGTGGTAGGATGCGACCTCTTCATGCCTTCCAGATTTACACTGCATTCAAAGAATACTGCAACTAAACCAGGCAAAATACGGCCTAATTCTGAAACCAGCAGACCGCTCACCTTTGCTCCAACACACTGCTTCGTCAAATACTGAATAGGGCAATGACATCTTGCGATTGCAATCCAACAGTGCAAGTTATGAAAAAACTCCCATTATAATCACTGAAGCTATGAAATCAATCTTTTATTTACATCGTATCTGCACTGTATTGTTTATGATGAGGGAATTTGTGAGTGTGCACATTCAAACGCGTCTGATTGGTTATAAAGCTCAACGCTGCATAAAATAGTGTGTAAAAGAAATCTGATGCAACGCATCTTGCTTCAAATGACAAACTTTGTACTAAATAGCCAAACAACAGTTTCTTGCAAGTGCAATGTTTTATATTAGAGAAAAATATTTGGTTGAAACCAAAAAAATATTCTTAAAGTTTTATAATTTTATAAACAGCTTAGATTTTTTAAACAGTCCTTGATATTTTTTTATATTTTACGTGCTTTAGATGTAAAATCGTTTGCATGGTAAAACCATCTAAATTAAAAGTCTTTAATTTATCCTTTCTAAAACACAACCACTATAGACACACACATGCAGATGGCCGTCTTTGTCGGTTGCGTCGGATCCCATGCTGTTTCTGAATGTCCCATCACTAGTACTGCATTTTTAAGACAGCATGTCAAGTTAAAAATAGCCCAAGTTTTAGAAACACATCTCTGTTGCTCTTCATCCAGCTGTTTTTCAACACAACAGTGTGTCTTTACATAAATGCACTTCATCAACCTGAAACATTCTGACTAGCCGTTCGGGCAACCCACTGACTCATTGAATTAGTAAATATGTAGCTTTGCGCTAAACACACTCCTGTAGGCTGCATCTGAACAATCCCAGTATCATCACTTTCTCATATGTTCCGGGTCGATTCGTTTGTGTATGCGAGTGCTCGCAGAAAGGAGGGTCGACAGGCTGACGGGTCTCATTAGGAGGTGTTCTTCCTCCCTAAGCTCTGGGCCTCAACAGAACCGGTCTGACAGTGCAGAGATTCATTTCCGCTCTGAGCAGAGAGAGCGACAGATACTGCAGTAGTGTTGTGTTGCTGTGTGTGGTGGCCTCATGAATTATTGTGTCTGTACTGCTAAAGGAGTCTATCCATCTACAGTCTCTGCCACATGCTATCACAGCAATACACGAATGGGCCAGAGTCAACACACTGTGTGTGTGTATGTGTGCGTGCACGCATGTGTGTGTTTGTGGATGATTTGCTGTGCTCCAAGTACAGATGAAATTTATGTGTTGGGGAATGGAAATGTTATTTTCGCTGAAAATGTAAAACACGATTTTGTTTCACTGAACTTTTTTAAAGTTGCACTCCTAAAAGGCTTTAAGAAAGCATACAGAAATAAACCGTTCTAGCATTTAAGATCATGTATGCTCACATGAGATTAATAATAAAAGCTAATAATTTTGAGAACATCATTTTGAGACAACAGTGCAATCCATGATAATTAAACATTTAAAAAATAAATAACAAAAATGAATAATGTATAAATAATGCATTTTTAAAATGTGACCCTGGACCACAAAACCAGTCATAAGGGTCCATTTTTTGAAAGTGAAATAAATAATTCTGAAAGTGGAATAAATACGCTATTCCATTGATAGAATTGTTAGAATAAGACAATATTTGCCCGAGATATTTGGAATATTTGGAATCTGAGGGTGCAAAAAAAAAAATCAAAATGCTGAGAAAATCACTTTTAAAGTTCTTGGCAATGCATGTTACCAATCAAAAATAAAGGAGGAAATGTACAAAATATCTTCATGGAACATGATCTTTCTTTAATATCCTAATGATTTATGGCATAAAAGAAAAATGGATAATACAAATGACCCATACAGTGTATTTTGGCTATTGATACAAATATATCCATGCTACTTAAGACTAGTTTTGTGGTCTAGGGTCACAAATGGCATCAACAATGTGCAAATCCTACATCCACACCACTAGGTGTTAGTATAAGTCCAATACAGCTGCCTTACAAGACAGGTCAACAAAAATTACTGTGCGCAACTGTAAAATTACCTATATTAATTGGAGCAATAAATGACAAACTGTCCAAAGTTTACTCACAGAGTCGGCCTGCCAAAATATCATGTGATGTCCCACACTACAGCAATTAGATCTCCTTCACAAAATCAAATTTCGGCGGAACCAGTTTCTAAAAATGTTTGCGCACATTCTACATCCACACCACTAGGTGTCAGTGCCTGGAAGCTGACCTGTATTATTTGGGTAAATAAATGATAGACTATTCAGTGTTGGTCTCATAGCATCAGCCTTCCCACACTACAGCAAAACGTCACACTGTTCAATAGAAACTAAATCTACTAATAGCGCTCCTTCGATTCACAAAATCAAATATTGGCCCGAACCAATCAATAGCTTTGATTGTTGGGCAAATCAATAGTATCTTCCATCCTCACTTAGCATAAGACTCAGCACGCCACGCTCACTATTCACCACAACCGTGTTCTGCTGAGTACACACAACAACCGCTACAGATCTCATCCTGTCAGAGCTTCCGGTGTCTGCACTTTGTCAATTCGCACAACCCCGCTCCTCTCCTTTCTTTAGATACGCGTCGTTTCTCCCCGCCTCACTTCCTGTAGGATTGAGGATGCTGCCGGTGGGTATGCCTGCCGCCGGCCCCCTCGCTTTAGGGCCATAAGTAACTGTAAACGGTGCTGAGCAGGTGGGTGGGGGAACGAGAATGGAGCTGCATTATTTATGGGTTTCTTGCTTGTTTTGAATTTCATCCCAATAGCACTGTTTCAGCACTTTTCCAGCGCCTGCCACACGAGAGTGAGTGAACGAGTGCCGGCGCATTTGCTGGCGCGAATACAAATATCTGACCTTCTTTTAGCTGATTTACAGGCCCATTTTCTGCTGAGGGAGTGCTAATATTACCCATTACATGAGACGGAAAAGAGAAGAAAACAGTCCAGGGAGCAGACATGACAACAAACTGCAGTGATTTACATAATGGCCATTGTTGGTGGAGATCCGGTGTGTTTAACGGTTGAAACGGATTAGAAATTGCAGAAACTTATTTGAAACTAATTGGCCCATCATCCAAACCAAAACATTTGTTTCTGCTTAAACTCTGCGGTTCATGGGTTGCTGATCTAGAAATTTTACAGGTGAGGTCACATTTACTTTTGGTCTACGGAATTCTGAGGGCAAATCAGGTCAATCCGATAGGAATCTGTGCGATCGGGAGTTTCGCATGAGGGCAGCTTTGCTCATATTCACGTTGGTCATGGGAAATTGCTACAACAACCTACAGAAAGTGACATCTGTGTGAGCTGTGCTTAATGTATTACTAAATTACAGACAACAGCCAATGGACTTTTTTGCACGTGTTATTCAAAAGGCTCCTAATTCTGCAAAAGTCACTTAGATATATGTAATCTGAAGAGATTAGACATGAAATGCATCGCCTTGGTCTTGGTATCAAACTCATTGTTAGAACACAGAGTACCTTAAACACACACAAAGAGGTTGCCAGAAGTCCACATCTGCCTTTCATCAGCATCAACAGTATAAAGAGCTCAGAGGAGGTGCTGCTGGACGAAACCTAACGCTACACACACACACATAGAAAGTGAAGCTCCAACAGACTAAAAGCAGGTGACTCACATTAAGAGCTGGATGAACAAGTCAAAAGTGAAACTCAGAACCAATCGCCTATAAAAACCAAAGATGTGCGCATGGAAAATGAAATAAGCTCGGGGCCACTGAACAGCAGAAAACGAACATGACAAATGGGCTTAGCAGGGATCCGATGAAACTTTAAAGAGATCCCATTCACTCTGTACGCCACGGAAAACAACCAGCGCCAGGAGAGATTTGCTCTCATATTCCCTCGGAAATTCGGAACGACACGCAGCGGTCTCTATCAGGATACTGATGTGTGCTAAACTGCAGTTGAGTTTGCTCCGGTAGCTGCAGTTTCTCTGGAGCGTGTTGAGGATCTGCAGGTGGTCAGGTGTGTCTGCACAGCTGCATAAGCATGTAATCAATCGCAGCGTTGCCTCCAGGCGCAGGTGGCCGAGGCTTTGCCAACAACATGCTCTTTGCGCTCGTACCAGTAGGTACACCGGGAAAAATATGGACGAGCATCCGGACATGCTGTCTTTCAGGCTCAAACATGTAGATGCACACGCGTCCGCATGCTATCGCCACACGCGGCTCATCTGCTCGGCAGCCATAACCGCCGCCATGGGAGAGGAGCTGGAAAATATCAGCAGCTGACTGGCGGAAGTCAATAAGGTTTCTCATTTTCACTGAGCGAGCGTCTGCTGATGAATAGCTGATATTTAATCGCAGTGATGAGACACTTAGAGCTCCACCGTTCTGTCTTATTACATTCTGTCCGCACTAGAACAAGAGGCTTCGGCCCCCGTCGTTTAGCGTGTGCTTTATCAGCTGCTGAGTCCAGCTCACTTCAGCAGGGCTTCCTGTCCCAGCAGTAGATGGTTAAGCCATTCTCCCTTTCTCAAAACCATTCATCCATCTGATTCAGACCGTCTGAAGCTTAACAGGACTAATTAAGGCACTGTTGTTGTGTTGGAAAGATAGCTAGGCTTTTAGAAGGACCCCTGTGGAGAGCTCTCTCTTGGATCAGGTGCAGATCCCAATACAGATCTGTTGGGTCTGGCAGCACTGCCGTCGACATTTGGTTGGAAAATACAGCTAATGCTAGTCCAAAAGAACTTTACTGGAGGAAAAATGTTGAAAGAGTAAAAAGAGACCTAACAAAAACTTCTGTCTTCATTTATTCACCCTAATGACTTTCTTCCATGAAACACAAAAGGACACTTAGCAGTCTCCATTCACTTTCACTGTTTGGAATAAAGATGCAATAGAAGTGAATGGTGACTGAGACTGTAAGTCCTAACTGTTCTACCTAACATCTTTTGTGTTCCACAGAGGGCAGTTCGAAACAACATGAGGGTGAGTAAATGATGACACAATATTTATTTTGGAGTGAACTAATCCTCCAGTAAGTAGGTTATCTTGTGTGGTCCAACAGAAAAATGACTCAATTTACATTAAAGTGTTCTGCTACTACGTATTTGCACACACAAATTATGTATGATGAAAACGTTATCTATTTTGTGAGGCTGCAAAGTTACAAAGAAATGAAAAAGAAAACTTGAAAAATATATAAATGTTTCAAAGTGATCGCGTGATACGTAATATTACACGTAAAACGTGTAGACTACAACAATAAAAATCCCCGTTCAAAAAACCCTTCAAACCGTTCGCCATTAGTTTTCACCCGAGACAGACTCAATAAAGATAGCACATCGACTCTGTAAAAGCAAAGTTATCTTTCACACGTATGTTTACTTATTCATAAAGCCAAATTTCAAGGTTAATAATGTCATTTTGATTTTTTCCCCTCTGATTTGCGAAAATATGTTACCGTTACAACACTTTTTTAAAGGCTTACCTTAAAATACCTCAGCGTGACAGTGGCTGAAGTGAGTTTAATCGGTCAGGAAGGTTAATAAAACTCGCTAAAGATAGTTTGAATGCAAAACCTGTCTTTCGAATCACCAGCAACGAGTTCAGAAATGTCACATAAAAGCTATCAAAATACGAAAAACACAAAATCTATTAGTGTATACACAGTAATATGTGCAAACACACATAGATTATATATCGCCTATAGGTAAATATATACATTATATTCTGTATCCCCGCTGATATTCTCCATGAGAGTCACTGGAGGTGCTTCGATCATGTGCCCGCGGCTGCACAAATACAGTCGTCAAGACTAAGTAACCATGACACAGGAACACTATGACTAGAAAAACACCGTAAATGATGAGTTACGACTTCGTAGGTCAAAAATACATATATTACATGTTTAAGGGTTAAGTGATAGGCGGCTTAATTTAGGATCCCGTTCGTGGTATGAAGAGAATCTGCTGCGTAATTTACTCTGGAGTTTATCTGTGCGTTTGTGAGCAAAATGCCCCGAATCCTGAAACAACAGTTAACTGTATCTCACTGCTAATTAAATAAACACACACAAAATAGTGTTGAAAACGTGCTGTAGTGTCCAGTGTGGAGCGCGGCGTTCGTCGGAGGTCATGCCGAGCGCGCGTCACCTCCAGCGGGCAGGAGACTGCCAGCGCACGCGGTGAGCTTTCACCCATCACACTAAAACCTTCTGAAAGCTTCAGAGAGGCTCATCATCTTAATGTTGTCGTTCTGGTTTTGTTTTGCTATTTTCTGTTTTGCCCCCACCCTCCACTCTTTTGCCGTTTTTTAAGATAGTAAGTATTGAATATAGAATATTTGCCGTTTTGTCTATCAGTTGTGAGGTACGATAACAGCCCTAAGCAAAATTCAGTACAAATACACAAAATGACATAAACTGAGATATATCAATAATGTGGTCGCAGTGCCTTGTGCAATATCACATTATAGCACACGCGTTTAATGGAAACCTATACTGATTCAGATAAAAAACAAATGGCAAGAAAAACTTACCCTCCTCTCCATAAACTAATGCCGCACACAAGACAAGTAAAGATCCACAGAGCTTTGTGAATAAATCCATCTTTTCTGGGTGATGTTCACCCAGTGCGTGTAGAGGAAATGCTGAAGTTCTTGTGATGTTCTTTGAAAATGTTCTTGTCCACTGACGATGTATCCACTTGTGCCTTTAGTCTGATAACAATTTCTTCCGCCTGCTTTCTCGATGTGCTTTAAATTGCTGGATGCGTAAATTCAACCCAGACTCGGCTGTTTAACATCTCCAGTTATATCCTAAACAAAAGCAACGTCAACGAAATAAAACGGCTGATTAAAACTAAACAACTTTCTCTTTAAAAGCCAGAGTTCAGGGCGAAAACATATTTTGGCTTGATTTCCTCGAGCTATAGCAGCGGGTGAGTGAGTGAGTGAGGTGAGCGCCGCTTTCTCTCGCCTTCAAATCCAACTGACATGAAGCGTTTTCCCGGTTTCGTCCCCACAGAATCCAGCACAAAACGCTCTATCTTGATATTGGGAAACACTGGCCACGGCGGAAAACTGTCAGAAAAGGGCAGTTCGGGTAAGGTCTTCTGTGCAGAGGGTCCGTAACTGAAGTCTTGTGATAGAGATACTCCGTGCGCTGTCTCTTTGGCACTGCGCGTCTCTGCGTTTGAGCGCTGAGTCTTGCGCGGCAGCAGCAGCATGTGGATGTAATAGCATTAAGGACGGGCGCAGCTATCGCATTACAGTCAGCACCTCGGCCCGCCTCTCCAGTCTCTGATTAAAGACCAGCCACTAGTCCCGTAGTTACGCTATAAAAAGGCGAGCGAGAGAAACACAAGCGCCCACAGCCACACGGGCTCGTCAAACGCTCGTGGCTGTGCGAAACCACAGGCTGGTTTGGAGAGTTTCTTCAAGGAGGTACACGATGTATGCTGCTAACAATGGGTCACTGACAAATAATGATGTCCAAAATTATAAAATCTCATAAGTGTCCAGTTTAAAACATATGTTGTTTGATATGTTTTTTGAAAAGCAATCTTTGTATTCGACTGTGGGTTTTTATGCATTTTGGAAGAAATATTTATATAATAGCTATATTATTTTCAACATAAAAAGAAATACTCAAAAAATGTCAAGTGGCGTAACCATTACGTAAAAAATAGCACTGAAGTACATTCCTCCTTTTTAACAAGTTTATTTTAGATTTTAGAAAATTATGTTAGTAAAAACAAAACCTGCAATAGCAAGCATCACATTTTTCATGTATAAAACGGTGGTTACTCCATTTGACATGAACAAATTACGCATTTTCATTAAAAAAAAGTCCTATTAAGTGATACTGTCATTGTTTTATGGTTACGCCACATTAATTTTGGTAAACAGAAGTTTTTCAAATATTCACAATATTAAAAAACAAATAATTGAAGAAGAAAAAATTAAATATTATTACTGCACAGTTACACCACCTAGACACATTTTTAAATTATCTCACAAAATCCCCCAAAATGATGTCATTCAGAAACGAAAAGCATGTTAATCATAGAAGAGGGCTGAAATAGATCTGGACCAAAAAAAAAAGTCACATCATTGACCAAGATTTAGCAATAACATAAGGGAACAACAGAAGGAAACTGTTGTAATTATGATAATTATATGTAAGCTGCCATTACGTTTGACAGCTTGTTACATGATTGATGTCAGAAACGTAACAGTTTTGATGCCCTCCAGTTGACTTTAGGCAGAAAAGTGAAAATGCTGAGTTGAGCCATGCATTAGGTAAGGAAATGTGCATGGTAATGCGTGGCTGAGATTGAATTAATGCAAATGTTTTTGACAGCAAGCCAAGGCTAGATCAACAAGGCTATAGGGGTCAAACTTTGAGCAAAAATACAAGAAACTGAACAATCCAATGGTAAACGTTCCATGACGACAGATGTTTGACAGAAACTAAAAACATCTGTTTTTTTCCTTGTGACTGTTGAAAATACACACACACACTCACAGTTTAAATAATAACAACGAGCAGAGGTTTGTGGTAGGATATGTGGGCCACTGAGAAAAGGAGAAGAGAAAGCAGAACTTGGGAAGAACAATCATGTCCCTCTGGGTCTGCCCATCCAGAGTCCTTTAATTTAGGCCCCCTGCATTCAAAAACATATGAAGGCAGAAATAAGATACTAAGGTACAGCAAGAGTTTGGGGTTTAGAAAGAAGGGCTAGAGTAGACCTCACCCACCACACTGTGCACATCAAAGCTTTGAGGAACCGAAACTCTCAGATATGTTCTTATGCACAGATTTTTTTATGCACAGATCTTTTCAGATCCACCCAATATAGGGACAACGAGGGCCCCAATCCGCTACTAACTACAGCGGGTTTAATGACACAGCATTACCCTGCAGATCCCAAAATAAACTTCTCTTTCTTCAACCACCCTGCACACGCTCGACACTGTGACAACAGGCAGCTAGGGAAGCACGGGGAAGTTTTTCTTAGCTTTTGATGCCTTGTCAGTTTCAGGTCATGTCTTATTGAAGTCAGATGATTAGTCATGTGTGGTAACATGCGTGAGCTGTTAATTCTGAGAATCGTATTCACTTACGGAGGAAATGAGAAGTGCAGAAAATATGATCGTTTTTGTAACACTGGACTTCTTTTCATCATCACCAACCACTCAGTGAGAAGTTTTCTAGATCACTTGACAAGGCCTCAATGAGAGGTCGTCGTGCTCTTATCTCTCCATGAGAGTACTGACTCCATCTCTCAGCTCTTGAGACCACTGCACTATTTGACCTGGGGGCTTGGGCCTGTCAACAGTAATACTTGATAAAGGTTGCTCTTTTACACTGTCTTCAGACCAGTCGTGTGGTGTCACCTATCACAGATGAGGTCAGAGTTTGGGTATAGTGAGGGCTGGTCTTGGATCAAGGTGAAATAACAGCTTCCCTTTGAAGTGTTGACAGGCCTGGCCTGTGCTGTCCACACACACCTCGACCCACAGCAGACCTGTGATCATCCATCTTTTTGGCTAATGCCAGGCTGAGCATGAGGAGATCTCTGTAGAACAGTGGAGCCTCTGTGCATGGTGGTGGGGCTATCCACACTCTCAGCCTCACGGGGGAAGTGTTGAGTGTGTGTGTGCGTGTGTGAGCTCTAAGGTTCCTGACAGCCATACAGGGAGGAAAGTCCCTGCTGCGGTCCCAGCAGTGGCTGCACTTCATCTTCTTACACCATTTGAGCTTAAGTCGTGCTCGAGCCAAAAGAGCAGCCAATGCTGACACATCTGCTTGTTTACAGCTATCAACGTTTATGTCTGGAAAGAAGAAAGTACAAATAGAAAGTTCCTGAAGACATGCAGTAGTCAAGATTTGAAGTGGATCAAAAAAGTTAATCAAAGTTGTCCTAAAACAAGAATGGGTATTGTTTTGGTTTTAGGACACCTTTGATGAAAGGTTTTGATCCACTTCAAATGTTGACTACTGTATATGTACATTTATGTTCACAAACAGAAAGTAAAGAAATAAACAACAACAACAACAACAAAATAGTAAACAAAACTGTCAGTTGGAGTAACCATAAAGTGACTGTTCGCACCATGAATCATGCAAGTTTACACACTTTAAGTCGTGATATAATCACTACAATATCAAGTCATGAATGTTTTCTTAAGGTTGCTCCACTTGACCTTAAGAAAATATGTGATATTTTTCAAAATAAGGACAGAGGAGAATTAAGTTAAGGAAATACTCTAAAACACATAACTGTCGAGTGGTGCAACCATAAAGTAAAATATACTAAAGTACTTCATTACGTGTTAAATACCAAGAATGTTATATATAAGAAATCATGAATATAAAGAAGTTTAAAGTTACTTCACTTGACCTGAACAAAACATGCCTATAACATTTAATCAAAACCTGTGATATTTTTAAAAACAAAATAAGAACAGATCGGATTTAAATTAAGGAAATGCTTTAGAATGTAAAACTGTCAACTGGGGTAACCAAGTAAAAAGCACAAAAATATTTTTCTTGCACCTTGAATCATGCATGTTTACACAACTTAAGCCATGTTAAAAATTGCAAGTATATCAAGTCATGAATAATCAAGTTTCTTAAACAAAACATGTCTATTCAGAAAAATAATTCTCCAAAATGCGTGATATTTTTTTAAATAAATGAAGAGAACTGAATTAAGATAGGGAAATCCTCAAAAATGTCAAAACTGTCAAGTGGTGCAACCAAAAAAGTATATAGCACTAAAATACTTTATTACATGTGAGTCATGAAATACCAAGAAAATTATAAAAAAAAGTCATAATGAATATAACGTTTAAGGTTACTTCACTTGACCTGAACAAAAAATGCCTTTTAATAATATTTAATCAAACCGTGGATATTTCTAAAAAACAAAAAAACAAAAAAAAAAAAAAAAACTGTCAACTGGGGTAACCAAGTAAAAAGCAAACAAAAACAATTTTTCTTGCACATTGAATCATGCATGTTTACACAACTTAAGTCATAATAAAAATCACAATAATATCAAGTTATAATCTTAAAGTTAATCCAAATGACTTGAAAAAAAAAAACTCACCAAAAAGTGTGCTATTTAAAAAAATAATAATAAAAATAAATAAAGAGAACTGAATTACGTTAAGAAAATCTGTAAAACTGACAAAACTGTCAAGTGGTGCAACCATCAAGTAAAACTAAACCTTGACCTGTAATATATATGTAAAAGTGTGCTTTCAGATATTTTTAAAAAAAGTGCTAACTGACTCAACATAAATCATCAGGGGTAACACCAAGAAGACATTTAAAAATGAAGATGACAATCCTGTCTAAAAAAAGTCGCCAGAGAAGGAATTTAAGTGCCAGAGTTACGTGATTTCTCAGTTTGGTACAACTCAGTCAGCATTTCTGCAGATTCATTCTGAACTCCTTGTAAGCTTGACGAAGCTCTTTGGTAAGCCAGCCAAAACACTCAGTAGTCAAATGCCTGAATGAGTTTCTCACTGTCATTGGACAGTAGACTGCACTAGACGTATTGCACAGATTAACACCCAGATCCAATTACCCTTGCTAAGCAAGCCCTGGGGCTAAATAGTGTACCACAGCTGGAACGGGCACCAGAGCTGAGAGCTCTGCCCACATCAAACCCAGAGGAGAAACACCCAAAGTGGGGCAAGCAGCTAATACACAGGCCTAGAGCAGAACCAGAGTGGAGCCAGAGTCAAATCTGTTTACTGGATATGAGCAACAACACAGAGAAGCTAGCAGTATGTAAGATGAATAGCAAACATTTCAATGGATGCATTTTACTGTTGACCAAAAATGATACCAAAATAGCAATATGTAAATTTCAGATAAACTTTAGTATGACTGGGTTATCTAAATTTAATTCGGCTAAATGAAAACCTTAATTTCAGTTTCAGTGTTTCGATTAAAAAATAATTTCAGTTCCATCACTAACTCATGCCAAGTACATAATGAAGACTTTCATATTCATATTGTTCCAAAGTAAACAAGCTAAATCACAACCTTGCATTACTCATTCTTTCGAAGCGAGTAATACAGCCGTACGCATACAAAAACACGCACACTGATATTCTCGCTCCCTGGTATCCTCAATAAACTCAACTCTGCACAGATGAGCAGTAAATTATTATATCAGCAGTACATATACACGGGCGACTCTCTAATGTGGCTCGGCTGGAACATAGCTTTGCCTATTTACTGGGGACAAACACACAGCCCATCAGTGTGTTCCCATGTTCAGATGACTCTTTGAGTTATATCTGCTTCTCTGTTTCACCCAGTGCCCACACACACAAACATCCACATCCAGTAATCACACATCTATCCTCTCTGATCTGCCTGTTTGTGTACAGAAATTGCACTGGGTGCAGTAAACCTAAATCTGAACGCTGTAGATCTTAGGTCCGGGTGTCTGCAGGAGCGGACTTTTATTCCCCTATTTACTGCTGTGTGTCAGCTGTGGCCGCCTCCGGCGTGATTATCACTGCAGGTTGAAGCGGTGTCCTGGGGTTCATACAGAAGAATAGTGGTGGAGGAAACTGTAGTTCTCATTATCCACAAAGCCATCCAACTCCCACAAGGCCTTTTCGTCTCCATGCGCTCACATTCATTTAAACCAGCCTGAAGAAATACCTACTTGCGAGCAGGAGCGTTGTGTGTTGCTCCTTGCAAATACTCTAACCTGTAAACAAGGCAGAATTTAACTGCCATAACATTTACATATTCTCTAATGTTCAAGAAACACAGCACATGATGTTATTTAATTCAGTAGCACATCCGTCCAGTATCTGGTGCAGTTCACCTTTGAACCATGAGGGGGCAGGTGTCTGCCAAGGGAGACAGATGAAAGCATGGCAGGATCAGGGAACAAACAGGAGAATTAAAGTCTATTGATAAAACCCTCACATCAAATTAAACAATAACGTGTGCGTTTATGCTGAATCAAAAGCATATAACCGACGGGAAGGCTTAATTTCAGCAGAACAGCCTGCTGAATTTCAGTCAAATCACTGCAGACCACAGGAACAAGAGACGTCCTTATTAAATAACAATATAATATCTGAACCTGATGAATCACGATGACAAATGATATTCAGCCATCTCTAATTATCTTCACAATAGCTCATTCCTCAGCGCGTTGACGCCCTCCTCTAGGATACGCTATTAACGGCGGCCGCTGTATATCTGTAAACACAATTTCCTCATCTTTGATTTGGGATTTCATTTTATAATAACCAAATACACCCATCTCTCACGTATATATGAAGGGACTAAATGAGCTGTCAAATAACCAGGAATAACAGGTAAAGTGCCTCTCTAGGTAATTCTTAATCTTAGCTTTAATTACACAACTTCAGTTATCTCAGAGCCATGAAACCCATATTCACACAAACACTGTAATTGAAACGCCTTGAGTAAGTGCAGTCGCTGATGAGTTTCTCCCCTCACCTCAAACACTGGTCACTGATAAGCCTGGGGGTCAGAGGTCAGGGTTTCTAACACTGATAAGGCCGTCTGTGGAATCCCATGGAGCTGATTGGAATCTAAGCAAGATTGGAGGCCGGGGAATGTGAAGGAACGCTGATCAAATAGGGAGGTCTCCTCCCTCTCACTCTCCTATGGCACTGCTTATCTACAACTCAGCATGAATGAGACGTTTGACCCTCGAACAGTTTTTTCCTATTGAGTTTCTTTCTAATTACATGCTTGGAACTAACATTCCCATCTGTGTTGAGGTCTTTCAGTTGTTTACAGTAAATATGATGGTCCAGTAGAAACCAGAAGAATGGACAAATAGGTGATTGTCCACAATGGAGAACGTCTTCAGGCTTTTCCCCCCTCTGTGTCTTATCAGAAGGAACACAATCTGGAGTTTGATGGGTAAACTTTAGGGTTCCTGTGCAGGGGAACTTAACAGACTTCTTTGGCTTAAGGAAGCTATTTGGGCAGAAAAAGCCTTGACAGCAAAGTCTTATTTCATAACATACATCAGTGCAGGAGCCACAGAGTGCTTTGATATCAGCACTTTTGTAATATATTCTTTGAGTTATGAGTATAAATGAGGGGAGTTGATGATTGTGCGTTACTGTTTGAGATTAATATTTGCAGCCGTACCCCAGGCACGGCAAGCTTGCAGATCTGTACTTTCCCAGTAGGACGTCTTGCGATCGTAAACATTTGATTAATCAAAAGTAAACACGTAAAACAATGCAGTATAAACCGGGGCGGTAATCATGCGATTGCGTAATAAATGGCGTGTCATGTGAATGTCGGAGCGAGGACGTTTCTGCTGTGTGTTCATTGCGTTCAATCGAAGCGAGTCACCATTTGGGTAATTAATTTGAGTAATGAACACAAAAATTCACACATCTGCATTTTTCTCTTGTTGGGTAATTTTTCTCTGGTCTTATGAGATGCAGTAAAATGAAATGTAATTGAAACACATGGAGTTTTACCCTGTTCTCTGCTGGAGGCTTTACATCACTGCATATGTGATAGATTACAAAACACTTTGTCAGTTCTAATAGTCAGATCAAAATTAAAATAAATGGAGTAAGTATGATATGTCTAATATGATTGTTTTGGTTCTGCCAAATGTTGCTGTAACTCTTACTTTTGGAAATTAAAAACACCATATTTTACTCACAGATGCTCTGAAATCAACTTGTGAAGAGGAAGTCTGGCTGTGAAAGTTGGCAAATATGTATAAATGCAAATGATGTAGAATTTTGGATTTAAAAAAATGTATTTTTTGAATAAATTGTTTTTGAATAAACCTTTACTGTATGTTCAATGCCATTCAAAAGTTTGGGATCAGTATGATTTATAATGTTTTTTTAAATGAGAGTCTTTTACGCAAAAAAAAAAAAAAAAAAAAATTGTGAAATATTATTGCAATTTCTAATACTGGTTTCCTATTTTAATATACTTTAAAATATAATTTATTTCTGTGGCAGAGCACTGAATTTTCATCAGCCTTTACTTCAGTCTTCAGTGTCAAATGACCCCTCAGAAATAACTGTAATATGCTTATTTATAATTAATGCTGGTATCATTTGTACTGCTTAATATTTTTAGGTAATATTTTTTCAAGATTTTTTGATAAATAAAAAGCTAAAAAGTGTTTAATCAAAATATAAATACTAAACAGTTACAATATACACTACTATTCAAAAGTTTTGGGTCTGTACAGTTTTTTTCTTTGAAGCAAGGATGTGTTAAAGTGATAAAAGTGATAGTAAAGATTATATTGTTAGAAAAGATTTCTATTTTGAATAAATCTTTTTTATTCATCAAAGAATCCTGAAAAAAGTATCACAGGTTCCAAAAAATATTTGGCAGCACAACAGTTTCAACACTGATAATAAATCAGTATATTAGATTGATTTCTGAAGGATCTTGTGACACTGAAGACTGAAGTAATGGCTGATGAAAATTCATTGCTGCGTCACAGAAATAAATTACATTTTAAAGTATATTAACGTAGGAAACCGGTATTAGAAATTGCAATAATATTTTACAATATTACTATTTTTTCTGTATTTTTGATCAAATAAATACAGCCTTGATGAGCATAAAAAACATTAAAAATCTTACTGATCCCAAACTTTTGAATGGCAGTGTATGTATATAAAATATTCTCACTAAAGCACTAAAAGTGTGAATAAATACTTTTTTTTTTTGCTTCAGAGCTAAAATTAAATGAAAGCAATCTTTAGTGCTCCACAGGCCTTATATTCTGTGGAAAATGGATCTTAAACTCTCTATTAAAGGGTTAGAAAGACTGCCAATGACAATAAGACAACAGAAGATGATATGTGCATGATAAAAGGACACTTTAAAGTAATGAATCACTAAACAGTATTGTTTAAACTGAGCAGGGTGCAATGGCTCTCTGAGCACACATACAGAATGGATAAAGACAGGAAAAGGAAACGATTGAGGCAAGACTGTTTAAGGTAAATAGAATTTTTTATATGAAAACTAACTTTTGAGGATCTAAACATTCATCAGCTTTCGGATTTTGGACTTGGAGAGGCTGAAAAAACAGGAGATGATGGTGCTTGTATGTCTGTGTGTGTGTGTGTGTGTGTGTGTGTGTGTATGCGTGTGGCCCTCAGATTCAATTTGGCATTGGAGTGTCAGAGAGATGGTTCACTGAGCATCTGATATGAGTGACTGATTAACTCAAGCTAATTGATTGAGAAGCGTCACACCGGCGAACTTAGATGGAAACAAGGGGGTCAACATCTGCCGCTTTCCCAGAAACCCCCCTGCTTCACCTTATCCCATTACCCCTCAAAACACTAACCCACAATACCCCTAATACCCACAAACACATACACATAACGCTGGGAATCCAGCAGTCACAAGAAGTGATGTGGAAAAACTGAACGAATGATGAAAATTGAATGCTAGCATTAATTTTTAATTAGACATGATTAATTGTTGTTTCTTCATCTGGTTTTGATCCATTCAAACAGACTGTGATTAATGTGACCCAGTGAGAAAATCACAGCCTCACTGAAATGAAGAGCTATTGATTATTGACTTCAGCTAAACTAACAAAATTTAACAAAATGACCTTCATTCAGTGTCAGACTCATGCAGAGTGTGCTGGATTACTCTGTGGAGATTATTAGAGTCATGTGGACTGATAGCGAGGAGTTCAGAGGTTCTGTTTGAAGCACAAATAATACCACAATACGTGACAGTGGACATACGGCGCACTCTTAAAAAACTATATTTAAGGGTGCGCTCACACTTGCAGTTCGGTTTGTTTGGTCCAGACCAAAAAGGAAAATTATACATTTGGTCCTGGTCTGCTTAGCGTTCACACTGGCATTTTTGACAGCGAACCTAAAGATACCGAACCTCAAGGCACAGTGATACGTTCACAACCTGATTGGTCAGGTTGAATGACGTATACATTTTGACTGAACACTCCAAACAAAAGGAAAAGGTGCGTTCAACTTATAGCGGCACTGCGTGTTTCATCAACGTACCCCTTCACTGATCACTCTGCTCAGTGCCGAATACACCTAATGCATCTGCTGGACTAAGCACGCTCGTTGCATGTATATGATTTTATTTTCACTACCTGTGAACTCACAAAGACCTCCTCGTTCCTGCCATGTTTGCCCTCTGCTTATTTTGTTTTGGATACACCAATTGTTCCCCGCATGAAGTCATGTCACATAGTGTCACATCTTGTCATTACTTCCTGTTTTTGGTTCGTTTAATAGTCTTTGGTATGTGTCGCATTCATATTTCATTCACACCGCACCAGAGTTCATTGGGAACTGGACCGAGACCCATCTTTTTAGCGGTTTTGCTCTGCTTTTTTGGTGCATACCAGGGTTCGGGTGACAGCGCTCACACTTACTCAAATGAACCGCCCTAACAGAGCAATTACACCAGGGTTTGTTTTAATCAAACCAAAGATGACAAATGTGAACACACCCAATGTATGAATTTCAAAACCAAAAACAGGGAATCTGCAAACAAATTATGTTAAAGGAGAAGTCCACTTCCAGAACAAAAATTTACAGATTGTTATCCAAGATGTTCATGTCTTTTTTCTTCAGCCGTAAAGAAATTATGTTTTTTGAGTTACCATTTCAGAATTATTCTCTATATAATGGACTGGTATGGTGCCCCAATTTTGAACTTCCAAAATTCAGTTTAAACGCGGCTTCAAACGATCCCAAATGCGTTTGTAAACAATCCCAGCCGAGAAAGAAGGGTCTTACCTAGCAAAACGATCGGTTATTTTCATTTAAAAAAAAAAAAAATATTTAAATATTTTTTAATCTTAAACGCTTGTCTTACTCTCCCTGAACTCTGTGTATTCTGCCTCAAGACAGTTAGGGTAGGTCAAAAAACTCCAATCGTATTTTCTCACTCAACTTCAAAAATCATTTCAAAATCCTACATCGCTGCAAAAGTACCGACCCAGTGTTTGCAAAGTGAACATTCAAAGAAGATCAAACACCCTTAACAAAAAAGGTAAATCGGAAATCACAATTTTTATCCGAAAAAGCACAATTACATTTTCCCCCAAATTGTTCAGTTAGTTTTATTTATTTTGGTTAAGAACAGAATAGAGAATGGACAAGAAGCAAAGTGGGAGAAAATAGAGTGATAGATCAGAAGGATACAAACAAGCAAGGACACAAACTGAGAACACAGTGGCTCCAGTGTTGCTATATTGTATATAAAAGAGCCTACGCTGGACCTTTTGTTCAACCTATTCATTGATATCTTCACTATTGCACACAGACCCATGTAATCACTCACTAACCCATGCACACAAACACATCCTCAAACTCACCTCACACCATTGTTACCCACAACCAGGCGTTTGCCTGTCATTCTTCAAACAGACCTGGGAGGATCTGAGTATTAGGGAAGAATATAGCCTCTGCATTTCACATACACACAGACACAGTTTCACAATCAAGCTCTCTCTCTCTCTCTCTCTCTCTCTCTCTCTCTCACACACACACACACACACACACACAGATCCCAATATAATTCCATTTAAATCCTCATTGCTTTTGTGCTCTTTTGCAAGGAAGCATAATAGTCACATTATTGGCTAAAGGATCTTTGATGTGTGGACGGAGGGCTCAGTGAATGGATTCAGGAACAATCGGTGTGGTGAGCAGGGAACCTGGGGAGGTTCTGAATGCACGCTTTGATGTCCCTCTATTAGTTTAGTGTTTAGTGGGGTGGAGGGTGATAGTGGTTTCCACAGTAATGCTGGGAATGGGAAATGTATATTTAAATTTTCAAAAAACAAACAAACAAAAAAGAACGCTTACAAGTGATTTAAAAAATCACCTGGAAACAATACCCAAACACACATATGACTTCTTCTTTTTTTTTTTAATATTGTGCCCTTCTCTGTAGCGTAATGAAAATTAAATGTGGACTTAGGCTGTCAAAACAAACAAACAAACAAACAAACAAAAGAACTCTGACAATCTTAACATCACTGGCACATCTATGATACTGAAGTCAAGTCAAATAAAATAAAATTCAATAAAAGAAATTAAATTAAATTACATTAAATAGATGTAAATTAAATAATAATAATTTAAAAAAATGAATAAATAAAATAAAAAATACAATAAAATAAAACAAAACAAAGTAAAACAAAACAAATAAAAACAACAAATAATAGAATAAAATAAAATAAAAAATAAATAAATAAAAATTAAATAGAATAAAATAAAAATAAATGTATAAAATAAAACAAAATAAAAATTAATAAAATAAAAATGAAATGAGATAAAATGAAATAATAAAGCAAAATAAATCAAAATAAAAATAATAAATAAATAAATTAAAGCAAAAAATACTAAAATAAATTGTAATAGAAAATAAATAAGATTAAATAAAACAATAAACAACAACAACAATAATATTAAATAAAAATAAATAAAATATAATAAGAATAAAATAAAACGTTGAAAATAAAATAAAAACAAAAATATAAAAATAATAAAATGAAATAAAAAATAAATAAAATAAAACGTAACAAAGTAAACTAAAACAAAACAAAATAAATACATAATAATAGAATGAAATAAAATTAAAAATATAAATAAATAAATAAAACCAAATAAAAATAAAAAAAATAATAAATAATAAAATAAAATAAGATAAAACAACAAAATAAAAAATAAATAATCAAATTAAACAAAATAAATAAAAAGATTAAAATAAAATAATACAAAAAGTAAAATAAATAAATAAATAATAATAACAAAATAAGATTAGGTACAAAAAAATAAAACATTGAAAATAAAATAAAAACAAAATTATAAAATGAAATAAAATGAAAAAAAAATAAAATAAAATAAAACTGATTTAATTTGAAAAACAAGTCTAAATGATTATCATTGAGTCACTGAACCAGTTCCAACAGTTAACAGCTCATTGGAGGGGAAGATAATCAGTGAATAATAAATTATTCCTCACATAAAGCTGTCGCATGACTTCAAAATACGTGGAACATAACGCACGTCATATTGTCTTATTTACGATATACTTTTATTGTGTTTCGTGCTCTTTTGAAGCTTAAAGTTTCAGCTCACATTCTTTGTAAGGAAAAATCCAGCCAACTACATTATTACTTCTCCTTTTGTGCTCCTCGGATGAAAGTCAATCATTCGGGGCTGAAACGACATGAGGTTGAGTAAAAGGAAAAAAATGGGGTGAATTAATCCTTTAATAAGATCAAACCCGCCAACCCTTCAATATGCGAACCATAAATAAACAGTAATCCCTGGTTTTGCAGCCATACCTACACATGAAAACAGGCTCTGTGTTTGCTACGAATTCAAATAAAAAGCAAAAGATAGAGAAATATTAAACACAAAGACACAGATGTGAGAACTCCAGTATTGTCTGTCAGGAAAGTAAAAGTAAAGCTCATTTTCCATAAGAAAAGGTGGCAGCAGAGAGGGAGGTACTTGACAGGTAGCTGATACACCGACTGAAAGAGGTCTGATTTATTTGAAGGAGGGAATGAGAGCTTGATGAGCTCAGGAAACCAACAGCAGACAGTAATTCCATCCCGTCTTTGTCTTTCACCGCAGCGTCCGAACAAGCTTCTCGAAATGGCACAATAGATTTAATGAAGCGCCTCAGCACACTCTAACTCCATTCTTTTATGGCATAAGCAACACCACAAGTTTTATAACGGCGCTGTAAAAGGCAGACAAAAGACAAATGGCCGTCGGTAAATTACTGCGGCCCTGTGGGCTGAGACTGGCCACTGTAAAGGGGAGGGGGGTTATGAACAGAGCACCAGAGGGAGGGGTGCCTTGATTTGTCAGGCAAACTCCAAAAACAAGATGACAGCAGCCCAATCCAAGCGTGTCCCCCTCCTCACCCCCCAAAACATGTACACACATGGCTTTCCAACTCCATCAGCTTTAATGCGTCCTGATTGGATGGCATGCCAAAGCTTTCCGGTCAAACATCAGTCTATCTTTCCATCTCACCCTCTCTCTCTCTCTGAGGTTCATTACTTTCATCAAGACTGAATTCAGTGGAACTGCATCTCCAGGCATCTTTTCTAAAAAGAGTTATCAGAGTGTGAAATAACGGTGGAGATGCCCAAATACAGTGTTTTGACAGTCCTGCCCACTTGGAAAGTCATGTTTTGGGTTTCGGCATTAACTGGAACTGGAAATAGACTGCCAGAGGAAAATGTTATTGCTCTGAGGTTGCTATAGAGACTTAATGGGCTTCTCAGTTGTGTTTAATTTAAGTACCAACTTTTCTCAGATGTTCCTCTTTAAAAACACTTTACAGTAAGGTTCAATTTGGTTACATTGCACCATGAACTAACAAACTTAAGCAAACGCATCAATGTTAATATATAAACATGCAAGTGTAAACTTCAAATCGATTTTTATACATAATACATTAAATAAGGCAATTAAACTATTTAAAATTGTTTAAAATATATATGGAGGAATTAACAGTAAGATCAGAGATACCCAAACAACGGCCTGCAGGCCAAATGAAATAAAATAAATTTAAATACAATTAAATTAAATGATAAAAAAACAACTAAATTAAATAAACAATAAATAAAATAAAAATTAAATACAATTAAAAAATAAATAAAATTTAAAAATAAAATAAAATAACATAAAATAAATAAATAAATAAATAAATAAATAAATATTGCATTGCAAAGTTGGCCCGTAATGACCTTTGATTGAAGTCACCATCAAAAGATATAAAATAAAATAATAAAATAAAATAAAATAATACAAAAACTACTAGAATAAAATAAAACAAAACAAAATACAAAAAATAAATACAAAATAAAATAAACAATAAATAAAATAACAATCAAATACAATAAAAAATAAATAAAATTAAAAAAACAATAAATAAATAAATATTTTATTGCAAAGTTGGCCCGTAATGACCTTTGACTGGAGTCACCATCAAAAGACATAAAATGAAATAAAATAAAATAAAACAAAATAAAATAAAAAACTACTAAAATAAAATAAAACAAAACAAAATAATAATGTAATGACCTTTGATTGGAGTCACCTTCATTACATAAAATTTAATAAAATAAAATAAATTAAAAAATAAAATAAAAACAAAATACAATAAAATAAAATAAAAATAAATACAAAATAAACAAATAATAAAATAAAATAAAATTATAAATAAATAAAATTAAATAAAATTAAAACAAACAAATAAATAAATGAATAAACAAACAAATAAATAAATGAATAAATAAATAAATATTGTATTGCAAAGTTGGCCCGTAATGATCTTTGATTGGAGTCGCCATCAAAAGAAAATAGGGAGGAAAAAAATGCCATTGAAGCATATCTTCATTTCTATCTGTTTATTTTATTTTTTCATTGCAGTGTAGAGAATATAATGAATTTGTATATTATCTATAATGAAGTTAGATTTTAACATAATATACTTTATATAATGCAACATTTACTTTCGGGTCATGGCCTTCAAACAAAATTGGCCTTTGTAGTAAAAAGTTTGGGCACCTCTGATTAAGATTAAATGAACAGTTTACATAAAAATGACAATTCTGCCATTAATTACTCACCCTCACGTCATTCCAAACCTGTAACACCTTCGTCGATCTTTGGAACACAAACTAAGATATTTTTGATGACATCTGACAGCAACGCAACTGACACATTCAAGGCCCAGAAAGGTAGCAAGGACATCGATAAAATAGTCCATGTGACATCAGTGATTCAACTGTAATTTTATGAAGCTACGAGAATACTTTTGTGAACAAAGAAAACAAGAATAATGACTTTATTTAACAATTTCTTCTCTTTCTATGCAGGGACAGAAAGCTCTCAGATTTCTAGAAAAATATCTTAATTTGTGTTCCAAAGATGAACAAAGGTCTTATAGGTTTGGAACGACATGAGGGTGAGTAATTAATGACAGAATTTTCATTTTTGGGTGAAATATCCCTTCAATAAATGGTGCAAAAATGTTAGTTCATGACACCTATTGCATTACAAAAATCGAAAGTTTCTGTAAAGTGTTAAAATTGAAACAATATGAGTAGCTCAGATAATTATCTTAGAAGGATTTGATAAGAAATATTGCAGGGGGCTCATTTGCTAAAATCCTGGAGTGAGACATTGCTCTCTTTTGAAATGCTAGATTAGATACAGCAGGAGAAAATATTTAAAGCAAACCTGATCTCATAACAAAAATGTACCTGTGGGAAGTTTTTCACCAGATGTGAAATACGTACTGCCATGCACGTTTCGTGACATATCCGATGTGAAATGTCCACTGAATGGCGCTAAAAAATGTTTCCTTGGAACAGATGAATGTACATATGATAAGTTTTATGTGACACTGGTTTTGTACGCGTACCGCAGTTCTGAATGAAATGTCCGTTGAGTGGTGCTATAACTCTAATGTCCCGTGACGTTTTAAAATAACCTCTGCACTACACCTAAACCTACCCAACAGTATGAACAAAAAGCAAATGTGACATAAAAATACAATCCCAAGCATGCCGTTTCAGCTTGTTTTTCAGTCTTTCAGCTCTTTCATCATGAGTCATGTTTTACACAAGATTTGTACCCAAGGATTCCGCATCCTAAATCCAATTCAGTACCGGTTGAGCTACCGAACAAGCTTTTTACATCCGGAAAGCAAAACATATGGAGCTGTAATCGTAACTGTGTACAAAAAACGATTACAAGTGCTCACTGATTTACCACCTCTAGTGTTTATTTCTGTTGGAAACTGCAGTGATATGTACTTATTAATACGTATTCCACATCTTGCGAAAAAGTTCCCACATGTACGCTGTTCTTTTTATTAGCTCACTGGCATTTAGGTGAAACAATTGCTATGTTAAAGAGACTGTTAGTTTGTTTTCCTATGGTTTTCCACATATGTCTTTGGAATTGTGTTTCCAGATTTAAGCAATCTGAAGACCGTCCCCCCACTAATCTGAGCACCCAGGGTGCAGGGTCAAAAAAATAAACTGCACCTTCTCTTATCAGTGATCAGAACCACCTTTAAACACACACTGACAGTGAGCAGAAAAAGCAACACCCGCTGCATCAACACTGAGGGGGGCTGTTAGACACCCCCCTTTACTGTAAAACTAGCTGATCATTTCAATATCAAGCAGCCTGGATGATGTCTTTAACATGGCTAATTGATCAAGCGTCCCCTTTGTCTCAAGATCACCTGTAGTCCTGAAGACACAAACACACACACACATCAACGGCATAAGCAAACAGACAAACCCCTTCTCTTTGACAAGACAGTTTGCGCGTCTGTGCAAATGGCTGTTAATTGATGCACACCGTCCTTTGTTTCATAATGTAAGAGCCTCCGTCATTATTGTGCCATTCTGAGCGGAGTGCATCCACCCCGTCATAAACAAGCAAAATGGGCACCTTGAATAGCCTCATTTTATCATGCTGACAAGCTGTGCACGCACACGCGTGCGTCGAGTATTGATGTACATATTTACAAAGCGTTTACGTATAAATAATTCATGAACTTTAAACAAATGTACGTGGGAATCAGTCTGACTTTAAGTGTTGGGGATTAGAGATTTAATTCACAGCAGCTCCAACCTGATTCCAGAGTTCATTGGACAGAACATTTTCCTGCTGCGTTGGGGAGCACTGATATGCAGCAGATGTGCTCTTCACGTTTGGTATCTATTGGCATGGTGTGTTTTTATCTATAACCATGCTGAAATGGTGCGTAAACACGTGCCAGACTCTCAGACAAGGGGTTTGGGTAGTGGAGACCTGCAGAGTTGACCCCGCCAGGTGAGCACCTGTGTAACTGACAGCAACTCTAACAAGTCAATTATGGTCCCGTGTGAGAAAATGTCACGGTGGCGCTCGTTACAGACCCGAACGTAACTGCGGCGCATCAATATGCACTTGACATTCAGCCGATCTGTCTGAGATTCGGCAGAGAGCGACAGAGAAATGGCTTCGCCTCAAACACATCTGCCGCTGAAGAAATGGGTCTCGGTAAACAAAATGCAAACAAATCATTTAGAAAGAGAAGACTCACTGCTCAAGCTCTTTCTTCTCTGGAGAGAGAGCGAAAGAGAGGAAGACAGGAAACGTGGTGAATAGATGCTGCCGACTCCACCGTTAAGAGGATTTCGGTGGTTGGGAATGAGAGGAGATATTTGAGGAGAATTACCCTGGAATATTAAAGCGTTGACACACTCTCTCAGACTGGAGCTTCCAGGGAACCAACACACACCTTTAAGAAGCTTAGTGACTGCAGAACGCCAACACACACGCACAGGCGAGCTCAAACATCTCGCAAGACTGAGTTTTAGTGTCTACGGAGAGATATGAGGTCTTTTATAGCAGCCCTGATGTGTTATTTTATGTGGCACATACATCCTGGCCCAGCGAGACAACACGGAGGGCGAAAGCCAAATCTCTCACTGTGTCAGAATGGGGCTGTTGTCCTTGCGCGGTGCCAAACGCACCCTCACGCCGCACTTATCTTGATCCAAGGCACGGAAGGGGGAAATATTGCACGTTATTTGCGACAAAAGCCAAAGCTAGCAATAAAAGACGTTTTTCATGCACCACTCGAAAGACCTGCTGCCAAACATGTGTGCCTTGAGTCTTTTTCTATGCGGTGGGGAGCTTTGAACAACATCAGCTTGTGTTTTCCTATCAATGGCTGTATTCATGCTGACTACAGGGCTCAATGTAACCGGCTACTACTGGTGTGCTTGACGTAGTGTTTGGCTGCTCCGGAGAGGGCGGGCGGATGAGGATTCAGATAAGGGAAGCATAAAAAGGCCAATTTTCAGCCATGTTTGCCAGGCAGGTCAAGGATGCTGTTTGTTTGTGGGAGAGGTCACTCGGTCTGTTGCAGTGTGGACACAGCAACGCGAAACAGAGCCGCCTGTGTCCTCGAGTGTTTGGGAAAGATCTCTTATCTTTCTTGGTTTCGCAATTTGTCCAAACCCAAGTGGTCCCAACTGGATGACCACCTTGTAATAGAAAGCACATGAAATCTATTCTCACCTCTCAGATGCTGCTGAGTCTCTAAAATAGAGTCTTGAAACCCACAATCCTAAAACTCCATTGCTAATAGGCACCCAGATCAAACGAACAGTCACATTTAACAAACTTTAGCTTCTTTTCGGTGTCAGCAATATAAACGATGATCAATCAATATGTCAGAGTCTTTGGGTTTTCCTGCAGTCGTTCCAACAAAAAAAAGCTGTTTTAATCTTCCCCTCTCTTTGGTAATTAGCATCAGCACTCTGTTTGCTGAACTTAAAACCAGTGAGCAATTGGAAAAGCATCTATTATGCATTCATTAGCACTGAGGCGCTGCAGAGAAGTGGAACTTCCTGTATTTACACCTTGTCACTAACTATTTGTAACCAGCACATGGAGGGGAGTGCCAAATTAAACTTAAACCTTTTTTAACCTTTAGGTTTCAATGTGGTAATGTTCCAGAGGATAATTAAATTTCATTTGTATTACATTTTCAACATTAAAGTTTACTTTAGATAGAGTTAGCGTACTTCAAGTACTGATAACGCAATGTTGTATGTTACAGTTGAGGTCAAAAGTTTACATACACCTTGGAGAATCTGCAAAATGTTAATTATTTATCAAAATAAGAGGGATCATACAAAATGCATGTTATTTTTTTAGTTATTAGTGACCCGAATTATATATTTTACATAAAAGACATTTACATATAGTCCACAAGAGAAAATAATAGTTGAATTTATAAAAATGACCCTGTTTAAAAGTTTACATCCACTTGATTATTAATACTGTTGTTACCTGAACGATCAAAAGCTGTTTTTTTTTTTTTTGCTTAGTGATAGTTATTCATGAGTCCTTTGTTTATCCTGAAGTTGAACTGCCTGCTGTTCTTCAGAAAATGTTTTTTCAACATTTTTGTGTATTTGAAACCTTTCCAACAATGACTGTATGATTTTGAGATCCATCTTTTCACACTGAAGACAACTGAGAGACTCATATGTAACTATTACAGAATGTTCAAACACTCACTGATGCTTTAGAAGGAAAAACGATGCATTAAGAGCTGGGGGTGTAAACTTTTGAACAGAATGAAGATTTGCACATTTTCTTATTTTGCCTAAATATCTTTTTTTTTTTGGTACTGGTACTGCCCTTCAGAAGCTACAGAAGATGCTTATGATCTTTCACAGAAGACAAAATAAGTTCAATTTACCCTGATCTTCAAATTCAAAAAGTTTATAGTTTATAGTATATAGTTAAAGTTTATAGTATATAGGCAGTTTATATAAATTCAATTATTATTTTCTCTTGTGGACTATATGTAAACATCTTTTATGTAAAATACCTTATTTAGGTCAGTACTAAATATAAATAACATGCATTTTGTATGATCCCTCTTATTTTGGTAAAATAATTAACATTTTGTAGATTCTGCAAGGTGTATGTAAACTTTTGACTTCAACTGTATATGCGTCGCATGCTTTGTGGTACTCTCCTGAACACCCTGCGACAACTGACATGGATGAGAAGAAATTGTTAAATAAAGTTGAATAAAGTGTTGAAACAAAAATAAAGAAGAAAGTGTTGAATAAAACTGCTGATGTAACATGGACTATTTCATCCTCCTCACTACCTTTCTGGGCCTTGATCGTGGTAGCTGCAGTCTATGCAGGGTCAGAAAGCTCTCAGATCTCATCAAAAATATCTTAATTTGTGTTCCAAAGATGAACAAAGGTCTTATAGGTTTGGAACGACATGAGGGTGAGTAATTAATGACAGAATTTTCATTTTTGAGTGAACTATCCTTTTAAAGATATAATCCTGAATTTGTACTGTCTGGGTGGGAGTACTGTATAACACTTAATGGGTTTAGTAATACAGTTTGACCTGTGTTTGTTTTGAACAACACATTTATTTTGAAGGCTCAGGTCTCTAGGTAGAGGTTATATTAAAAAAGTCGACACAACAATGCACAGGGAAGGCTTAGGTTATATGAGATGTCTTGGAGAAATGTCACGGGCGCTACATAACTGTAAGATTAGCCAACGATCTGTGGCCCCTCTATTTTCTCAGCGGTAAATGTGAGGCTTATTAAAATGGCGATGAATCTGAGGCTGATTCTTAATACAGTTTTTATAATTTGATTGGTGTTGCCATGGAGAACTCTGGACAACCTGGGAGCAATCTTCAAACCTAAATTTGCTTTCATCAATTAAAACTAAACATATTCAAACACACACACACACACAGACCAACTGAAACACTCTCACGTTGAGCAACAAAAACACCACGGGCTAACCCTCCCCTTCTCTTTAATGAACGTCATCCAGGAGGAAGCACAGTGCCAATATTTTTAAAGGTCTTTTTAACAGTTCCATCTCCTACTGAATGTGATTAGCTGTAATTAGCTTATGCAGATTGGTGTGTGGCTGCATGCAGATGTTTAGATGAGTTTGCGGGCAGCTGAGACTGAGGTGCTGTGTTATTAGATAATAGAATGACCCATCTGGGTCATATTCCTACTCCAACACGACTTAACATCAGGGCCTTAAATCAGGTGATTAACCCCAAGTGTTGTGGGCTGGATCTGAAAACATCGGCAGAGCAACTAAAGTACCAAAGGCCCCATTTTGAAGTCATTTACCTCTTTTAAAATCTTGCTTAATGGCGGATGACTGGTTGTTAAGAAATAAATGCTACGCCAAATAGGCTTCTGGTAGTTCATGACAAGGTACATTCATAGTTGTTGTGTACTATAAATACAAACTCAATTGGATAGTTCACTCAAAAAATGGAAATTACCCCATGTTTTACTCCATCCTGGTTATACTGAAAAATGTCCTGGCTCTTCCAAGCTGTATAATTGCAGTGAATGGACCTTGCACTGGAATTGAACACCGGAAGTGCTTGTCGAAGCAGTGTATCGATTCTTCCGGTTATGTATATTTTTCAATATGCTGTAATCACTAGTTGAATAAAAGCCTGTTAAAATGAGCATCTGCAGGTTGATTTCAAAATCCGGACATTTTCAGAGACAGTCGAAGAAATATTCTGATGATTACTGTGCACATAATTTTCCAAACGCAACGGAACTTGTAGTTTTAATCCAACGTACCGATCTGAGAAACCCATGGCTCATAAACATGCGTGATTTCACCACACTGCGTCAGTGCTGCAGTGTATGTGAGACCTGATGAATAAGATCAGAATCAACATGTTTATTTATTTGTATTAAATTTGTCTTTATTCTGTCATTTTTCATTCACAGTCATTTCACTGTATGTAATTCACGTTTATGCCAAAATTCTTAAATAATACTCAAATCACGCTGTCAACGCGTTATACTGTCTAAGATTAATTAGCTAAAATGTTCAACATTGTTATTTCTTTAAGGCAACGTCCGCGCATTCATTCATCTATTTTAATACCGCTCTTACAAAAATTAACCATGGTATGTGTAGTAAAACTATGGCAATACAATTGGAAATCAGTCCGCGGAAAAAATAAAAATATAACATGGTTACTACATTTACTACAGTAAATCCATGGTTAATTTAGTAAGGGTGTTTATTTAAAATGTATTTTAATGTAAACAGGTATAAAATATGATGAGAAAGACATTGTTAATGAGAAGACGAAATTGACTGCAGCAGGTTAAATTTATTTATTATTCATAATGCACATTTGGAAGAGAAATATATTAATAGGAACATTTCAGCGGGTGATATGAGATGTAGGCCTAAACATCCTCAGTTTCGAAATGCATACTCCACGCGAACGTGCTCCCGCGTAATATTTTAGAAGGACCTTAATTCATCCCACGCATCTCATCCGTGTTATGTCAGGAAATCGTGAAAACTGAGGCAGTGTGTCATTGTTTAGAATAAAAGCGGCGAAAGAGAGGATTCTCCCATTAGTTTTCATTGCGTTGCGACGGGACCGGAAGTGGGGATACACTGCTTCGCTTACCGGATATAGGAAGTGAGATAAAGGTCCATGGCTGATAAAATTTTGAAGTCCAACAAAGTGCATCCATCCATCATAAAAAGTGCTCCACACTGGTTAATAAAGGTCTTTTGATGCTAACTGATGTGTTTTTGTAAGAAAAATATCCATATTTAAAACTTAAACTTATAAACCGTAACGTCTAGCTTTCGTTAATTGTTGCACTCGTGTTCACAACAGAGTAAATGGTCAGCAAATGGTCTAAGACGTAGGCGTAGCAAGTTTTGTTTACATTAAAGGAAAACTTCTTGGCTTATATTGAAATCCTCCGACATTTTCCTTTACAAATCCTTGTTTTGTACTTCTGATTTGTGACTTGTGTTTTGTTTTGCTCTCTCCACTGTGCTTTTGCATTTGTCACTGTGTTTTCCTATGTTCTACGTCATCCGCTATAAAATTTTGCTTCTCAGTAAATTTATTTAGTTTTAAGAATATTTTGACTTGTGTATGTGACAGAAATACTGCTGAAAATGAGTAAGATATACTGAATAAGAAAATGAGTTTTTACAATATCAGTTGGTCAAGATAGTTGGTATGAAGGACGATTGCCTTACCACACTTCCCTGGTGTCAACACAGTTCTTGAGTCATCACTGTGACCTTTGACCTTTCCCAGCACAGAATCTGAACTAGTGTTCCTCTGTTATTGCTGGCGATTCAGTGAAGCGGCTCTGATAATGGGCCCAGTCAGACTTGAACTAGTCCAAACTGGTCACAGCCCAGTGCATTTTACTGCCTCTACAACTCATCACCTGTGGAGGGTTTACACAGAAAGCTTTGAAATGAGCTACAGCAGACTGTGTGGGTAACGACTATGAAAGCCAACAAGGGTCATTATGTGAGATGAGAAAAACAGCCCATTTGTATGGGAACTGACCACCACATATGGCTGCACAAGTTGATGTCCATGTGACTGAATGCTCTATTTGGCCATTCAGAAGAATTCAGAAACTTCCCATGCAACATCAACGACTCTTTCAATCAGTGTTAATACTGTCAACAAATTGTTATATATGTGACACAATCTAGTAAAACCCAACACATGGTGAAATTTTACCTTTTTTAGGTTTTGATACCATATGAATGCTAGTTCAAGCCCTTTCCAAAATTGTTTTTATTTTGTCCATAGCTTAAATGTAACAAAAATTATGGGTATCTTAATATGGCTGATAGCTATGATTTTCAGGAATGGAATTTGAAAACGGGTTTAAAGTGAGACAGCTTTCACTTCACGGGTTTAACGAGATCTGTCTGTCTGTCTATCTCCTTTTGGAGTGGACTTTGTAACTTTGTAGATCTTTTTTTTGACATTCAACCTATTTTTTGAATTTCCTGAAAACGTCCCAGCGTGACATCCGACAAGTTTTCCCAGATCACATCACATATGTTCTACAAATCTACAAATGTTTAGATTTTAGAACATTCCCATCAAAAGACAAAAAACTAAGACTAAAACAGACTGAAAGCAGTCATCATTTTTACAGTTTTAGTTTCCCATGAAATGTACCACTTCCCTCTGTGGGGTGGCACAGATAGTCTCCATTAGAAAAGCCAACTTTCAGTCAAGTGTGTCTTTTCTAGCTTTTCCTTGGAAACTCAAATGGGGCAAAGTGATTTGTGTGTGTGAGGCTGTGACTGGGCTGAGAGATAAGAGAGACAGCGAGAGAAAGAGACCTACTCGTCTGCTGAGTACAGAGGAGTGAAGTGTCACAGCACGGCCTGGTTCTCTCAGGACAGGAAATGAGGACGGGAAGGGATCTGAGACATTAGCACGCACAGTGCTGATTCACGGCAAATTTCACCGCTGTCTTCCTCTAGTGCTGATAGTGCCACAGAATAAAAGTACTTGCCTGACAGTCTTCTGGGCCCGGGATGGCTGGGTATGCAGGGAAGATGGGTCTGTGCCAGAGAACACAACCTACGGAGGGGATTTGGGACAGAGGTTAAGTAAGCCTCAGACATTTTTCTTTGCCATCAAAGCAGAGACAGTGTGTGATTCAAATGCAAAAGGTTAAATCAAAACTTTTACTTATCACTGGTAGAAATTCAATGTAGCATCTTCATCATCAACATGGATCAACCAGCAGGACTGGGAACATATAACAAAAGAGGCCGGAGGCCTGATATGATGTCCACTAGCCAACATTTTTCCAAACAACAACTCAACCTAGCAAGACAGACACAAAACAACAGTGATAATCGCACATATCTAGTTTACTTTAATTAGAGATCTATGGCAATAGAAGCTAGAAATGCTGGTGTGACAATGTAATGATTTTTTGTTTGATAGATACACTGTTCCCTTAAGCCATCCTATGACTTTCTTCTTTCATACAAATACAATTGGAGTTATTTTTAAAAAAAGGTTCTGGCTCTTTCAAGCTTTATAATGGCAGTGAATAGGTTTTAAGATTTTAAAACCCAAAAAACTGCGTTCATCCATCATAAAAAGTTCTCCACATGGCTCCGGGGGGTTAATAAAGGCCTTCTGAAGTGAATCGATGCATGTTTTTCTACTTCAATTTTCCATTTTTAATAGGGTTTGGTTTTGTAATTCATAAATGTGTTGAACAGTAGACCACTATTTTCTACATTATCACTTCGATCATCTACATAAAGGATGCCAGGCTGAAACAGCAAGCCAGAAGTGATAGCATCAAATGTAAACCTGCCGAGCAGGGAAAAACCTTCAGCATATCGGAAAACCCTTCACACTTCGTACTGGAGCAAGACATTGTGAATGAATGTAACTGCAGGGTGTGTGTGTTCAAACATTACAGATGATGAAGCGTTCACTCATTTGGCTGGTAAAGAATAATTCAGTCTCTCAGCAAAGTGATAAAAGTGAGATGGCCACTCAGGCAAAGAAAACACACTCAAGAAGGAAATCCAATTGAGAAAATTGGTGAGGACTGAAAAAATGTCTGAGGTGAGAGTAAAATAATAAACATGACCCTGTCGTTTATTTTTACTTTAGACCTCAATTAAGTCTAATTGCATTTTTAATGAGGGTGACATTTTTCAGCCCTAATGAGACTCGGAGAGGTGACGGCCCAGCGCCTCAGGAACTCTCAGTGTGTTTGCTGTTGGAAACCTCATATATCGCCGCTTTCTAAAAGGATTGTGCCTCTCTTTAGCTCTCTCTCACCCAATGTTTGTTTAAAATTCCAAACCTGGAATGTTTAAGGGCATTAGGGATGGCTTGTAGAGTAACCAAACACCCAGCTATACAGATCAGCAGACTGTCTATGCATTGGTAAAAAGAGAAAGCACAATTTCAGACATTCTTTAGACTGTGAAACTAGTAAAGGAAGCCAGCATTAGGAGTTAAACTGCTCATAAATGAGGAACCTGAGATGCTGAAATGCAATCTGCGTCCAGGTGATAATCATTTCTCACAGCTCAGGCGTAATTACTCACATCACAGAAGGGCCATACGATCCAGTCCTCTGAGGAACGCCACATGGGCTTTATGCTGAAACATAAGAAACCCAAACCACGGCTATGAGCTGCTAGGCAGACATACTGAACAGTCAGACATTACACATTTAATTCATAACTGAAGAGAGGACAGACAGCTCTGTGTGAGTGAGTTAAGTTCTGACAGCGATAATCAGCCAAATAATACTCTTACAAAACATTTGCAGAAGAACAGCCCAGAGGAAAATGCACTACTGAGATATTTTTCCACACTGTTCTGTTCTAGGCTTTGCCACCAAATTAGACACATTAGATAATTTCTACAACCCTGCCGTGTTCTATAACCAAAGTTTCTGTACCTGTCAAGTGCAAGCAAAGCAAGTTCGGCATCTGTTTTCGAGCACACTGAAGCTCCCGGCTCGCTCCAGTGATGAACAGCTGTACATATGTTCACTTTCTGCTTGTTAGGTCGCATTATTTTCCTTTTAGGACGTTTGGCTGTGTACAGGAACATTCACAGAAAGCTCAAGATGCAAAGCACTGGAGTGGAAAGTAACCAAAAGTGCAATAATGCAGTCTCAGTGTGGACAGAAGGTCATAAAGGAGAGAAAAAGATGCGTTTTTAAACAAAACGTGTTAGTATGGACAAGGCCTAGGCCTCCTATGGTCTCAAGACACATTGACATGGTGTCAAGACGCTCGACGTGGTGCAACAGCAAAAGACGTTCATCTAGCACAAAGAAAACAAATTAAAAAGCAGTGCACTGAAATGAAAAAAAAACATTTTTTGTGTTAAAAAAAGATTAAGAAAAAGATGTTTTTGACATGAGAAATCATGAACATTTCGCACAACAAGCTCCAAGTTCATCTGTTACACTCTCAGCTTACAGCCTGACAGGAAGAAAGCACTAAACAAAGAGTCTGAATTACTTTTTCTACTTTTTCTATCAAATCAGTTTTACCATTTACAAAGATTAATGCCATCACAAAGACCTGCATGATATCTCAGATATCATATATAAAATCTTAGTAAAAAGCATTTATGTTTCAGGATAGTACAAAATGTCAACTTTATACATGGGTCAAAGACGAAAAAGGGTTTAAGCATAAAAACAAATACTGCATACTGCTTGTTGTTGTTGTTTTTCCCAAAAAAATATTGAAAAGTTTTTTTGTTTAATTTAATTTAATTTTTGTTTTTCCAAGCAAAAATATATATATCATACATTTTTCCCTAATTTACAGAAGACACCCACTAAAATGTTATTCAGTGTAATAATCTTGTCAGGCATATTTACAACAAAAATCAATTTATGACTTATTGATTGACAAATTACTTTCACCCCAAATACTAATTAGTTGTAATTCTACATTTTTAAAATTTTCCACTATCCTCGGTTTTGCCCATTTGTCAGTAAGATTTTTTACTCATTTAAAACACAATCAAATTTAATATTCTACCATATCCTTATATATATTTTCATATGTACAAGTCAGAATAAGCATGTTGTTAGAATTTTTACATAAACATTGTGTTACACTGAATGACAATGTAACATTATTTCAAATTTTGACATTTTATTTTCCAAAAACTTTGAAAAAATGTGAAACCTTAAAAGTAGACACTTTACTTACATTTAATGTGCTTTCTATAGACATAAGATCACTTTTGTAAATTTCTTTTTACGTGGACATCTTAACATCTTCAACCCACATAAAAATATTTCTCCAACAATTTCTTCTAAACTAAAAATAGAAACAAATTCCTTATTGTATTACAGTAAAAAATATAATTTGTTAGCACAGCTAATATAATTTGGTAATAAAGAGAAATCTTTAGTGTTCATATTGAAGGCGACATCGGATGCCCATTTTCCACAAGTTGATATGATTCTTTAGAGTCTTCATGAAATGTCTAAAACATACTTTCAGACATACTTTCAAAAATTCCTCAATAGTCGTGTAAAAGAATACCCTTTTTACCTCGTCAAAAACAGCTCTGTTTACAGCGACCCATTTCGGTGCATGTCTCTTTAAATGACAATGAGCTCCTGCTCACTCTGCCACTCTCTTCTGCTTTTTTGTGTATTTAGAGGTGTGTTACTATCTAAAACAAAACGAATCCACTGCATTCTCAGTGGCTCTGATGTCAGACAGCATACAACTGGCTGAGGGTGGAAATATGTTAATATGGGACAGTCCGTCAGCGGTCGTGGGCGGGGCCTGAGCAGAATGACATCATACCGCTCAAAAAATCTAAACGGCTTGATAATTGAGACTGTTTAGGTTTTTTGGGGATTTAAAAAAAGGAGTGAACATATTTTTATCATTGTGGTACATTTATATGCAAACACCATGTAAAAGTGAATTTTGCATCTGATGTCCCTTTTAAAAAAAACTAAATTGGTAAAGCTGAGCAAAGTCTAATTGACATCTGTTCTGGAACTTGTGAAGATGTGTGAGATAAGTACAGTCCTTTTCTCAGGAGAAAAATCTGAAAAGCAGGAGAATTAAGCCTAAATCTCCACTAATCTCATTACTGTCTAGGAGAAACAATTGAGATATGAAAGAGATCTCAATTGATACTGGATGGAATTTCTATCCATCCTGTGACAGATTTATTTCTGAATGATTTGCCAGAGCTTTCAAACCAAAACAGGATCATAAACATGTACGCCCAAGTTCAGCAAACTTCTCTGCGAGTTACAGTACAGCGACATATGGGCCCTCTCCGGGGATCCAGGATAAACTGTGCTGCAATGCATCCTACTCAGACCTGCTAACTGAAACATACACGTTAACAGCAGGGGAGACGGGCGGCTGAGTATGAAAGAGAGTGAGCCAGAGGGAAAGGAACGCCGGTTAGTCTAAGCGCCACAGTTCTAGGTGTCATGTTGTTTACATTTGCTCGGACATGGTTCTGCATGTTCTCACCACTTATCTCTCCGAGTCAACAAGAAGATGGAGCGGTTCCACGTCGTGCAGTGTTTCACTTTAGCTGTCCGATTGTTTAAAATCTTTTCTGAGCATGAATATTAATCTCTTTGAACGGCTTTTTGAAAGAAATACACTCAGCTAAATGGACTAGTCCTCTCAAATGCCCATTACAGCCAAATTCCACCAGTGAGGTTAGCTTCTCAAATATTTGTGTCCACAATCTATTTTTAGCTTAATTTCACTAGCACCAACAGCAAACAGTTATCAGAATACAATAACGATCTGTCTGTTGAAAGGAATGCATCTCAATATGCCAGGTTATAAACATTTTTGAGATTCACATTGAGCCGGCTGAGTGTTTAGTTAAGCAGGAACAAATTATGCTTTGCTGCACAAACACCATAAAACCTTTCGGAGATGTTTAGCATTGTGCATGTGTTATAATATGAACAAATACAGTGGAATAGTTCACACTGGTGTTCTGTTTGTCAGACACAGTGAAACTGCATTCAGACACCAATTATTTTGTATTCCCGTTTTCCACGGCGTGTTCCAACATGAGCTCACCGCACCGCATTTGGAGAAGGCCAATATTCCTGGCCCTCTCAGCCACCAATCGGGCCAGAGAGATCTGACCCACGTTACTGTGTGGGAGGTTGCCATAGCAACTGTTTGTATCAAGTTGGCAATTGGCGTCAATGATATTCCTGAGGACACCCTTCTAGAACCCCCCCAAAACCCAGCTCAGGAAGTCTATCTGTATGCATTTTAACCAGAGAGGATTTGAATTTACACCCTGTTAACAAGCAGGATAAGACTCTCCAACAGAGCGGATTAATGCGGCGAGTGCGTGAGAGCGACGAATGGCAGAGACTCGCGCCGTCTGGCTCCCGCACGACAACATGTCAATGGCATCCGTTTCCACAGCGACTCCATCTCCTGCTCTCGGTGCGGTTTGAACTGCGCCAAACCGGTGGAAGGCATTTCCCCCTTTATTTTGCGTATTTATATATTTAAATATTTATTTATTCCGTTATCACGAGGCACCACAAAACAACACATGTCGGTAATCTAGGCTGTAAATTATGTGTGGTGGAAAATCCCTTTTCTGCATTTTCTCACCCAAATAGCTGTGTGAAGAACGTAAGCGATCTTCCAGTGGCGTAAATTGCGAGTTCTCTGAGGGTTGCTCAAGAGCTCTGTATCTGTGAGGAGCAGATCTAAATGGCTTTGCCTTTTCAAATCACTCCGCTTGGACACTTCAGTGGTTTTGGATTAGACTTCAACTTCCCTAATGCAAAACCATTTAAATACTAGCACATGTCGACGCCGGCTATTTACACCGTCACTGGTAGCTGAAGAAATTCCAAGCGTTTTTTTTCAAAGAAAAGTTCCTCTCTGGAAATGAATGCCTTTTTGACAGTAATTGTGAGATCCAAGTACAGGAGTACGCAGACAGAATGCTCCCTAGACAGCAGTAACGGGGTGCAAAAACAAAGCAATTAGCTGTAGGCTCCAGTTGGCGTAGTGTTGCTCTAGTTGCCGTGTGACTTGCGTGAATGGAGCAGAGTGCTGTGATCGTGGCAGTATTGTCCACTCAGCCCAAAAACATAGATAAGAATCTTCGTCCTGTTCAGGATGTCCTAGTTTTGAGAGGCAGATATTTCTACACTAAAAAGATTCCACAGGCCATCCATATGCTCATCTAGCTCAAATTACCAGAGCATATAACATCAATCTTATGATATACGCACTTAAAAATTCGTTTTTCCTTTATAGGAAAGTGGACCAAAAACACAGAACCCAAATTTGTCCAATTAGCTCAGAAAAAACTCTACCTTCCCCTGTAATGCAAAATTCAGTCCACTGTTGATTCCATTAGCTGAAAAAAACTTGCCAGATCAGACATAAATGCTTTATGATGTACCCAGTTAGCACAGTAATAGCTGGTCAGCCTGCTATTTCACAGATCATCTGACTTATACCTTACATAAGTTCCTGTATGTATTCATAGCAGTATTTAAAGAGCAGGTCATACGGTTTTTTAAAGCATCCTAATATTCTGTTGGGAGTCTTCTACAACAGTTTTAAATGTATCTAAGGTCAGAAAACACTGTAATGCATTTATACACAGAGTAATTTGTCAATGATTTCAAAACAGTTCATTTGAATCAGTTTTGAGTGTAATGTCTATTAACCCCTCCCTTCCATATGCCTATTCTGCTCTGATTGGTCAGCTGGCCAAGCCTGTTGTGAGCGCTACCACCTGTGTTGCCAAGACCGTGTTTTTTTTATTTTCTGCAGGTTATAGTGACCCGAGTAACATCATATTTAGCCCCTGGAATGCAAATTTACCAGGGGAACCTCAACAAAAAGCGTGTATTTTACACCCCGGAATGCGAGGTTTGAGCAGCAATTGGGTGGGTTTTGTTGTGAAAACCTGGCAACCCTGAGCCTGCACCTTTACATAAAACAATAATATAGTAAGCAAGCCCACAGCTAATGTTTAGCTGCTAAACACTTAATAAAACAATTATGGTGGATACATTAGCCGAGTGCTAACGTGACTAACTGATGAAACAATACAGTTTGTAAACCAAAAAATGTTTAAGCTACATTAATTTATTATTAATTGGAGTAAATAGAACAACAACAGTCTACACTGTAAAAAAATGACCGTGAATTTCACTGTAAAAAAAAAAAAACTGTAAAAATGCTACAGTAAAAACCTGTTAAATGGTCAACAGTAAAAGACATAAATTGACATTCCCAGAATTCCCTGTTAGATTTTTTTTTTAATTTGATGTTTTTTTGTTTTTTTTCGTTTGAATAACTCTTTCTTCTTAGTTTTTTCTTAGCAGGTTTGTACATTAGGGTTGTGTGTTACATGTAATGTTGTTAAATTAATGGGTATTGCATTATTTCAGTTTCATGTGTGTGACCATGATGGTGTTTAGTGTTTGCGTGAATGGCACTGTGCACCTTCTATATATGTTAATATTTAAAAGCTGTTTGTGATGAGCTTTGGTTCATCATTTGACTTTCTCATCACCACCCGCTTTTGGTGGTTATCAGTATATTACAAAGATAAAAGATTTCAGACTTCAGTACTTCAAAAGGTTAGTATACTAACATTATATCAGTTAATGATATTACGGTATTTACCTGTAAATTTAAGTGTAAAAACCGTAAAACGTTGCTACCATATTTTTTACCATAAAATTCCAGAAACCACAGCTGCCGTTTTTTTTACTGTAAATCAGAACTATTTCAGAACTATTTCAGCAAGACCTAGGAAACCTAAAGCTGCACTAGGTATACATTACATATTAGCACAAAAAACTAGATATTTTGAGCACTCACTTGAAAATGTACACATAACGTATCAATCGTACTTAGAGGTTGTGGCTTGGAGATGCTTGTTGTAAAAAATAATAAAAAAATAAGTCAAAGAAGATAAAAGCCAAGATTAGAGAAGTAGTCCTCGTTAAAACGACGCGCACAGCAAAAGTTTTGAATTGTATTGCTGTGGTATTGAGGAAAAAATGAATGTTCACCACTGATTCTTCACATCATCATCTTTCAGCAATGAAAACAAAACAAACTTGCTTTCACAGCGCCATATGACCTGCTCTTTAATGTTCAACTTTTTTATGTTCAACAAGAAAAGCATGACTTCGTAGTCACTCCAACATCCTGTTTCAAACAGACTATAGGGTTTGGGTTCACCCAAAATTGAAAATTCTGTCATTAATTACTCACCTTAATGTTGTTCCAAACCCGTCAGAACTTCATTGTGTCGTGGTACTCGCATCAATGTGTGACAGAGACTGACATGGAAGAAAAAAAAATGTTGCATGAAGTCGTTATTTTTGTTTTCTTTGCACACAAAAAGTATTCTTGTAGCTTCATAAAATTAAGGTTGAACCACTGATGTCACATTTTAATCACTATTTTAATGATGTCCTTACTACCTTTCTGGCCCTTGAACGTGGTAGCTGTGTTGCAGGGACAGAAAGTCAGTAAAAAAATATCTTAATTTATGTTCTGAAGATGAATGAAGGTCTTACATGTTTGGATCAAACCCAACATTTAAGACCTGTTCACACCAAGATATCTATATGAACTATATTACTATAATTTGAACTATAATTTGGTCAGGTGCTACTTTAAATGTTCGAGTAGATTCTCTCGTTCACCTACTGGAAAAACATAGTTCTAAAAGGGATTATTGCAATACTGTTCCTCAGTTATTATTGTTACAACTTTCTTATTCTCAAAAAGTTAGAATGATTATTAGAACTTTATATTTATATTGTAATGACACCATTATGTGGCCAAACTGCAGCTTCTCCACTGACAAGCATTCTTGGGCCCACGCAGCAAAGAGTTTCAGACAGAAAACACATCAAACTGGTAATCAAACCATTTAACAGGGTCTTTTTTTAAATTAATTGGCTGAGGTTACACCGGCTGTTTCCAGCATATCCTGTCCTTAATTAATTGAGGAAGTCACCACTTCAGTGGTTAAAATGTATGAGGAAGATTGTGGGCTTGTCTTAGTCATTCTGTGAAGAGCAAAGAACACAAACACCTCTCAGAACACAAAAACAGGAAAATGTCTGGATTACCGGTCCAACAATCAGGAAGAGAGAGAGGTGAAGAAAAGCGCCATCTAGGTGATTGAGTGAATGAATCAGGCGAGAACAAACTAGATGAGATCAGGCTTGATTTCTGAATACAGGTCAATTTGCTCCTGTTTCTGACTGAATGAAGAAACTTGCCTCTGTGACTCTTTTGCAATCAACTCACAAATTCCCTTACAAATAACATCAGCCTTGATGAAAGTGCGAGACGTGATGAAAGCTTGCTCGGTTTAGATGCAGAAAGTCGTGCACTCCAAAATAAGACATCACGCTCCTACCTCTACTTCTTCTTCTGAGTGTAAGAACAGAGTTAAAATCACTGACTACTGGCTCATCATCTAAATCAGCGAGTTGTTTGTCAAATACTTTGTCTTAGGTTTTTCACAGGCCCGGCCATGACCCTCAGGACACTGTGGGTGAACCTGTATCATAAGACGCCTGGCAGTTAGCCTGACCACAGGAAGTAAAAAGCACAACAGCCTTCAGCCACTCTAGGAATGTGGGCCAACCTCAAGAGACAAAGGGAATATTGTTTTCCTGAAGGGCCTAATAGAGAGGGAAATGAAACTATGCCAGAAATCTCTCTCTTTCCCAAGCTCTAATTCGTTCTTGCTTTCTGGCCATTCCTCTGCTCTCTGTACAATATGTTTGGGTCAAGAGTGGGTATGGCAGGGAACCTCAGCCAGAAGGGAAACAGCTGCTCCGGTGTTTGCAAGCACCATTAGACTGATACGAGGACAGGAAATGGAATTTATACCGGCCAGATGCAACTGCGCTTTAACAGGGCTGAGCCAGGCATCTTAATACTCTGCCTGTGACCTTCATGGGGAATAAATTTTCAGGGCTGTGGTATCAGTGATACTGTCGTCAGCACCGGTTTACACTCCTGTGAGCCTTGCAGAGCAGACATCGGCTCGCTATCGGGCCAACGGCGTGACCGCGTGTCCTCCATATCTCCAGGACTTTTCGGGTCTAAATCCATAGGAAAAGGAAGGAGGAATGAGAGAGAAACTGTGGTTAATGTTTAGACAAAACATGCCCAGCAACTTCATCTTAGTTCTTCCATTAGTTTTGAAAAAAAGCAAAAATTTAATCTAAAAATTATGAAAGATGAATATTCTTAACATGCATGATTTGATTGTTAATTTTATCAAAAGTATGACTTTACTACTGACTACCACTGACCTGACAACAGACCAAAACCCATATATATTACAAAAATATAGAGAATAGAGGGAATGTATATATCCTGACAGAAAATAAAATACACTTATTTATCATTTTAATTGTAACTTTTAAATGCATTAAGGTTTCACAGATGACTGTCAAAACAATATCTGTAAATATTGCTTCTGTAAATAACATTTTCTGTCATAACCATGACAAAACATTTTTTAGTTAGGATTTTTAGATGGGATAGGATAGGATTTCCTCATTTTAAGTAGATACAGTTATCAGTTAGCAACACCAGAATCCAAAATAGCTTCTGCATATATGTGTGATATTCAAAATATGATTATTTTGTCAACACCATATGCTGCCGACACCATAAACTTTTCTGTCCGGCTATGGTGACAATTCAAAAGATAGGGCTGAAAATCAATCTAAGAGCATGTTGTAGTCTCAATTCATTCGCTCATTGAAGTAAATACTAGATTTATAAATATATGTCACATTATATGAAACACACCTGTTCTGTGAGAAACTGGAAGAAGCGAGAAGTTGCACCCAAAAATAAGTGAATAACACTGTACATGTCGAACCGAAATGATTCCTTTTGCACATAATCTGTTATTTTCTCAGTTTTGTATAGGCTGTTTTGTCACCGTACTCAAAAATCAGTGTCTAGTCAATGTGACTTGGGCTTTTGAAAGCGTCGTTATTTACTGAAATCTCACAAAAGACAAATGTAAGGTTTTAAGCACCAGTAAGTACAGTACAAAAGCACCGCTGGCGACACTGAACATTGAGCTCGAAGCCGTGGAAAAGTTAAAATGAGTGTTTTTATGCTGCTGTTAAGCTGTAAAGCTCGAACAGAGGGACGAGAGGAAACAACTCCAGAATGTCTGTCACAACTGTCATAAATCAGATTCTCCGCATGCATTCACACATAGACAAAAGGAAGAAAACATTCATATGCTTGCTTCCAACTGAAACTACATTTCCACAGAAACATTTTAACAGTCCTCCACAAAATGTCCCTTTTTGCACAGTTTGAGAAGATAAAATCTTCAAACCAAAGAACTGCTTGGGTTGCAAATACTTCAACCACAGACTTTTTGATATTGAATTACGAGGAGAGAGAGGAGACAGATTGTGAGAGGGAAGAAGAGAGACGAACGGAATGTAATAAAAACAAAGCTTTAGTCTAATGCCGTTTCTAACATTACGCATAAGCATAATCACCTGTCCTTTCTGCTTTATCAAATTGAATTAATATCAAATTAATGACTCGTGTTAAAAGAAATGATCCGTAAGTCTCTGAACGTGTGGCACGAATGACAGCACAATAATTTGATCGCAGTGTGTCAGAGTCATTCAGCATATCTATGGGAGACGCTTCCTCACCACCAAAACAAGCACCTCGGACCCTCACTTTCTCTCTCTCGCTTCTGTCAGCCGTGACAGCGCGTACAGCCACACAAAATGGAAATGTATAATTACTACAGCCTCAAATGCTAATTAAAACTTTGCCTAATAATAATTTTCAATAATTACACATCCCAAATGGATTCTGGGAGAGACGAACGTCTAGGCAATTATGGCGGTGTACTTTACTGGCTCTGAGAGAAATGAGCCATCCGCAAACAAGAAGAAAGAAAACTCACAGCAAACCACATACACACCTCGAACGGAGAAGTAGAAGGGAAAGGAGTTTCCTAAAAAAAAAAAAAAAAAAGAACAATTAGCGGGGATAAAAACAGATGAATCGAAGAAAACAGTATCATTAACTTGTTAATCAACGATAGCAGAAAGCACAAAAAGCTGATAGCGAAAATACGGGGTGACGCAACACAATCAATCATAACACACAGCCAATCAGAAAAAAATCCTCCGTGTTTGGTGTTTAATATGTAGGAGGATTGTTTTTTTTCTTTTTAAGATTTGGGCTTAAGAGGCGAAATCGACCCTTTGATGACGCAGTTCCGTTTTAACAATCATCGTAAATTCAAAAATAAATATAAATACATAAAAAATAAATTCTCGAACTTTTTTTTCTTTCTTTGTTTATAAATAAACAATAAAATAAATAAATAAACAAAAAAGAAATGGCCATTTTCAATCATTTCCTCCAGGAAATCAAGGACTAGCCTACAGCATGGTTTTGGAGAACACTGTCAATAAAAACAAACTTGTAATATGTTTAAGGAATATGGAGTTTGTCTGACGTTGCTTCTTTATATTTTCATTTTTATTATTTAATGCAAGTTATAACACTATACTTCTATCACCCTGGGGGGAAACAAACTAGTCAACACAGCTGCACGTCTTTTCTCTCTGCTTTTCCCCCCATCTTTTGTAAAGTCATGAAAAACGGAATATTGGATTTTATTTCTTTTGCTGAAAACAAGTATCTTAGACATTGTAATAACACTTTTGATGTGCCACAGGAGTCTTATGAATCTTGAATGACAGTTTGAATGACATGAGGATGAATAGACAGTGTTTATTTCACTGTATGTCAGATTTGTACCACATCATTATATATTCTATTTAGCTGAAAAGGGAAAATACCCTGGCGTTTTTGTTGTTTTATTTGGTCAGTTACCCGGATGCATATTATTGTTACTCGGATTTAAACAAATTGCAAGGTTAATATACTACTGAATACGTTTTTCTGCTGTCTAAACCTCTGAAAAAACATGCGGAAGCTGCTAAATCACTTAGTGACTTAGTGAGCAGAAAAAGGTGCAATATTTTGACAATAAGTTAATACTGTAGGTGTTAAGGATATGTAAAAGCAGTATTAATTAAGATATTAGCCTAATATTTCACCTACCTGACCTGAAATGATTAGAACAAACACGTATGTTGTCAAGATTCTTGCCCTGGAAATCCTTGTTGAGTTTGGCCAACCACAAACCCATTTTGTTCCTTTTATTGCACACTTCTCCTTCATTTTTCATAACTTTTGGTAGTCTTTAGTACTCTAAATGTTTTTCCCGGTCCGACTGATTAGTACAGCCCAAAACATTACAATAACTGACCATTTTCAGCAGCAATACTCAGCAAAATATGCAAGTTTCGTTCAGCTCAATGGCATTGTTTACATTCAGTACCACCAATATGGCCGATTGATGACGCGTCGTGAAAACACTCTATGGCTTGAGTTTGAGGCAGTTATCTATTTGCTAAACAATGGCAAAAAGTGGATATGTAGTTTGTAAAAACTTGCTTAAAACAGTCAGAATTTTGAAAAGTCATTTGGCGCCGCTAGTGGTCTGAAATGACACACCTTTCAACAAATTCCTTTACATACACTATTGTCCTCTTTCTCCCCCAGCATTCCTCTTCTGCACAGAGCTCTAATTAATCCTGAATAGATAATGTGGTGTGCGGCCTTTGTAATTATCACATAAAACTCTTCATTCTCCAATAGCCAGAATTTCATCTCAAATTTAAAAATTGGACCATAATCACAGATGCATATCACCTCTTCATCTTAATTGATAATTACTGTGGTGTTAATTCGCAGCCATCTATTATCACACACGCAGGTAGAGTTTTTATCAGGGAGCTGGGAGATGAAATTGAATTGTACTGGACGACCGTTCGTCTAGTGCAGTGATTCTTCTCTATGGATATGGAGCCAAAAGGAAGTTTCAAAGTTTTAAAATGACAAATAGTGACCGTGTCAAATGCATATTTATTGAAAATGTGTTATATAAAAGGCATTTTGTACATAGTATTAATGTATGCAGTGATACTAGGTGCACAGATCATTCTGTTTTGTAAAAAGTTACATACGTGGTTCACATGATTATCACCCCTGGAGCATATGCTGGTAGGTATGTTTTGATGCTGGAATGCTGGTTAGGTAGGTTTTGATGCTGGTTTAAGCTGGTCCTTTGCTGGTTTATGCTGGTCCTTAGCTGGTTTATGCTGGTCCTTTGCTGGTTCATGCTGGTCCTTGACCAGCAACATGACCAGCAAAAACCAGCAAAGGACCAGCTTAAACCTGCATCAAAACCTACCTAACCAGCATTCCAGCATCAAAACATACCTACCAGCATATGCTGGTTTTTCCACCAGGGACATACTACAATCAATAATACTTTTATTTATCACGTTACCTGAACTCTGAATGCAGAGAGTCTTTTGTACCAAAATACATGTGAAAACATTAAACATAAATGAAATACTATCAAAAAAGTAAAGAATCTTAAAAACAAATGAGTGGCAGCTCATTCATAGGTGTGGATTCAGGTGGGAATGTTGTAAGCCCAGGAAGACAACTGGTTCTCATCCTTCCTCTGTGTCAGAGGTTCTTTGGACGCTCCTTTCCTCTTCCTGAATAACAACCTCTTTTTCTTCATCTTCCTCTGTTTATGTGACTTCACATTCAGGACAGTTATCATGAGCGCTTTGTTGTACTGTGGTATTGTTAAAGACTTACTTCAATACAAAATTGTTGTACTTTGTTACTAACCAACCAATCTGTTGTTTGCAAAGTGACACAATTTTGATTTGAATATCATATTCTTGCATTATAGAAAAAGTTAATTCAAAGAGTATATGGAGTGCTTTAAAATACTTCACATAAGCACAAGCAGACACACATTAGTACACACATTCCACAGTTTCATATGATCATCATCAAGATTGTACAATAATAAAAGTGGTGCTGGAATGTATTTATATCTGAATCTGAGGGCCAACATTAATCTTGCAGACGCACAAACATATGGAGGGACCGTCTGAGTGGGACTGAGTTACATATGGATCACTGTCCCTGCAAATGCTGAGTCACGACTCTAGAATGTAGCTTTGGCTATCAAGATGGGATAGTACAGAGCAAATTGTTAGTAAAAAAAAAAAAAAATGTAAACACCTGTCCATAACTGTAGACACAGTGGTGTTTGCTCTAGAAACTTCATACACAGGTTGAGGTTAAACAGCTGCAGTCATCGGACTCTTCTGTCTCGGGTCTGAGTGTCGCGCCTCTCCATACGCGTAGCGCTCTGGGCTGCTGTTGCGGTAGCCGCCACGGTTCATGGTGTCGAAGCGAGGGCCTCGGAGGGGTATGGTGGGAGATGGGGGCACGTCCTGTCGAAGCGGGCCTCTCTGCTGTGGAGGAGGGTGATAGAACCCTGAGTCGTTCTGCCGAGGGTCCACAGGGCGAGGGTAGTTATCTCTAGGAGGGTAGCTGGGGTGGTAGCCGGACTGTGGGTTTGGGTAGTGCGTAGGGTCCCTGTGCCCAGCCCACGGCTGTACGGGATACTCACTGGGTTCCGCTGGTGCTCTTCTGCAAGACAAGAAAGATAAAGAAAATACAGTTAGGATCTGAAAAAAGTTTTTAGCCATTTTGGATGACATATACAGTTGAGATCAAGATTAGAGAACAACCTATAATTTCCTAAATTTCAAGGTCAATGCTTAGTCCTATTTGAAGTTATCCTAACAGGAACAGAAGGGCAGTTTTTCAAGCATATTTCATGAATTAATTGTATTCTGAAGCACAGTATAAAAAACTTGAAAAACTTGAAGATATTTGAAAAAGAACTCGGGACAAAATTAGAGAACACTTACAGATACCTCCAAGTTATTGGAGTTATTCTGGCACTTGCTGCTAATTTCCTTAATTACTTGAAAAAACCTATTTAACTGGCAGCATTCCTCCAGTTTTTACCAAGACTGCATGATGGTGGGCTGCTCTAAGGTGACTGAAATGCTGCAACAGATGGTTGTCCAGATGAAGGTCAAAGGGAAGACCTTTTCAGCTATTGCAAGAGAAGTTGGTTATTCCAAATCTGTGATTTCTCAAATATTGCAGGTTTACAATGACATTAATTTATTCAGTTCCCCCCAAAAGTTTGATCGTCCACGTAATACAAATGCATGGGAAGACAGCATAATGCAGAGACTCGCAATGGCAATCGGTTCAGCACTGCATCTGGAATTGCTTGCCAGTTCAGTGCTGAACAGGGTAAGGATCGGTCCCGGCATGTTTAAGAGAAGTCAGACTGTATGTGCACACTGCAGTGACCAAGCCTTTAATCAGCAGAAAGAATCAAAAAATCTAAGCTCACCTTTGCTCAGGCAGCATGTTGTGTGAAAAGAGGAGAACTGGTCCAAATTTTACTTTTACTTTAAGAGCAAGTTTTTAATTTATTTGGGTCTGATAGAAAACATTTTGTTCAGCATCAAACTGGTAAGAGACTGAACCCAAGTGTGTAAAGAAGTGAAAGGTGGAGGACGAAGTGTCATGGTTTGGGGGATGTTTTCTTCAGCAGGAGTTGGGCCTCTTATACAGCTACATTGCAGGGTGAATGCAAATGTTTATTAGAATCTCCTTCAGCAACATGCAGTTCCTTCCCTGCATTCATCTCTCAATCAGCCTTCAATTTTCATGCAAGACAATGCCCTGTCACACTGAAAAATGGGAAAAGCGGTTCCTTGAAGCTAAGAACATTGAAATAATGAAATGGCAGGCCCGGAATCTTGATCTAAACTTAATTAAAGATCTCTGGAAAATCCATGGCAACAAAGTTATGGATGAGAAACCCACTACAGTACCAAACTATAAAAGAGAGTGGAAGAAGAGTGGACCAAGATCACACCAATGCGCAGTCCGAGAAACTAGTGATGCTTAAAGGAGAAGTCCACTTCCAAAACAAAGATTCACATATAATGTACTCACCACCCCCTTCTCATCCAAGATGTTCATGTCTTTCTTTTTTCAGTCGTAAAGAAATTATGTTTTTTGAGGAAAACATTTCTGCATTTTTCTCCATATAATGGACCGATATGGTGTCCTGATTCTGAACCTCCAAGATGCAGTTTAAATGCGGCTTCAAACGATCCCAAATGTGGTTGTAAACGATCCCAGCCGAGGAAGAAGGGTCTTATCTACTGAAACAATTGTTTATTTCCATTAAAAAATACAATTTAAATACTTTTTAATCTCAAACACTTGTCTTGTCTCGCTCTTCCTGAACCTGTATTCTGACTCAAAACAGTTAGGGTGTGTTGAAAAACTCCAATCGTATTTTCTCCCTCAACTTCAAATATCATTTCAAAATGATCCTACATCGCTGCAGAAGTACCAACCCAGTTTTTGCAAAGTGAACATGCAAAGAAGATCAAAACACTCTTTACAAAAAGGTAAAACAGTGATATAGGGCGATTTTGAAGTTGAGGGAGAACATGAGATGGGAGTTTTTCGACATACCCTAACTGTCATGAACCGGAAAAAAACAGTCCAGGCAGAGTAAGACAAGTGTTTGACATTAAAAAGTACATAAATTGTATTATTTTTATTAAAATAACCGATTATTTCGCTAGACAAGACCCTTCTTTCTCGGCTGGGATCATTTACAACCGCATTTGGGATCGTTTGAAGCCGCATTTAAACTGCATTTTGGAAGTTCAAAATGGGGGCACCATATCAAAAATGCTGAAATGTTTTCCTCAAAAAACAATTTCTTTATGACTGAAGAAAGAAAAACATGAACATTGTGGATGACAAGGGGGTGAGTACATTATATGTGAATCTTTGTTTTGGAAGTGGTCTTCTCATTCAAGGCAAGAGCCTTTACACTCACTACTAATTCCTGACAGCTGTAACCCTCTAAAATTTTAGTTGTAATCTTCTATCGTGCTACAGTGGTTACTGTTCTCTAAATTTGATCACTGTGTTTTCTACAAAATAAAGGTTTGGGTATTTTGTCAAACATGTTAGTAGAACAGTGGAGTACCTATAGCAAATATTCCTTCAAATTTTCAGCGATGAAGATCAAGTATTTATAGATTGTTCTCTAATTTTGATCTCCACTGTATGTAGACAGTAGACCACAAGTCACTTCACTAGAGAAGCTTAAGGAGTTGAGTCTGCAGGTTGTACACTAAAATGCTGCAGGGATCAGGAGCCTGAGGGCCAACAGATAACGGAACACAGTAACCCCTAATCCAACCAGTGGCATTTTGTGGAGAGTGAGAGGAAGGGAGGGAGTGCGAGATCTTGGTATCATGATCCTGTGTTACATGTGCTGAGGCAAGCGTGACATACCAAGGACCTGCAACATAAACATTTTAACACGTCTCAAGCACATACAAAGTCTGGGACAGGGACCGACATGCGGTCAGAGTCCCTGGAGACGGCAGACAGTTGGCCATCTCTGGTTTCCTCACGCAGACTGATTAGGGTATAATCTCCACTGTAAGGTGAGACACCTCACGCTAATTCGTCATGGATCACCTTTCATAGCACAATTCGCATTTTTCCAGCTCTTGCGCTGCTGTGCTCTGAATGTACAGTTACAGGGGCTTTAGCTGGCAGCTATATTACACCTCGGCTGAAAGAGGCCAATAAGAACGAGAGCGAAGACAAAACCAGACTGCGCAGTATGATCATTCGCTTTCGCCAGACTGCCGAATCAGCTGTCTTCCTTCCCCTCCTTCCCATTCCGGTCATAGCTCAGGCTAGTATCAATGACAGCCTCGGCATGCCACATGTCTTAAGGAGCCTGGATCATTGTGTTTGACTTTCCAGACCATCTCCATTAACTTATTTACGTGTACGACGTGTCTGTGAACAAGCTTCCCGTCTGATGGCAGTATCAATTAGCTGCTTTATGGCAAGATGTGTTTCACACATATCGTGTTACTCCCACTGAATGTGGAAAACATCAGTATGAAGGCCCTTGACGGAAAGCGCTCTTTCGCTGTGGTCTCGTTCCTCTTTAGGGAGGGCTTCCTGAAGACCTGGAGGGCAAGAAAACAGGCATTCCAAAAATCATCAGCATCCTCTTAATCTCTGCAAAGCTGTGACCACCCATCCAGCAGGACAGCCAGGCGACTGGACGCACACACTCCCTCCTGACCGTCTCAGTCAGTCATTAGCTATATCACTGGCTGTGACGTCACATCCTCGACAGTCCCAGATAAGCAGTTTGTGTACAGTGTGTGTTTGCAAAGTGAAGGCCAAAATCATCATTACTGTTGGAGATTATCAGCTTTGCAGTGTCTGCCTGCACCTGGTTCTGCTAGCTTATTTAAGACCTCACCTCAAGCCCAGAACATTAACAATTAATCTCTCCTGTTCTCAAACCTATAGTCCTACAACAGGCTAATACAAAACACAAAGCGCTTATACTTCTGTGTCGTTTAATCTGTTCTTAATGTTGAGTCGTACAGTGTTGAGGGACGGTCTAGAGGGACAGAAGGACACAAGAGGCCTGGGGGGTGAAGAATGTTCCTCTGTGAATACGATCAACAGCTGGGGAAACCAGAGGAAGCAACAGGACTGGAAATCATTACTGGCACTTTCCATGAACGTTACAACATGAGGCCTGAAACACAAAAAAAGGTCAATGAAAGGAGCAACTTAACCTTCAGAAAATATTGATTGTTAAGCCAACCTAAATTTTATATGAGGTGTTTTATTTTTTATTCCTTTTCTATATGTTTTATGTTGTAATCCATTTTTTCCACCAAAATGTAAACATAAATAATGTAAAACCAAGGTTTTCTTTATTTTTTTTTTCATTTTAATTTAGTTTTTAAAAAATAGAAATTAACATTAAACAACTACAACAAAATAAAGTAAATCAAATAAAATCTAAATAAGGTCTGTGTTCAAATTGTAGGATATTTCTGGGAAAAAATTATAAATAATAAAAACATCTACAACAAAATAAAACAGGGTTGTGTTTTAAGTGTGTAGCGTTTATGCTAAAATTAAAATTAGTTAATATTCTATAGAAATGAAAAAAAAAAAGGATTTTAGTTAACTTTTTGAACAATCAAGAAGGTCAAGACCTCTGCAGTGGAACATTTATTTTTAAAAGTGCAGGAACTTGGTGCTATAGATGCTATTTATAATAAACATAAATAGCAATTAGATGCAATTTATGTCAAAACAGGAGTATTTTCGTTTGCAATAATAGATTCTACAAATAAATAGTGGCAGATATCTGAACCTCATTATTGTAGTGAATTATAAAACAATGTGCATTATTGAGTGTAAAATGAGTGCAAATAAACCAACCCGCTTTCATGGCAATTAATATTTCTTTTTTTATTACAAGATGGCTAATTTGTACGAATTTGTACGACCTCACAATTTTTGCTAAATTGTATGAATTTACGAGTTCTCCAAGTTGTCCGAATTCGTACAAATGACCTACCCAAAACCCTACTCTTCACTGGGGTTTAGACAAATCGTACAAGATTGTACGAGTGAGGTCGTACAAATTTGTACAAATTAGTCACCTAAATAAGTAAGTAGAATTGGTCGTGGTATAATGCTGAATAAACACCCATGAGGCACATTATTTACAACTTTTCAATTATTTCGGATTCATTTTGATTGTAATAAAATTATTTGTTTTATTGGGGGAAAAAAAGCCTTTCAGATGTGACGTGAGAAAAATAAGTTTGGCAAAAGGTGGATTAGAACTCGGGTTGATCACATCAAAAACTACTTGCTATGTGCTTTGCTACATGTGTCACTGGAGCTGCTGTTTAACATCTTTTGCAATGTTGTCTAACCTGATCATACGTTGGTAGGCGGAGTTAGTGTAAACAGCCTCGGCCAACAAGGTGGGCTATTTGCCCTTATTGTAAATAAACACTCTGTTTTAAAAGACATTTTATTTGTTGAAACTAGGTCACCAAAGTGTACTGCATTCCTGTAATGTGTCTACATTATTGTACTGACCCCCTCTTATCACTTTCGACCCCTTCGTGCCCTCCCTAAAAGAAGAGAAAAGCTGGGAAACCAGCATATTATTTAGAACAGGCATGCAGTTTGAGGATCATTGATCAAGATAAGAACTTTAGAAACATTAGGCCCATTCTTGTCTAAGTATCTCATGGCAGTGAATTTAGTATTCAGTCCGTGAAATCCTGATTTTTCAAACTAAATGTGCTATAGTGGTATGTGGCCCACTGGGACACATTTCCCTCCTGGTTTAAAGACTCTGTGCAACTGCCTTTGGGGCTTGGTTGGGAATTACAAGACATTCCTGATGTGCAGTTATTTAAATGGTTTTGTGGGCTCAACAGCTGGGAGCAGCTGTTTTGAGCACCCATGGCCCTTAGTCAGGGTAGATGGCATATTTAATCACTTGAATGAAAATGAGGCTGTGAGGGATACAGTAGAAGTACAGACTGTTCAGTGGGATGTATTGTGTTGCAGTTGGTCAGCTGACAAATAAATTAAATGAATACTAATCATTGATTCCAAATCCAGTGGAAAAAAACAAAATGCAAAATATGACCCTGGACCACAAAACCAGTCATAAGTACCAGGGGTATATTTGTGGCAATAGCCAACAATACATTGTATGGGTCGAAATTATTGATTTTTCTTTAATGCCAAAAATCATAAGGATGTGAAGTAATAATCATCATGATCCATGAAGGTATTTTGTAAATTTACTTCCGTAAATATATCAAAACTTTTGATTAGTAATATGCATTGCTAAGAACTTTCAAGGCGATTTTCTCAATATTTTTATATTTTTTGCACCCTTTTTGCAGATTTTGAAATAGTTGTATCTTGGCCAAATATTGTTCTATCATTACACACCATACATCGATTGAAAGCTAATTGAATTCAATTTCAAAATTGACCTTATGACTGGTCTACCCTGACTAAGCTCCACAGAAAAAGACACAAGCCATTAGATAAGCTACCACATACAGTACCTACAAACATTTTGAGCTTCACAAAGTCATTCAGTATGATTATAGTATAAATGATTATGGCATGATTCCCTTTTGATAGCCACATGGATAAACAGTGCAACCTAAATTAGTCCCCTGAGAAACTCCAGCAACGCAAATAGCTAAAAAAAACGAAATGATCCTCTTTCACCGAATGAACAGTGAAAGGTATATTAAAAATCTGCCTCTAGTTCTCCATCATGCAGTGAGCAGATGCAGACAAAATCATATTCTGGGCTGTTTTACCATTACTTTCAAACGGTGATGACAGCCATAAGCCAGTGTGTTATACACAGAGACAACTTCGCTTTCTCAGGCTCTTCATATCAGCCAAAATCCAAAGCGAGTAAGAGACTCCTGTCTTCATTTGGGCTTCCTAACCCGGTTAAGCACTTATGAAACTCAAGGTAACAAAGTTTCACTCTTAAAATGAGATTTCATTACCAGCTCAATGACTCTTTAATGACAGAGAAACCAAAACAAAAGAGCAATATAGGTAAAGTGAGAAATAATGAAAGATAAACGCTTCGGTCGTCCATCACCAAAGAGAGAAGAGAGGAACGGGAAAAAAAAAACAGAAAGTGCCAGCTGTTCGCTCCTCAAACTTTCATCCTGGAACATCAACTCTGTGTCTGATTGGTGAATGCTGTCTGGTAAACGTCTGTTATCTCGTTTTTGGTGTTGTCACTGAGGACCGTCACGTTCTGCTGTCTGCTAAGCTTTTCGCTTGAGGAGTTTGTAGCTGACAATCACTTTTTGACATCCAAACCAGAAGTATCCTAGCTATGCCAGACAGGAGCTGCCCTGAAATAAGTGCCATGTTCTGGAAATCACATCAGAGCTCCCATAGTGCACCTGGCTGGAAAAGTAACACCGTGGAGCATCTGAGGGCTGGGCTGTTTATTCAGCTGCCCTCGGGAACTGTGCACCTTACCCCTCACACACACGGACACGTACACAAACACACGGCCTCCTGACCCCTGGCGGTCATATAACACCGGGTAGGATCCCGCCGAGATGACAAATCCAGGTTGGATTATTTGGTTAGCATTCCAGCCTCATATTGCGAGCGGAGACAGTGAACCAAACATTTAGCTCTAATAACAAACTTGGTGGTGTCTATCCCTCAGAAATGTTATTGTATGACCTAAAATGTAATTACACAAATTAGGAGCGATATTAGACTTGAAACTCGGATTATTTTGCCACATCTAATTGAATTTCGCCCTTAAATCGACTGCTTTAATATCAGCGGTAACTGAAGCTTCGCATCGCAGATGGCTTTGACAAAAGAGAAGTGAAAATGAGCAACTGAACTTACTCTTTCACAACACTCAGCCTTGAGAGTGTGAAATGAATAGGCGTCCGCGTGTATGTGTGAGAACTGTATGAAAGGTATGTGATGGGTGCTACACGTCTTCAAAGATGAGTCAGGCGGTTAAGTGGTCTCATTCTCGTGAAGTCTGAAATAGATCCGTGGGTTTTTTTTCTGGATCCTGCATCTCAGGCTGAGAATGCCCAAGTACGAATAATGCCTTCTTGAAACGTTGCCAAATGCCCAGCTATTCCAAAACCTCGAAGCGAATTCTAAGCGTTGAATGAGTAATGATTGACCGCATTTGCCTCAGCAAGTGAAACCATCAAAAAATTTCCGCCTGCTTCATTTAATCATTAGCCTAATATTCTCCATCTGCTACCTGCCCGGTCTGGTAATGGACGCCGGGGCTGAACGGTGCTAAATGAGGTTTGCTCTGTAGAAGTCACGCTTGCGTGCCTATCCTGCTATTGGGCGGGAGACCGTCTGGGCAGAAGCTCGCAGTTCGCAGCTTGTCGGACACCTATGAGCTCACCTGCGGGAGACTCCGAACAGCAATCAGCCGTCATGTCTTTTTGACGCCAGCGACAATTTACAAACCTGACGCGCCTCACAGGAGGGCGCAAATTTCACGAATTTCAGAAGGAGTGGAAACCAGAGAAGGAAAGAAAAAGGAGGAAAAAAAAAGTGAGAAATCGGAGGACAGGGTGAGGAGGTCCAGCCTAGCGCAGATGGTGGGTGTTGGTTGCCAGGGCAACATTGAACAGGCAGAACAATGAAAATATGGCATTATTTTCAGAGCTCTCATCAAATGTAACCTTCTTCCTTCATCACGAGCTCTTTTCTGGCATTTGCGGTGTTGAAACTGACAGTTCGCTGGCTAATCTAAAAGATACGGGAACCATTTACTGACATTTGTACAAACTGCTTCAACAGAGTCTTTTAAGCTCTCCTGACGTTCGACAACAGCCGATTTTACACTCATTTAGACTGCAAAGACACATTAAGAGGTCTTCTAACACGGAGCGTTCTTGATGAGGCGGAATAAACAATGAGACCATTGTGACCAGTTTGAAGAGGTCTGGGAAGGCCCACTAGCAGAAAAGCCAAAGAGTGTGGGACTAGGGTGGTGTATCTTGGTTTCTTGAGAAAGGAATGGGTTAGTCTTAAAGTGAAGGATAGGATGAGGAAGAATGAGTGATTGATTTGTGCACACCTCCAAAAATGTACCTCTTGACCAGAGATCATCCAAATGGGCCACCATCTGTGCATTCATCACCCAATTATCACTAAAGCGGTCCAATGAAAGCCCTAACACAATGAATCACAACTTTGACTTGCCCAGTTAATCCAATAATCTGGAGGCAGGTGGCGAATGGCCCTTCTGATTGGCCGACCCCGAGCTGAGCACACTGGGTAATAAGTGGGTGTATCAATGCACTAATGGTTATAATTAGACACACATGGAAGAGCTGCACGCTTTCGAGTCTAGGCCAACCTTCAGTCGACTGCATAACCAGTGACCTCAGCGTGGGCCGGACACAGATTTGAAACTCTTCCAGTTCGGAATGGTGTAATAATGAACACGTCTGCCACGGGCGTTTTTGGCCCACGTTTGGCCCCCGTTTTGCATCAGCACAAAAAGCACGTTGTACCCTAATGGATCTTGAGACTAACAGAGGTGAGGAGCGTTATTTAGAAAGGAAATGGCTTTGAAAGTAGACCCCGGGGTGGTTGATATTAAAATCTGTTGCGATAAGCCATTTTGAAGGAGTGAAATCTTAGTTTACCCCTGTAATGATGCTGCGGGGAACATAATAAATACTTTATAAGTGTTTTAGCGCTTTATTTCAATTCAATGAGTGCCGTTAAAACGCCTCGCCAACACTTTTAAAAGTTCATCACTTGCAAGTTTTGGATTTCTTAATGTGTCTCATTTGTTATCAGTTATCCGTTTATAGTCGTTTGCAATCATGTGATGACAGATCCACACTTGCATGTGCCAAACTCATAAACCGTGACCCTCGCACCAACACCAGCACTGTTTACACAGACCGGAGAGGGCAAACAGGCTGTGGACTTTACGAGCCAACATTCGCGCCTGTGCGCTTGCCTGTTTGTTTGCGCTGGCCACCGTGGTCGGTCAGGCTCGGCAAACACGGAAAGACGTGATTGAAAGCGATAGAAACGACGGAGGCGAAAAAGACAGACAGAAAGAGGCAGCCGTAACTTTAGGCAGCTCCAGAAATGCGCTCTGTGATCGGGTTACAGAGCTGCGACCGCATGGCCGTCTCCCCGGAGAGGATCAGGTGAATTCCCAGGATAGGAGGGCCTCAGAAGGCAGACACTCCAGATTTAATTATACGCTTTAAAGAGGATTATTCAGCTCCGCATGAGAGAGACAGATGACTACCTGCTCTCTCCCTCTCTTCCTTTCCGTCTTCTCCTTTTCTAGCTCTCCAGCTCTTCACGTTTTGTCAAGAAGGATGCAGGATTAATGAGTGGACATTCTTACCTGGGCAGTGAGGCGTACTGTCGCTCGACATCCTCGTAGCGGGGTGTCAGTCTGGGGTCAGGGTTTCTCATTGGCATCTGGTAAAGGGCAAGAAGAGAGCAGGGTGAATAAGAGCCGAGGAGGTTTACATGACACATCATATAATGATAGACTGCAACACAGTCACTGTGGTATACGCATGAGTGTGTGACAGTGTCAATAGGGCAGTAGACACACAAAGCATGTTGTACATAAACAATAATTCTAGATGTAAAAAACGATTCAACGTGACCATTTAATGCTATTACATACAAAATCGAATCAATATCAAACACAAAAGTAGCTGTAAATAATGCTCAAGATGTCACAACACTGCAATGCATTTAAATAACTGCTCCACTGTTGATTGTCACTTATATTTTAACTTATATAATTTATATTATTAAACAGAATAAACCGTACGTCGTAGACACTGTAAACTTGGAGGGATGGTAGTACTCACAACGCCTACAACGTGACCAAGGCTCGCCCTAATCGGCCTGATGGGGGCGCTACAGTGAAAAAAGTACGAAATCGCTCATGACTCCTAAACCGTTAGTCATAGGCTCAAGTGTCTTATGTCGTAGGAATCCTTGGCTCATGGCAGACAAAACTCACTTATTTGCATGATCATGAGCCTGTATTTCACATTTTTTTTTTGAAAAAAACTGAGGTAAGACATCAGCAATCATCTTAGAGAAGCAATTGTTACTGCCATCAATCTGAAAAGAGTAATACGGCCATTTCCAAACAATCTGACGTTTATTCACAAGTGGGAGACATTTAAAACAGACACCTCTCCTTCCAGGAGTGGACGTCCCAGAAAATTCACCCCAAGATCAGACCGTGTAAAGCTCAGAGAAACGGCAGACTACCAAAGAACTACACCTCAGACTCTACAGCCCTCAGTTAACATGTTAAATGATAAAGTTCATGACACTACCATTAGAAAAATATGGGACAAAAATGGCATGTTTGGAAGGCTTGGCAGAAGAAAGCCTCTTCTATCTAAAAAAAAACACTGCAGCACAGTTTAGGTCTGCAAAGTTGCATCTGAACAAAACACAAGTCTTCTAGAATAATGTCCTTTGAACAGACGAGAGTGAAGTGGAGATGTTTGGCCATAATGCACAGCGCCAAGTTTGGTGAAAACCTAAAGAGCATATCAGCACAAACACCTCATACCAAAAGACAAGCATGCTGGAGAAGGGCTGATCATTTTGGGCTTGATTTGTAGCCACAAGTCCTGGGCACCTCACAGCCATTGAGTTGGCCATGAACTCCTCTGTATATCAAAGTATTGTAGAGTCAAATGCGAGGGCATCTGTCTGACATCTAAAGTTGGGCCAAAATTGGGTCATGCAACAGGACAATGATCCCAAGCCCACAGGCAATTCTACAACAAAATGGCTGAAAAGAAAAGAATCAAGGTGTTGCAATAGCCCAGTCCAAGTCCAGAGCTCATCCTGACTCAAATGCTGTGGTGAGAGCTGTGCATAAGCAAATGCCCACAAACCTCAATAAACTGGAGCAACATTGAAAAGAAGAGTGGTCCAAATTCCTCCAGAACGATGTGAGAGACTGATAAAGTCACACAGAAAATGAATGCTTCAAGTTATTGCTGCTAAAAGTGGATCTACAGGTAATTGACTCGTAGGGTGTCCTAACTTTGTCACACATGGCCTTTCCATCTTGGCTGTATTTTTCTTAAATAAATAATGACACTGTGTGATATGTCATGTGATGACGTTTATCTGAGGATTTATTTTCCAAATTTTAAGACCTGCCAAGGACCAGACAATTTTTTATTATGTCCTGATACAGAAAACCATGAAATTCAATAGGGTGTCCTAACTTTTTCACATGACTGTATTTCTGCCATACACTGCCCTCCAAAAGTTTGGAAACACCCCTGGCAAAGTGTGGTTTTGGATGTTATCAGCATGAATCCTTATCATTTTTTTGGTGCAAATACATTAAAGTAACATTATCATTGAAGACCAGCAATAATAATTTTCATTTTGATTAGATAATAATGGCAATATACACATGTCAAAGTCAGACATGCACCTTTGCCAGCTGTGATGCCTGGTTACTGGTTTAAACTTGGCCGAGGTTTTTAAAAGATTTTTGAGTCAGCACACCTTAATAGCTTCAACAACTGATTGCAAATTAAGTTCAGAATACAATTAATTTAGGCCCAGATTATGCAGAGCTGTAATAGCTGCGAATGGTGGATATTTTGATGAATCGAAAATTGTATTTTTTCTATGTATAAACTGTTTATGTAATAAAATATGTTTTCATAGTTTGTGTTGTCCCTTATCAGTGCAAAAAGATCACAAATTAAAAAGGATTCATGCCAATATTGTCCAAAACCCCACTTTTCTAGGGCGTTTCCAAACTTTTGGAGGGCAGTGTATTTTCTTGAAGTGAAACCAAACTTTTACTTTGAGGGGTTGCTGTGAAGTCCTTCAGGTTTCCGTTTGTATATGATATGATGATAGTTTTGTTTTTTCTCACAAGAAATGGTAAAATGCCCATGAAGCGATTCCCAGAGTAGTTCTAGAAATTATATTTATATGTTCATGTACTCATATATTAAGGCGGCAGAGGCTAAATGTACCACAAACAAGACACTCGCTGTGTGTGTGTAGTAAATGAAACCATTCGTCTGCGTCATTCATTCACACCATTTTGTGGCTGAATATTTACAGACACTATATAATGTGGACTATTATTATACAGTAAATAAAATTTTTATGACTGGATTCCACGATTCCGTCCGCATTTTCCGCAACACGGAAATCATACAGCCCTACAGATACAGTACCGGTCAGTTACAGGTTACTATGGTGTCTAAAGAGGTACTAAACCCATAATTAGATGTATGCAATAAAATATAATGAAACATTATATGCTAATTTCAGTTGTGCCCCCCAGATTTAAAATACAATTTTTGCCATGACCCCTACTTCATTTCTCAACTTGGCATGAGGAATCTATTCCACCTAGGCAGACACCCCTATTGGTTTTGTCACATTACTGCAGAGTTCATTGTAAAACATGAATTAATGTGAGCGATTTATTCAATGCCACATTCTAGACCAGCACAGGCCCTGTCACTCTCTCTCCCCACATTCATCACAGAGTCACCTTCCCCCTGAAATACCTGCTGTGCCCTGTAATCAAGCCATGAAAGGCAGTGTGAGTTGCTCACAAAGGCTGCTTATTGGGGGATTTAGTACTGGGAGTCTTGGGGAGGGGGTAAAAAGCCAGATCCCAGATTATGTTTCCTAAAACAGGATGGAGTCTAGCAGTCCTCCAACCCTCCAGGACTAAGCCTGACTCAAGCCCAAGGAAGAGCCAGATTAACCGTGCGCATTACATTAGCAAGATGAGCAATCTCTTAAAAGACGGGCTAAACCTCCTCTCATTCAGCATGCAGATTTGGGAGCATCTCCTGTTTCCTTCCTCTAAAGACCGGCGCTTTCAATGGGATTTGGTCACACCGCGTGCAATTGCGCCGGTTAGAGCCCGCATAAAACATTCAGAAGCAGAGACTTTATTTTGGTGAGACTTCCCCCATTTGTCTTGCAGCCTTCTCGTCCCTCTTTACCCGAAAAAGACAGAGGATTGCGACTGAGAATTGTACCCTGACACATATAGGCAACTTAATAAATTATAAATACTGACATATAATCCATGAGGAAATTATTCCAGTAGATTTAGCAGGGCCTGACAGATGAAGGTTGAGGCCATTATGGAAAACTGGCTGCTTTTCCGAGGGCAATATGTGTGAAATTGTGTCATCTGTCTCAATGAGCTGATTTTAAATACACAGCTCGCCGTGCCACCACCTCTCTCTCCAACGTCCTCATAACGGCTGCCCTCCTGCCTGCATATTAGCCACATTTTTCCTCTCTGTCTCAAAAAAAACTGAAATGTCTTCGGGGCTTCAATATATATGATGAAAGGACAGGCACACATTACCTGGGAAAAAAAAAAGACTAGTTGAGCGAGGGGTCAGAGAGGAAGTGCTTCTGAACGAAAGAGGAAATGTCCTCGGTTTCAATCAGGCACATCTTCCTCGCTCTATCTTTGCCTCTCCTTCACGAGACGCAATGAACTCTGTTAGTAACAGAAGTGGGCGTCTTTGAATGTTGATGACGGTGAAATTCAGAACGGTGAAGATAACCATCACATGCCTGGAGGGCTAAACTTATCTTCAAATGGAGCAGATATCACTATCTGACACAGTAAGACCTTGCCGTTCAAAACTCAATATTTGGTATAGAAAAATTTAAACGATCCTTCCCCAACAGGGATCGATGTCGGGCTGAATCGGTCCCGCTGTAATGATGGCAGTGATTTGCTTCATTATTTGGCTGTGCCCTCGCATTCACACCATGTTGCTAACTGTGTCCACACTCTGCCCTCTCACCATCTGTGCTTTCAACTCTGACAGAAGCTGCCAATCCACGCTGACTGAAAAAACAGCCAATCAGGAGGAAACAGACAAAGTGAGGAGCATGAAACGAACACCCCATAACCCTGAAACTGATAACAGCGCGTACGACGATAAAACCACCTTTCCAGAGACCTAGCCTGTGGCTAGAAAGGAGACGAAGAGATCAATGATGACTTCCCTCATTTAAGGGCTGATCAGATATAGAAGTGGTGTGGCACAGCAGTTAAGGCTGGTAACCGGAAGGTTGCTGATTCCATCGGAGCAAGAAGTGAGTCATCAACACTCTGCCCGAGGAGGTCTATAATACCTGGAGTGAGATCCGTTAGCATTCCCATTCATCTCAATGACATTTGCTCGGCTGGAAGCACGTGATTTGAAATCTGCCATCTTTCCTCATGGCCACAAAAGTCACCTGGGCTGCAAATGTCTCATGACTAATTTACATTACAACACTGATTGGCTGAAGGTACCATGAAATTGTGGAGAGTCTCAAACCCTTTACAAGTGACTATTCTGAAGTGTAATATCAAAGGAAGCTGCTTAAATGGACTATTTTGAAAAAAAAAAAAAAATACTACCTTTCTGGGCCTTGAACGTGGTAGTTGTGTTGCTGTCTATGCACGGTCAGAAAGCTCTCGGATTTCATCAAAAATATCTTAATGTGTGTTCTGAAGATGAATGAAAGTCTTACGAGTTTGGAACGACAGCAAGGTGAGTAATTAATGACAGAATTTTCATTTTTGGGTGAACTGTCCCTTTAAGTTATTTTCATGCTTTTAAGAGCCCTCAGAAGAAAAGTAGTACACAGTGGTAAAACAGTTGGGTTCTGGAAGTAAAAATCCCATTCATTTTCTCCATAGGGGTACTGACTTTTAACAATAACTTATAAAACTTTAAAGACAGACCTGCTGTGAGCTGCAAGGTTGTTAATCAATGGTATATGCTTTTGTTAAAGCCACATTAACGTACACATTATTTCAACCTATTTTTAAATAATTGCATTAAACGGTTGAATTTCTGGTGAAAACTACATTACAAATGATTCTGAAAAGAAATGACCACTGATCAGAAACTCACAGCACTGGGGTTTGTAGACTTTGCCACATTAAAGCAGTTAAGTACATAGTCTTGTATCTTGACTTTTTGTCAGATTTTTAAATAAAAATTTGTAATGATTCACCTAATTGCTGGTTGGTTGGGTTTGTGGCTTAGAACTCTTCTCTATTAGAAACACACTTTTTTAACCAAGGCCACTAAAAAGCGTTCCAGGTACTGTTGCATTTTAAAATCCTAAGATGCTAACAATGGAAAAAAAGGTTAATGAGAGCATAAAATCAAGCCAAACATTGACCACTTGATTGCACCCTTGAGTAAACCAGATAACCCCAGGACGCTCCAATGGGAAAGTCCCTGTAATAAGTTCATTACAACAACCTAGGGTGAAATTATAACGGATTTGCGCCGTGGTGGTGTGAAAACATGTAATCTTTTAATTCTATTTAGAAGCACCTAAATGTATTTCTGCAGCATTTTGTATGTGATACACATGACGTGTTTTGAGACTCACCTATATGGGCCATTTTACAGAACTGGTGCAAACTGCTGTCCCACAACCAAAAAACACATTTAAAAAGCATTTAAGTATTCAAATCTTAGATGTTTATGATCCTTCTATTATCTATTGGAACCCACAATAAAATAAAATAAAAAATCAGCTTAATATTATTGGGGTACTTTCAATTGGGAGGTGGCTGTCCCATACCCTAACCCCTAAATTTCAACTTGTGATATTAAAATAATTACTTTTTTTTCCATTGTTGTTTTTAAAAGTATCTTTTTGATTCTTTTAAAAAGTGAAGGTAAAAAAATATTTATTTTATATTTTCTTTGTAAAACTTTATGTAAACAAAATGACCCATGCATTTTTCACATCACATACACAGTGTATGTTTCAGTCCATTGGCTGAGACCGATTTTAAAGATATCCCTACAATTACAATCAGGAAATATTCCTGTGCCACTCTCTCTCATAGCTACAAGGTGTGAGTAAATATGTCCCATCATTTTGAGGTAAATGTGTTTAAAAGTCTGAAAAATTGCTACTACCGAAACAGTCACAACCGAAACATGTCATCATTGTTTCGGTAGTGACAAATGGGAACACATAGTCCTCATATTTGGAGGAAATAAACCAAATTTTAGTACAGTTTTGTATTTTAGTATGTTTTAGTAGTGTTTTAGCTTGCAAGTTAAAATTCTGTAATATGATGTAGTCATTAGCAAAGCATTACTGTCGTTATGAAAATGTGCAGTCACTACCAAAACATGGGATGTTTTGTCAAAACTGAAGTACAATGAATTATCAACTAAGATGTTATGATATTTTTTGATTCAGTGCTTATGAATGAATGATGAATCCTTAACTTTGAAATCAGTATGATCAACTTTTTGCCTTTTACAAAGAAAAACTGCATTCAAAATACAACAAATCTCATAAATTACACTTGAATTATACTAGAAATACTATTAAAAATGCAATTGATATTGATTTACCAATGTAGATTGCAAAATCTTAATAGGTCAATATAAGCCTTCTAATTAAATTATTATTACTGTGTTTCGGTAGTGACAAATTTGAGGAGAGGACAAATATTCCAAAATTTTCTGAAAATACAATATGAGAATTAACTGCACAATTACTAGAAATGTGTAACATGGATACTATACAATTTGCATACATACAAATCTTCTGAACAGATTTAGAAAGTGGTTTTTCACATTTCTCATAAGAAACACACACAAGAGACAGAGATCAGAGATCAAATGACTTAGTGTTAGCATGTTGCTAACCTACTGCAGTTGCACAGTATACAAAAACATTAGGTGAAAGAGTCCATTTTTGATTAGATAAGAGCTATTTAGGTAAAGGTACATTCATTATATACATTCCTTCTGACTTTGTGGGCCATTTTGTATTTTTACTGAGCTAGTAAACACTCATCGATATACAACACCACAGCAAAACACCACCACCACAACTGGTTAAAACATTTTCATGTATCCGTGAAAAACCCTTTCTGACATCTGAATATACGAGTAGGTGAGTATGACTAAGTTAATTGTGATCATGTGTGTGTGTAGGCACAGAGGCCAGTGTTTGTGTGGGGTGTGAGTGTGTTTGCTCAGGGGGCACTGCAGGTCTCTCTCTGGAGAGTGTGTATTCATCCCTCCGCTCTGAGCTGCACAGGGCTCATGCATATGTAAAACGCAGAGATGAAATCAGTCTGATTTTACAGTTCACTGCGGGCTAGGTAAACAAATGAATGCGAGGAGGGGAGAGATGGAGGATGGTGTGCTAGAAGGGCAGGGCGGGGTGTGCTGACTCACACCCTCAAACAGGCAGCACCCCTGGCCTCATTAGAGTCGCCTCACTTGCAGGCGCCACTAAAGAAATCTCTTGATCTGACCGTGCAAACTCTCACCCGCGACATTATCCAGAGTTTGCTCAAGCCGGCCAAACTCGCAGGGCTGAAAATGGCACTTGTTAAATGTTAATAACCCATAAATGAGTTTATTCATGAAGAAACCTTTAGCGGTGCAGATTAATCTCTCATTTCCACTCGCTCTAAGTGGTGTTGAACAATATGCTGTTTGATCAACTTCCTTTGATGCTAAATGCATACCATCAATACATTCAGCTTGTGCTCACACAAGTCATACATTGTCTGGCGGCACATAATGATTGATAATTAATGTTAAATATCAAAACACAGCATATTTTATATATGTGAAATATTAAGGTTCATATCCAAAGTCATGTGTATTTTCTTTCTTTCATCTAGTTTTGTAATCCTAAAGTGACATCAGAAAGTGTGTAAAGTGTGCCATGACAGTAAAAAATAGGGCCCAGCAAAGTGTGGAAGAATCGGGCCCTTGCCGTACTCCACCTGGGGTGACGACGGGCAGCAATAAACACAGTGGCGTCTGACTGACAGACACGCTGGGTGATGTGTGTCAGAGTTAAGCTTCGTAATGAAGGCCATTGGGACGGCATGGTGGGAGAGCAGGCCGCTGCTGTATCCTCCATCCCACTCGTCCCTGCTCCTTCAGAGCTAATGGCCTACAGAAAGCCATTTCACGGCGTGCCGAGCAGAGGAGAGGAGAGATGAGAGGGTAATTCAGGCGGAAGAGACTGACACAGCCAGTCGTAAAGCGTCCTTCCCCATCCCTTCATGCCGTGCACAATCCATGAGCCATCAGCACCATTACCTGGACCACCGTTTGCCCCAACCCACCTGTGCTGAAACTTATTTTGATGTATTCATCCCTGACGCAAGCCCAAAAATGGCAGGCCATTGCCTGTAAAGTCAACGTGAAATGACATCCGAAACCCATTTTCTTCCTTAATGTAACATATTTCAGAGTATAGCAGAATATACAACAAGAAAATAAACAGGAGTCAAACCTTCATTTCGGGAATTTTTAATCAGGAATTGATTAGATCATTCTGACATTCAAAATGAAGGTTAAAAACCCAAAAATGAACATCCTGTCTTCATTTGCTCACCTTCATGAAGTGTTGACTTCGGGTACCAGTCAGTACTGAAATTTTAGAAATGCGACGGTATCAGCATGTCCCGTGAGCATTTTGAGCGCTGTTGAGTGGATTCTTAAACACCTCTAATTGGCCGAGATATGTTTGTGATTGGCTACAATGATCAGCGTTTTACACTCTTCACTAAACAGTTGAACAGATGCATACGGGAGCCTTTGAAAGCGGCGTCTATCAGCGAATCTGTCACCATCAGCAGATCCCTAATACAGTTGAGGTCAAAAGTTTACATACACCTTGCAGAATCCACAAAATGTTTATTATTTTTAATAAGATGGATCATACAAAATGCATGTTATTTTTTTATTTAGTACTGATATTTCACATAAAAGATGTTTGCATATAGCCCCTAAGAGAAAATAATGCATCGTTTTCCCTTCTGAAGCTTCAGTGAGTGTTTGAACCTTCTGTAATAGTCATATGAGTCTCTCAGGTGTCCTCAGTGTGAAAAGATGGATCTCAAAATCATACAGTCATTGTTGGAAAAGGTTCAAATACACAAAAATGCTGAAAAAAACCAAAGAATTTGTGGGACCTGAATGATTTTTCGGAAGAACAAGGACAAAAAAAGAACCCATGAACAAATATCACTAAACAAAGCAAATCAAAACAAAACAAAACAAACAAAAAACAGCTGTGGATCATTCAGGTAACAACACAGTATTTAGAAAAGTGTATGAAAACTTTTGAACGGGGTCATTTTTAAAAACTCAACTATTATTTTCTCTTGCGGACTATATGCAAACGTCTTTTATGTGAAACATCTTATTCAGGTCAGTACTAGATAAAAAATTACATCCACTTCGTATGATCCCTCTTATTTGGGTAAAATAATGAATATTTCCCTGTTATAAAAAAACAGCATATGCTGGTAGATAGGTTTTGATGCTGGGATGCTAGTTAGGTAGGTTTTGATGCTGGTGTAAGCTGGTCCTTTGCTGGTTTATACTGGTCCTTAGCTGATTTATGCTGGTCCTGGCAGCAACATGACCAGCTGAGGACCAGCATAAACCAGCAAAGGACCAGCATAGACCAGCTAAGGACCAGTTTAAACCAGCATCAAAACCTATCTACCAGCATATGCTGTTTTTTCAACAGGGTTTGAAGATTCTGCAAGGTGTATGTAAAGTTTTGACCTCAACTGTATATCTCCTACCATTGCTATACTTAAGACACACAGGTCTATCTTTTATTTCAACCAGATGATCCAACGGTAGCTGCATGGATCTCAGGCTGCCTGGCGGACATCTTGGCATGGATGAAAGAATATCACCACAGCTCAACCTGGCAGAGACTGAGCTTCTCGTCTTCCCTGCCATTCTGACTCTACAGCATGATTTCACCATCCAGCTATGTTCATCAACAATTACCCCATCAAGCTCGGTTAGAAACCTCAGTGTAATTTTTGATGACCAGCTGACTTTCAAAGACCACATCACAAAAACCTCTCATTCATGCAGGTTTACACAGCACAACATCAAAAAAAGATCAGGCCCTTCCTAACAGAGCATGCGGCACAACTTATTGTCCAGGCCCTTGTCATTTCTAAGCTGGAATACTGCAATGTTCTTCTGGCTGGACTTCCATCATGCACAATCAAACCTCTACAAATGATTCAGAATGCAGCAGCATGACTGATCTTCAATGAGCCCAAAGGGGGCCAACATCACACCTCTCTATATATCCATGTACAGGCTACCGGTTTAAGACATTGATTCTTGCGTATAAAACAGCCACAGTCTCAGCACCCTCCTACTTCCGACTTCCTCCTACATCCCCTCCAGAAGCCTGAGATCTACATGTCAGAAATGCCTTGTGCATACCATCACAGAGAGGCACAAAATCACTTTCCAGAAAATGTGTTCACCATTCCTGGCTGATGGAATGATCTTCCCAACCCCATCCGGAATGCTGAATTCCTGACAATTTTCAAGTGACAGCTGACAACTCATCTCTTCTGTCAACATTTGATAACATCCTAACATTAAAAAATAATAATAATAATAAAAACTTTGTTTTCTCTTTCCTTAATTCCTCCCTGTCTAGCTTGTACTAATCAAAACAATGTCTGAAGCTTTGTATTATGAGCACTTTCTGTGTTCATTTGTCTCTTTATGATAAATTGCTTATTCCTCAAGTTGCTTGAAGTTGTAAGTTGCTTTGGATAAAAGCATCTGCAAAATGCATAAATGTAAATGTCAATATGTGACCTATGACAGGACAGTATAAATGACTTTAGAAAACAGCAAGTGTCCTGGGCTCTATGGGTAGAGACTGTTTGAACTGCCCTAAGATTGAGGGGGGAGAATATGCTGATGTTTTGTGACAGAACATATTTAATCTAAGACACGCTATTCTGTCATGTGAAGGACTGGAGCGATATTAATATCTGCATTGATAAATAGGCTCCATTACTCCATCATGTTCAGCACTCATAAAACACAGTCAGCGACGGGTAACATAAAAAGTCTGGGCAGGAAAAAAACTCCACTGCAGACAGCTAATAACATCCAGCTCCTTTGCAATTTGTTAAGATCTGGCTTTCACTTTGCAAAACGACAGGCTGCGGTGAAAAATGAAAAGCCCAGAGTTTCGGCTACTTTTCCAGCTGACTCAAGAGTTTCGTCATCCATCAGCGGTCTGTGCATGAGTGCGCGTTTCCGCCGGTCATTACTTACGCTCAGTCATCTGATCGCTTCCTCCAAAAGACATGAATAACCAGACATGTCAATTCTAACCAAAGGGCGATCATTTATTCCTCTGAGCTGGTCATATGAATACTGACAGCGCTCCAAACACGCACCGCTTCCTTCTGGGAGTACGGGAGGGAGATGAGCAGGGAAGGATATGTCTCAATCTGTGATTTGTACATGAGAACAGAGTCAGATCTGGCATAATGATGCATGCATAACCAAAGCCCTCATTGGAACAAGCTGGTTCCCCTGGGCTGCAGTGGCAGAGCTCGCCTTCAGTATGTGATAGCAAGCCTGGGTTAGGTGCATAATAGAAATCAGAGTCTAAATAAAAGAGGAAATCAATGGAAAACTACCCTAAATTGCTTTATAGTTTTCATTTAGCTTAAAATGAAAATCATCATCATTTTCTCACCCTCACTGATGAAATGAAATGAAAGATGATTTTAATTTTTCGGTAAACTAACCCTTTAAATCATGTTACCAAACAAGAGAGAATAATAATAATATCGCTATATATTCTAAAGGCTTGCTTGGCAGCTATTTTAGTAATGAAAGTCCTGCAAGGGTCCAAGAACAGATATATGGAACTTATTGTTTTTCTTGTAAAAATACATATATAAACTATACATAATATATATCATTCCAGTGCCAAATGTATATTTTCATATACCTTTAGGACACATTAAATTAATATGATTAAGCAAATTTCAAATAAATGCTTATCTTTTTAAATTCACTAAATAACTCATAAATAAATGCATTTTCCAAGAAAATATTAAGCAGCATAACTGTTTTAGAAATATTTCTTGAGCAGCGAATTAGAATGATTTCTGAATGATCGTGTGACACTGAAGACTTTGGTAAAGGTTGCTGAACATTCAGCTTTGCATCACAGGAATAAATTAAATTTTGAAATATATTATTTTAAGAGTTATTTGAAATAGCAGTGATATTATAAATGCAATAAATAAATCCAATAAATGCGGCCTTGAGGAGGATAACAGACTTCTTTCAAAAACATAAAAACAAAATCTAACTGATCTTAAACATTTGAACAGTTTTGTACACGTATATGCAAATTTAAAAAGAAGAGGAATGACAAAACAACTAATACTGGGTTCACTAGTTCTGCAAAAGTTGAAAACTCCTTCAAACTCCAGAATGGCTTGGCTTGAAAAAAGTGTAATCTCGAACACCAATCTCCTTTCACACACACACACATCTACATCCGTAAGCGTGAACACAGTCCTCCTATACATACACACACACTCTAACGCAACCACCCACATCCAATCAGCCAAAACCACAGGCCCTCTTCTGACTGTTAATTGAGTTTAGCCAAAGTGCTGCCATTGCACAAGTGATGTGAGTTATAGATTATAAGAACCTCTCACACGGCCATCGATTCCAACAGGGGAAACGGCCCAGTGCAGGGCCAGAGAGAGCTGATGTGAGCTGAACGCTGCTTTGAGGATCTCTGCCATTTAATTAAGAGGAGGAGAAGGTCAAGGGGCAGCTGTGCAGCTACGGCACTAATGCAGTGAGGAGAATATGTTTAAAGCCTGTTTATGAATTAAAAAAGAATGCAGAAAGATTACACTGAGCTAAGCAGTGCTTTAGACAACAATTTTCCTGAGCTGCAAATGAACAGGTTCTGCTAATTTAAAATGACCAACACACACTAATGGCAGTCTGTAACTACAGTATTTTACGGTTTAACAAATCAGTGGTGAATTTGTATGACTTCGTACAATCTAATTTGTATGTTAACATAAGATCTGCTGAAGGTTAGTTTTAAGGGTGGATCTTATTGCTTAAAGGGATAGATCACCCAAAAATGAAAATTCTGTCATTAATTACTCTACCCTCATGTCTTTCCAGACTCGTAAGACCTACATTCAATCGGAACACAAATTAAGATATTTCTAATGAAATCTGAGAGCTTTCTGACCCTTCATAGACACAATATACGGTATTTAAAAGGTATCGCAATACCCTGCTTTTAAAAGCCAAACGATTACACATTTTACAAAAGACTATAGAATACCCAAGACTTGTCACTCGTATCATTTTGAATGGGGAAAGATGCAACGCTCATTATGGCCACAAAGCCCCGCCTTCTTAATGAAAGAGCCAATGGTTGACTAGTAAAGTCAGCGCGTCACCGCAGCTGCCGTTAGAAGTTTCCCCATTCACATAGATAGGAGCTGCACTTGCCTGCCCGAGAAGCATTTCAAAGATGGCCGCAGAGTGAAATGACTTGCCTTAAAGGGATTTCGATTTTACTAGTACTGGTACTTTAAGAATGTATTTTGATATGATTACAGCGAAGAGGAAAATCCAGACTTGATTTACTGTATAATGCGGAATATCATGGAATTTGCCTATTTTAATATGAATTCTGCATGTTCTGCGTGTCTTAGTGCGAATGAATGGCGCAGATGTGCGGTTTCATTTACTACACACATACTGAAGCACCCATGACGTTTGCGGTCTTTTCAGCCTCTGCTGCCTCAATATATGAGTACATAATACATAAACATAATCTCTATAACTGCTCTGAGAGTCACTTAATGAGCATTTTTCTGTTTCTTTTGAGGAAAACAATACAATCAGAAATGTATAAGGCAGCAACCCATCAAAATAAAAGTTTGCTTTAAATTTACAGAAGTGTTATTTAATGCAATGATAGTACTACTACTACTAAAAATAATATTAAGACAATATTTAAGGCATATTTACCAGAAAAATTATTTACCAGAATTTATTTATAAGAAAATGTATATATACAAGACAGTATTTCTGAAAAATAAATAAATAAATAAAATAAATCAATAATATAATGAATGAATAATAATGGAAAACAAATTCACAGAATTTGATTAAAATAAAACTGAATTTGAGAAAAATAATAAAACATATTTCATAGGGCCTTAAAAATGTAATTTTTGTTAAACTTAAGAAATTGCTGTTAAATTTTGTAAGTTTGATTTCAATTAATTACACATGCTTTTCGATTTATAGTTTTTAATGTAACCATTAAAATAGAGTCTAGAAAAAATTAAAAAAAAAAAAAAAATTCAAATGGGGGAAAAAAAACTGAATTTGGAAAAAATAAAATGGATTTATTTTATTTGTGTCCTTTAGTTTGTTACTTGCATCTATCTTCTTCTTATTCATAACAAAGATAAAATAACAAAAAAGGCTATCATGATATAAATTGTTATTGTGAAATAAAATGACTATATCATGAAATAAGATTTGGCTTTATCCTTTAAGCTAATTTTCCAAAGTTGCAAAGATCTCCATAAACATGCAGGCTCGGTAGTTGCTCACCATGGTTCTGTGTAGTGGCACTGGCATGTGATCTTTATTGCTTTAAATTTTTTTTTTTTTAAACGAGAACAAAATGCTTTTTTTTAACAGATAAAACAACTATAACCTTGATTTGGATTATCTGTTATTTAATTACTTTACCTGTCATTCTATGTTTTTGTTGCAGTATCGGTTCAGTAGTATTATTGGGATATTTTAGTCAGGCATCATATCGAAGTCAAAATTTTGGTATCATGACAACACTGAACGCAACTGGCACAATTTATAGCCTAGAAAGATAGTAAGTACGTCAATAATAATAATGTGACATCAGTGGTTCAACCATAATTTCATTGAACTACGGGAATACTTTTTGAACAAAAATAACGACTTTATTGAACAATTTCTTCTCCGCTGTGCGTTCAGAGAATATCACGACGCATGTGTGGTGTTGCTGATGCAGGAAAAATACCTAAAATATGCACAATGGCTCTGACTTTTAACAACTAGTATCAATTTGTCCAGCCTGTGAACTGGGGCAAATATCTGTACAAAAGTTGTGTAGTGTATTCCAGGCTTTGCTACTTTTTACTGGCAGACATAATGTGGTAACCAAAAAATAACATTGTAAATAATAAAACAAACCTTGCCCACAATTTCAATATAAATGTCAATGCGAGGGCAAATGCGACACACCTGAAGCAACCCCCTCAGCTATGATGGAAGAATTACTCACTACATGCATTCGTGTGGAAGAACTTGGGAGGAACCGTGACAGACTGTCTGTAGTGCTCATGACGACCTGTGATACTTCACTGAAAAACTCACTTTCACCTATCTGAACAGCTCTGGAATTCATTAATGCAACTTTGGAGTCACATAGCGTCTGGATTCTGTGCAATAACTGCTAGGTCACGGCCCGAAAGCTGTCATATTTGTCATATTTATAGGCACCATATTTTATTTAAGAGATGCATAATGATCACATTTGAAGGTGAATAATAACCTAAATCTCGTTCTGTTCATTCCACAAAGCTATCGTATAACTTCAAAAGAAATAGAACACAGTTCTATAGATTCCTTTTATGTTGTTCATAGCGTTTTGCATATAATGATATTACGCAATAAATGTAACAGAATGTAGTGAGAGAATATTCATAGATTGCCCTGTCTATGCACCCAACTAGAGAAAAAAGACAAGCTTTTCCCACATGCAGTTCTCTCAGCTTTGGAAAAACAAAGCTCATGTAGGGCAGATGAATGTGTTTTGTGTATCAGCAGTCGAATCTGGATCGTGAATGCGGCTCTTGTTATACAAAATCCAGCGTTACGAGGTCACGGAGCGTTTTAGATTGGGCTGATAAAACAGAGCTGGGGACTCGAGCGCCAACCAGCTTTTGGAACAAAAGTAGCCTTCCTGTGGCTGTGTCAGCCCGGGTCATCCTCTCTGTAAAGAACACCTGGCCCTTAAAAACAGACAATGCGAAACACGTACAATGCTAATTCAAGACTAATTCAAGTAAGGTACTAAATGGTGTGGCATTCTTGTCAGTCCTCGGGAAGAGGAATGATAATTTTTGCGTTTGACCTTTGATCTTTTTTAGCTCTCTCTCGCTCTCATTCGATCGCCATGAGCAACACTCAAACTCGCTGGAAATGTCACGAGGCAAAAGAAGAAAAACAAACTCATTCATTCAAGTCCACTTCTATCTGCCGCTCTCCTTTACTGCAGTAATTGCTGTGGCTTGTGAAAAGCCATCAGTTTCCAACCCTAATTAGTGAAGGCTCTTAACAAAGTCTCTCCAGCCGTCCCTGAATGCCGTTCCCGCTGGCAGCCACTGTGACGGCCAATAGACTCTTACCCAGCAACAAAAAGATCTATTTGATAGCTTTAATTTTTCATAATTTTCTCTAATGAGGGTGCATTGATTTTAACTAGGACATGAACGCTGCGAGGGGAGAGCGGGAGCTAACGCTGTGACTTCTCGCACTCGCTCCTCTGAGAATCCGTCGGTAGAGCTCAGCATTTTGTTGCATATGCATCTTTTTGGTTGCGGTGAACAAACTTCTGCAAACGTCTGCTTGTTAACGTGAAGTTGTTGCGTGTTTGTTTGCTAGGACAGACCGAAGCTAATGCATATCATCTAGTGAGTGTGCCCTAGATAATGCATTCTGGGTATCGCAAACTTAGCGCTTTCAAATACATAGTGCAACTTAAAATTCTATATTATGTTCCAGTTTGTGCTGAAAGTAATTGTTCACACAGATGAAAAACCTGTCATTATTTACTCACCTTAATGTTGTTCCAAACCCATTTGATTTTCTTTCTTTCGCAAAAAGCAGATATTTAGAATAATGTTAATGCAGTTCTTTTCAATATAATAAATGTGAATAGCTGAAAATATATTTAATTCAAAACAAAATTTAATTTCATCATAATTGGTAACTAGACAACCAATTACAGTGCCTCAACTCATCTTGTTTGATTTTTGTTGTTGTGGGGTAAAGTTGTTTTAAAAGTTGTTACCCAGTAGCAGTGGCCTGTATATTTGGATAAACATCTCATTTTGTGCTTCACTGAAGAAAAAAAATGACAAGACACACAGGTTTGGAAAAACAAGGAGAGTAAATAATTTTGGATGAACTGATTTGGTAACACTTTATAATATGGTTGTACACCACCTTTCAAAAGTTAGTAAGTCTGTGTAAGATTTGTATCTAATGCTCACCAAGGCCACACATTATTACAATTCAAACTGTTTTCTATTAAAATGTAACTTATTCCAGTGATGCAAAGGCTGAATTATCAACATCATTGCTCCAGTCTTCAGTGTCATATGATCCTTCAGAAATCATTTTGATATGCTGATTTGGTGCTCAAGAAACATTTCTCATTATTATAAATGTTAAAAACTTTTTTTTTTTCTGGAGGCCGTGATGCATTATTTTCTTCTAGATTTATTTAAAGAATCTTTTATAACATCATAAAAGTCTTTACTGTCACTTTTGATAGATTCAATGCACTTTTGTATAATAAAAAAGTTTTTATTATAAAAATATTTTCTTTTTCAGTAAATAAACCTTAATAACCCCAAACTTTTAAACAGTATCATTTGTCAGCATTAGCTAATGCAACAACTAACATAATGAACAGGGCTTTTACAGCGTTTATTTATCTTGAACAGTTGTATACATTATGTATAAATTAGTTGTTTAAATTAACATTAATGCATTATGAATAAACATGAATTAACAATGAACAATATTATATTATTCTAACATAATCCTAGAAATGAACAATCTATAATTAATGTTGTAAAAAAACTGTTGTTTACTATTAGATATGTATTAAAAGGGGTCATCGGATGCCCATTTTCCACAAGTTGACATGATTCTTTAGGGTCTTACAGAAAAGTTTCACTATGTTAGTGTAAAACAACACCCTTTTTACCTTGTCAAAATCATCCCTTTTTAGAGCGAGACTTTCTGTTGCATTTTCCTTTAAATGCTAATGAGCTCTGCTCACCCCGCCCCTCTCTTCCATTGGGTGATGGGCAGTTTTCTGAGACTGTTAACTTTCTAACTAGCACATTATTAAGACAGGCGATTTGCAGAGATTCATAAAAAAAAAACCCTTATACTCCTTCTGTAGGTGATCATGAATGATTCATGCGAACATAGACACATTAAGGCAGATCGGGGTGTGCCTTCCCTTCAAAAACAAAAGCAATCCTCTGCATTTTCAGCAGCTCAGATGTCAGATTAAATGACGACTGCTATGTTAATTATTACATCCAACAAGAGAGCACCTCAATTGCTTAGGAGACATTCTTGTCTAGTCTTGCTCCAGGATTGAAACAATGGTGGACAATGGTTTACAGCTCACTCAGAGCGGGTCTGTACTAAAACTGCTGTGTCGTGGGAGGGGCCTTGGCCTGTGTGACATCACTCTGCCAAGAATCTGAGAATGGCTTGATCTGAGACAGTGCTTTTTATTTTTAAAATGAAGCGCCAGGTGGATTTTTATAATTATAAGGTGGTTGTGTACACACACTACCAACACACATTTATGTTCAAACAACATATAAAAGTGAACTTTGCATCCGATGACCCCATTAACAAACTGAACCTTGTGAAGTGTAACCACTTTTCTTTTACAGTAGCCTGTGAACATAAGAAGCGAGAGAAGCAGAGTCAACAAAATCTTTCAAAAAGTCCAAATCTATGTCTGAATGAGTGGCAGAACCATGTCTTCTACATGAGGTTCCTCCTCCTCCTGAACTGAAATGTCAGGCGTACCTCAGGGATGTCCATATGAGTATGAGCGAGAGTGTGGGTTTGTGAGAGGATGTAATGGAATATGAGTGTCTACACGGTGTCAAAATGTGGATGTGAGTACGATTGAGCGTGAAAATGTGTGTGTGTGTGTGTGTGTGTGTGTGTATGTGTGTGGCAGTAGGGAAATGGGTGTATCTTTGAGGCCTCTCTGTGAAGTGTGCTGAAGCTCCCACATGTAATTAGAACAGTTTTCCTCCTACTTTACTTTCTTCCACATCCACTTAATTTTAGCAGCCGGGGTTTGTTACGTAAAACCTGGGAGAGCTTCTCCACACTGTCAGTTGTGGAAATGTTCTCTCTCTTAGCCGCGCACAAGAAGATGAATCCGCAAATTATAATTACTTCAAATCTCGCATCCATATTATAGTGCGATAACAAAAGAGTGTGCGCGGACCGAACGGGGGCTGTTTGTTTGCGTTTCCACCGCAGCGCTGATCTTCAATCGCAATCCACACTCTTGAGTTAATGCTTAATTTGAAATGTCAAATCCTTTCAGGATAAAGCCGGATAAACAGGAAAATAAGAAATGTCACATACTCAAGTCCCCGACACTCAGGCAATTAACCACATTAAAGGTCAATAACCAAATGCATGCTGCTTTTAATGACTACGGCCTCTTCACACATCATGTCTTTTAATGGTTTCCCATGTCTATTTTTATCTAGCTTTTCTTTTCAAAATGGCGACTCAAGGTCTTGATTTGAAATGTTATGTCGGAGCGAGCAAAGCTCGATGACACTGGATACCTGGAACAAACTAAATGACCTTCTTCTCTCTGTCTTTGCTATTCTTATGTTCTTAACTCAAGGTTCCTTTAAGATAAATTATGAAGCCAAAAATAAAAGGCGGACGTGCTGACATTCTCTAAAAGTTGGACCAATTTTCTGCTCTTCCTGGAAATTTACCTTCCTTTGTTCTCTTAATCCCTGCCAAGAACTTTTAAGATGGGGAGTCTGGAAAATGGGGGTCCTATCTGGGTGGCAATGGCTTAAAGAAATTATCTCCAGTTCTTAAACCCCCTTTTCTGTTCCACTTTCCTCCTCGTTTCTCCCTTATCACTCGTCCACCTTGAGTATTTTCAAGGACGACCCACAATTTGAGGGGAAAAAACTTCTAAAAGCCAGACCCTTTGAAATCTGATTGGCCCAGTGAAATACATCTCCCTTAAATCACAGAGTTTCTCCAGTGTGTGTACTTTTTTTTTTCAAATAGAAACAGCTATTTATACACATGTGGATTTGGTAGAGCGTGATAGCGCTATCATGTTTGCACACAGATCACTGTGTAAACGGTTCTGTACAGAAATGTCTTAACTCATGGGTAGTCATGGATAGATTACAGAACTTAAAGGAGGATACTGCTGGTCTGCTTTTAAATGTGCTAGTGACTTTTCTGTTAGGTGAATGAAAATGCTGTCATTATGAAAAAAATAAATCGCATGAGTGTCACAAAATGAGAAACTGTGAAAAATTTGCTGGCTGCTGCTTTCCATGCTGTTACTAAAGATGGGGACCGGAGCTTTCCAGCTTCAAATATAATGCAAAAGCATCATACAGTATCACAAACGCAGTTCATTTGATTTGCAATATATTTTTAATTCTTCTGAAGCCGTATGTGCAAGATTTCAGTGAGAAACATTAAGGTGGGTGAGCTGAACTCAAGAACTGATTCATGAATCAATCATTCAGACCAATTTTCTGAATCGTTCATTCAGTTATCATCAGGTCATTCACATTACAATATAGCTACTTCTCTACTGAACTCTTACTGATGCTTTAAGGAAATCCAAAGCAAATGTCAAGATCTTCAATAATAGTTTTAGTCTGTTCTTCACATAAGTATGGAAGCCTGTTTCCACCACTGAATTAAAAAAAAAAAAGTTACTTTGACTTTATCTCACAGTTCTGACTTTTTTCTCAGAATTGTTATCAAGTCAAAATTTTGAGAAATAAACTTGCAATTCAGAAAAATTAAGTAAAATTCTGTGATATAAACTTGCAATTGCAAGTTATAAAGTCAAAACTGCTAGATTTTCTTGCTTTTTTTCTCGCAAATGCGAGTTTGTGTCTCACAATTCTGACTTTTTTTCTTGGAATTATTATTTTGAGGGGGAAAAAAAAAGACTCACGTTCTCAGAATTGTGAGTTTATATCATGCAATTTTGACTTCATTTCTCAGAAATGTGAGTTTGCATCATTCTAAGAAAAAAAAAAAAGTCAGAATTACGAAATGTAAACTCGCAATTGTAAGAATTCAGAATTAAAAAGATGCAAAGTTGCAGTCTTTTATTTTGCATTCAGTGGCGGAAACGGGTTTTCATACATACAGTTGAGGTCAAAAGTATACAGTAGTCAACATTTTGATCAAAACCTTTCAAAGTTGTCCTAAAACCAAAACAATACCTGTTCTTGTCTTAGGACAACTTTGATTAATGTTTTTGATCCACTGCAAATGTTGACTACTGTACACCTTGCAGAATCTGCTTAATGTTAATTTTAATTAATAAAATAAGAGGGATCATACAAAATGTATTTAGTAGTGACCTGAATAAGATATTTCACATAAGAGATGCTTACATATAGTCCACAAGAGAAAATAGTTGAATTTATAAAAATGACCCTGTTCAAAAGTTTACATACACTTGCTTCTTAATTCTGTGTTGTTACCCGAATTATCCACACTTGCTTTTCTGTTTAGTGATAGTTGTTCATGAGTCACTTGTTTGTCCTAAACAGTTAAACTGCCTGCTGTTCTACAGAAAAATCCTTTAGGTCCCACAAATTCTTTGGTTTTTCAGCATTTTCAAATAAAAAATAACATGCATTTTGTTTAACCCCTTTTATTTTAGTAAAATAATTAACATTTAGCAGATTCTGCAAGGTGTATGTAAACTTTCGACCTCAACTGTAAGTTTATTTAAACAAGTTCATTTATATTTGGGGAAAAAAAAAAATTGTTCTTGATATTTTTGCCTTGTTAAACATTCTTACATCAACATACAACTACAGCAAAAGTACATAAAAGAAAACAAGCCTTAATATCTTGTCATTTAGCATTAAACAATATCTTGATTTAAGAGTGTTTAGGTATTAGTAGCAAAACAAGACAAAAATATTGAGTATGCAAATCACTTTTTGCAGTGTATGAATTTAGACCACTTGCACAGACTTTTCTGGTATCTATGTTACTTTTGCATCATTGTTTGCAACTAAAACCTCCAGACCCCATTCATTATAATAGTATAGAAATGTGCGACCAGCATAGTATTCAAAATTCATCTGTTTGTGTTTCACAGAAAAAAAAAAGAATGCGAAAATGATACAGGATTTTCATTTTTAGGTGAACTATAACCCACTCTCTTTTTTTCCCTATTCAATGCCGCCTGCAATTTTCATGAGTGTGTTGCTCTCCAGGTGGATTTCTTCTGTAAGCGAGTCCCAACATTAATTATGCTTTCCATTGTATATGTTTTCACACAAATGTTTGTGAATATTGTTTGAACTTCAGCCTGTGAGTGACACTGTGAATGCTGTATGTCATCTTGTGTGTAAACATACATTTGGATGTGTGAGTGTGTGCGTGTCGGTCATGTGTCCAGACGCGTGTGTGTCTGATCGGGGAGCAGCTGGCTTGGCAGGCAACTTCAGATGAGGGTATAATGGGATGGAGGCTCTGCCTCGCTCTCTCCTTCATGGAGATGATTGCTAGAGAACACTTGGTTTCGAACCAGCACCCCGTGCAACACCAATTCCCAGAGCTACCCACCGCTGCAGCCATCAACCACAGAGCCCTATCTGTCAGTCTGTGCACCTCTGAAAATCACCTGTATGCCATCTAAGCATTGCATGGAGCACAGCCAGATCCTACAATTCTTTTTACATTTTTCATTTAGAATACATTATTAGATTTCTCTCTCTATTAATATGGCTTTGTACAGCTCATCCAATTAGATTTAACACATCCAGGTAGATATAAATATCAGTCATGTCTGATATATTACTAATAGACTAAAGAAGCAAAAACAAACATGTTCGGTTAATAAAGAGCTGTTTGGTTTTCTTTTTTGACACATACAGCACTGCTGCAGCACCGTAAAGCTAAAAGTCCACGTTTTTAATGTGTCAGGGGAAACACTAGGGTCTTTAAGGATAATTGCTGCGTGTTCTCTCGCGGTGCGAATTTGTGCAGTTCTGACACTAAGCGTGGTTAGGCGCTGACATTCAGCTGTGCTGTAATCAGCAGCATGACGTTAAGGTGCATTACTGTCCATTACCGAGAGCCATTTAGTGCTGAACGCAGGCAGAGAGAGAGCTGGAGGAGGGCTACTGTCGTGCTGAATGCTAGAGAAGAGCAGCTTCATAACTGCTCCCACCGAGATGCCTATTTTAGAGGAAGAGGGACGCAATGACATCTAAATAAGAACGGCTCTTTTGACATGCTGAACAAAACTCTTATCTGAAAATGAAAGAAAATAGACTGTAACAACTTTTGAAATAACTCCGTCATGTTTTCACACTTTCTACATGGATGCTGAAAATGACGAATGATGATGTTTTCAGGCCTGCAGCAAGCTGACTGGTGTTTACCCAAAAAAGAAAATTCTGTCATTAATTACTCACCCTCATGTTGTTCCAAACCTGTAAGACCTCCGTTCATCTTCAGAACACAAATTAAGATATCTTTGATGAAATCTGATGTCACATACTTACTACCTTTCTGGGTCTTGAATGTGTCAGTTACGTTGCTGTTGCAGGGTCAGAAAGCTCTTGGATTTCATCAAAAACATCTTAATTTGTGTTCTGAAGATGAATGACAGTCTGGAACAACATGAGGGTGAGTAATTCATGGCAGAATTTTCTTTTTTGAGTGAACTATCCCTTTAAGTTAGTACTAAGTTCTCTTGAAAGATGCTGACAGTCATATAGTATACTTTTTTTTTTGGACATGTAGACCTTGTGCGTCAAAGGAACAAGTGCGCAGCCATCATCATTAGATGGTGTAGTGGATTTAATTATTGTAGAGTTGATGCATTGTAATGTTTGAAGCAGATGTCATAACAAATTTCAGCAGACTGTTGAAAGATTTTAAAACAAGTGGTTCATTCATAAATACCAATATGCTGTGGAAATACAAACCTGAAGACAAAACACAACTAGTGCAGCTCTGAAAAGAGCCGGGGCTACATAAGGCCTATAAACTACCTTTTTTATTCCATATGAAATGTTTTTGATGTTCATTTTTGGAACTTGACAGCATTTGTTCCTGTTCATTTTAACTGCGTTGAACAGTGTTAACATTTTTGAGAAATCTAAAATGGGTCGGTTAAAGGGGACATATAACAAACTGAATTTTTCCATGTTTAAGGGCTATAAACGGGTCCCTGGTGCATCTACCAACCCAGAAAATGTGAAAAAGGACAACCCAGTAACTTTGTTTTGGTAAGCCTTTCTCTGCAAGCATGTGAAAAAAATGAGTGAACACCCAGAAAACTTTAATGTTTTATCAGAAGTTTAAACAAATATGGCTTTAAAACGCATGATTTCAGAGTGATAGACATCATAATCAAAACCAAACAGATATTTTGGCAGAGTATCTTAGTTACAAGCTGTAGGCCTAAAGGCCGGGGACAAGCCGACTTTAAAGAACTAGTGGCGACAAAAGGCAACGGTATTGTCACCTCGCGTCGGCAGCGTCTGGACCAAAAAGCTGCACTTGAACACACCGCGCAGACTACAGCCGACTGCAAACTAACATGTGCCTTCTGCACCTGCGCGGGAGGAATAAACTGTCTAGATCAGCAGCTACCAATAGTATATATTCGTCATTCAAAAGTAGAAAACAAAACAAGCATATATACGAGATATACACAGATATACTAAATGTCTACCAAATACTAAATGGCTACCACTTTAAATACCAGTTAAGTTGATAACTTTCTTCATTTTAAGTGGCTCATGTTGTTATGAAAATATTTGCATGTTGGAATGTTGGGATAGATCACATAACATTAGAATAGTCTTCTGTTTGTGCCACCTTCATTTACATACCCATTTTCATCACTTTTGATTTAAATCTCCGGCACTGATTTGTTTGCTAACCTGAGCATCTAATCAGAGTTCTCACTCGCGTCGACACACTGTAAAAAAAAACAAAAAAACAAAAAAACACAATTTGTTGACTCAGCTTAAAATAATTTGTTACCCTGCTGCCTTAAAATTTTAAGTTCAGTCAACTCAAATAAGTTTAGTCAACTTGAAATGTTAAGTTGTACTAAGTGACAACTTAGATATTTGTGTTTGTTAAACTTAAAAGCAAGGTAAGTAACCCAGCTGCCTTAAAATTTTAAGTTGAATCAGCTCAAATATCACTTAGTTGTCACAACTTTTCCTGAGTTGACTGAACTTAAAATGTTAAGGCAGCCAAGTAACAAATTATTTTAAGTAGACACAACAAATTGTTTTTTACAGTGCAGTCCCGATGCCGATTTCCAAACTCCCGCCAAATTCAGCCAGACGTGTGGAATACACCAAACAAACTAGCCCAACAGACACTTGCCGACGGCCCAGCTCATTTGCACTTAAACAAACGTGCACGAAAACAGCATATTTCTGCTTTCAATCAAAATAAGCATTTTCAAAATGATATAATAATGACCTGTGGGGTATTTTGAGCTGAAACTTCATAGACACATTCTGGGGACACCAAAGACTTATTAAATTTTGTAAAAAGGGGCAGAATAGGTCTCCTTTAAATGACAAAATAAATAAATAAAGTAAAAAAAGAAGCAATCTGAGAGGAGGAACAGTAAAAACAACACGTTTAATTTAAAAAAAAGTTGCAAAGGGCTCCTGCAACCAATCTTGGTATCAAAACCTTTGGCATTATCTTGTTTCCTTATTTGGCATAGTAATAAATGAATGTTAGATATTCTGAATCTGAAGTATTTTTACATTCTTGATCTGGGCTTAAAAGCATAGCTCAGTGCAAAAGAATAATTAAAATATTAAAGAATAAAGAATGTGCTGACAGGGAAGAGAATAAATTGTTGCATAAAGTTATTATTTTAGCTTTCGTTGTGCACAGAAAGGGTTTCTATGGTTGAACCACAGATGTACATGGACTATTTTAACAATGTCCCTCATGGGTCCTGAACATGGTAGTTGCGTTGCTATGTGTGACGGGTCAGAAAGCTCTTGGATTTCATCAGAAATATCTTAATTTGTGTTCCGAAGATGAACGAAGGTCTTACAGGTTTGGAACAACATGAGGGTGACTAATTAATGACAGAAGTTTCATTTTTGGGTGAACTATCCCTTTAAAATGAGAGTAAATAAAGATTTGTTCTGTCCGACAGTGGAGTGGTACCCGAAGCATGTAGCATGCATAGGTGGGGATAAATTCCTCGTGGATTGACTTTCACGAATTCCTGAACTCTGAGCAGCATTAGACTCTTTGAAGATCTTATGCAGTAATCCATGGATGTAACCTGCACCCCTCATTTCTCCCAAACAACCTCAGATCTCCCTAACGCTCATTAGCCAAATGCAGAAGGCTAAACAAAGCACATCTCCCTTCTTTTTCCTCTCTCTTTCTTTCCCTGAGGCTCAACGGAGTGGTACAATCCATCCTAACCCCCCACCCCCCACCAAAATGATACAGGTCAACCCCAGGCACGACACCACTGGCCGTGAGTACAGAGGAGGGCTGTAAGGTCTTTACTCTCACTGTTCTACGGTCGGGGGGTCAGAGAGGTGTAGATGGTAAATTTGTTAAGAGGCAGGGGGCAGACCTGACCGGTGAACCGTCACACTCACACCGGGAATCCACAGCAGGCCAATTAGCGGAGAGGCTGTTGAGGAATGCAGCTGACCACAGCTGTCCACCGCATGACCTGGGCTCATGAAGCTGTCTGAGATAAAGCTCCTTTCAGGGCGAATAAAAGCAGGGGAACAGATGGAACACTGTAAGGCCTCATATAGTCCACAACGGCTACAGTAAGTCTGTACAAGGACGACAGACAACTCATTCACAAATGAATCAATGCTCAACATGGCAGCTGCAGGAAAGGTCCCACTTTTCAATCAGAGTTCAATCAACCAAAAATGTCGTAATTTCTTCATTCTCATATAATTTTTGGAGATTGACAACATCCGTCTCTGTTCATTTTAACAGTGTTGAACAGTGTGAACATTCTACTGAGGTTTTTGTGATCCATGGAAGAAATCAAATCATATGGGTTTGGAATGACATGAAGATAAAGACAGAATTTTCATATTTTGGAAACATTAAAATGGACCAGTTAATTGGAAAAAAAAAAAAATAAAATATACACAAAAGACTGTCATTCCAGTTCAAAATGTGGATTAATTTATGGAATCAGGCCAGCAAAACAGCTTGTCCACAGTTGTTTTTGAGGGTAAGCTGACCTGAGATGTAAAACTGAATCAGGACAATGAGCTTCAAATACTCATGCACAATGGAGCAACTAACAGTCAAATCTAGTCAGTCAATACAAGGCAAAATAGTCCACACAAAAGGTCAGATATGCACTTAGCCAGTGTAATGTGGCTATGCATCCTCAGATTGTATTTCAATTTGGGATTTGAAGAGAAAGAATTGATTTCAAAGGTTTTGAATAACGCAGCAATTATTGCTGACACGAAAGCATCTCGAACATTGTTACTGGCTCTCTTGTTACTTTGGCTCTGAGAATTGGCACTTCAGCTGCTGCTATGGTAACTCTAGTCTCCATAGAAGCCCAGTACGTTGCTCCTAGCAGCAGGGCTTTCAGCACAGCCTTCCGATCTGTTACACTATCCATCCGGGGCCAGTCACAGAGCTTTGACCTGATAACACAAATTATTAGCTAGGAATGAAAGCTTCCTATTGAGCAAACACGAAACCAGACAATGCCGGAAGCTCCAATGCGTGTGTAGGTCATTCTAAAACGGGTGCCACTTTTGTGATATTTATGACTTAGATTTGTTCATCTACAAATACGAGGCTTCAACCAAAACACAAAGCTTTCCAGATGATTTAAGTTAAAATTTTAAGCCAGCTGCTGAACTTAAGTTTTTAAGTTGAAACTGGTAAAAAATTTTTACAGCGTATATACCCCAAACTTTTGTATGATGTAGTGTTCTCCATAATTTGAAAAAAATATATACACTGCCGTTATAAAGTTTGGGATCAGTAAGATTTTTATTGTTTTTAAAGTTTCTTATGCTCATTAAAGTTCCATTTATTTAATTAAAACAATACAGAAAAACATAATATTATGAAATATTATTGCAATTTAAAACAACAGCTTTCTATTTTAATATACTTTAAAATATAAATTATTCCTGTGATGCAAAGCTGAATTTTCATCAGCCATTACTCCTGTCTTCAGTGTCAGAAACCATTCTGATATGCTGATTTATTATCAATGTTGGAAACAGTTGTGCTGTCTAATATTCTTTTGGACCCTGTTATACTTATTTCAGAATTCTTTGATGAATAAGAAATTAAAAACAACATTTATTAAAAATAGAAATTGTCACTATCACTTTTTATCAATTTACTAAAAAATAACTTCATTCAATTTTAATTTCATTCAAAGAATAAAAAAGAAAAAAAATTACTGACCCCAAACTTTAAACGGTAGTGTAATATTGTATCAACAAATTTTAAATAAATGCTGTTCGTTTTAACATTTTATTCATCAAAAAATGCTGAAAAACGTATCACATGTTCCAAAAAATATTATGCATACATTATACAACTGTTTTATTCTGTTAAATCAGCATGTTAGAATGATTTCTGATGGATCATGTGACACTGAAGACTGGAGTAATGATGGAGAAAATTCAGCTTTGCATCACAGAAATAAATTATATTTTAATATATGAATATTTCACAATATTATCTTTTTCCAGTATTTTAATTCTGTATTTACGAGCAGAAAAGACCATTAAAAATGTTACTGATCCTTTTGAACAGCAGTGTACATTAAAATACTTATAATTATGTCCTAAAGGTTTCCATTTAAAGGTAAATCCACTTTTAAAGTGATGAATTATTTAATACAGGGTTTCTGCAGTTTTTATGAGGGTAAATTTAAGACTTTTTTAAGACCTTTCTAAGACCAACTAAAGAAAATTTAAGGAAAAAAAATAATCGAAGGGAAGACAACAAGGCAATATGTTCTCTAAGTACAGTTCGAGTTTTACTTTCACTTTCAAATTGACAGCAATTCAGTGTCTAGCAATTGTTTGTTATTAGTTCGCTTGAGTTTTCCCTCTTTTCCTCGCTTTCCTTCAGTTTTAAGCAGCTTGTAAACAGGGCAGCTGCTGGCCAAATGGGTGCCCTAAGCAGAATTGTATTGTTATGCCCCCTCCATCATTATGGAAGTAAAAAAAAAACAAAAAACAAAAAAACACCTATTATACAGGGTCAAAATAGAACTTTAATAAAATATAAAAGTAAATGAATAAATTGCAATTAAATTGTATTATTTATAAATTACAGTTGTAGATCTAGACAGTTACCTATGACTATGATTATATTAGGCCTAATACAGTTGTCTAATTGATTTTATTGTCTCAAGCATCCAGAGAACACACAAAAGAAAATTAAGCAGTTTTACTACAATAAAACAATGATTAATTTTGGCAAAGGTTGTGATGTCCACATGTTTTTGTTGAAGAAACTATAGAGGCTGTAGCATTTCTATCACAAGATTAAGTGGATATTTGAATGAAATATTTGGTCACTATTAAAGAAGGATTTGTTTGTCCTGTAAGTGTAACAACAACAATTACTGGCGCCCTTTGCAGGCATTTGTAATAACGTAATGTACGTAAATAGTTTATTTCATATTAGCCCACATTATGTATTTTAACAGTGTTATTTAATGAAACCATATGATTATTTTTAATTAACTGATCATTATTGCCTCATTGTCTTTATATCGGTTAATGCATTTTAAGCCATGGTAAGGCAGGTGCGTTGGTGGTGGTAAAATTATTACCGACATTAAAACACGTTATTAACGTTAACAGCCAAAAAAGTTTCTCAAGATCATGAACGCACCTGAAAGTGATACACGGGCGTCATCTCGCCTTTTTTTCGTTTTCTTTTCTCGGCGCCGGACCGCTTATTATGATTGCAGTCAGACGCAAACATTAGGCTACTTGAGATGAGGGCGAGGGCGAGGGCGAAGGCGAGGGCGAAGGCGAGGGCGGGCGCGGGCGCGGGCGCGGGCGCGAATACGGGAGGAGAGGCGCGTTACGTGTGCTTAGCCTACTGCATGTGTGTATATGTATGTACATGTATATGTCTATGTTAATATTACAAAGAACGGAAGTTTTTTTTTTTTTGAGCAACTGCGCATTTTACTTTCACTTTTAAATTAGCGGCATTAAAATAACGTAACGAACTTTTATTAACAAAACGAATAATAATATACCATGTTATATGCCTAATATAAAATAATAACTTTACACAAAGTTTAAATAGGTATACAAAAATGAAAAACACTGTGTAAGCAAATAAATAAGAAACGTAGAACGTTTATAGCAAAACGAATAAGAAAGCTTGGAAGCACGGCATACACCTTGCACGCTTAATATAAATAAAAAAAAAACATACAGTTTAAATAAATAAAAATCAGTAAACACGGTGGAACCAAATAAATATGAAACTTCCACTATCACCAGATAAATGGCATAAGTGAACAGGCTTTTCAAAATGCAAAATATTTTTAAAACAGGCGCTTTTGCATTTCGTTTGGAAACTCTTCCTCCATAGTCTTGTCTTTCTGACCTCTCTCTTCTTGTCAGTCAGCTCGACTCACTCTACGTGATAAATAAAATCTATGTGATAAAATAAAATCTGTGATGCGACTGTCGTTCGGCACACTGCATTGAGCAGTCGCGTTCAGTATTAATTATATTGTCTTTTCACTAACTAAACTAAAGGATTTTTATTACTATAAAAAAATAAAAATGACAGTGTGACTGACAGATGAAGCGGCTCATACCGCCATCTACCGCGTATTGTTTAATGAATATTAAGCGACCTAAACCATGTAGCACAGAAATTACGCTTTCGCTTCATTTTAAAATGAAACACATGAGGAAACAATCCCTTACGAAAATGAATGCCATGATCATATGAATTCAAGACTTTCTGCTCTGACTTAAGACCTTTTCAAGGCCTTAATTCACGGGAAAGCGATTTAAGACTTTTTAAGACTTTTTTAAGACCCGCAGAAACCCTGTAATAAAATGGTTTTATTGTTCTATTTGTCAGTAGGAAATAAACTTAAAATGTCAGCTCTGTTACCATGATGTAATAATTGACAATGGAAAATGAAGCATTAAAATTTCTTTCTAAGAAGCACCTAGCATACTGTATAACTTTCTATATATAACACTTTGATAATTTAGTTTAGGGGTCAACTGATTATTGGCGCCAACATTAATACTTATGCTTATCGGTATCGGTCAATTTTAAAACCGATTTGCAGATAACAATTTAAAAGCATTTAAAGAAAGTTTTTGTCAGAGCAATTATTCTTAATTTTGATATTCATTTTAATTTTTACGCCAGACATGTATATATTGGTTCTAAATATTGGTTATCGGTCTAATTGATCTGTAATAAACAGTATCGGATCTGAAAAACGACCCCTACTTTAGGTGGCAAAATACAATTAATCAACAATTAAACATTATTCACCAGATAGAATGTTTTAAATTGCTCAAAAATGTACACCTGTTTCATAGACTGACCCTCACATTCACCACAGCTTCACTTTTTTGCAATATTCTGATGGAAACAATCAGGTCTTTTCATCAAAACAAACAACTCACCAAGACATCTGTCAACAACTGCATCATCTGGAATGCATTGTGTTTTACTCAAAGCATCATATTTGTATATAAACAACTCTTCAAGTCATAAACGTCACAAAAACATCTGCCGAATGACATTCTAACATGTGTCAGTGAATGATTTAGGGATGTATGGCAGATTAGCAAGCTTTCTAAAAATGGCGTCTTCCAGATGAACTCACACACTTCAAATAGATTCATGTGCTATTAGGATTGGGTCAATTTGCCAACAGATTTACTAAGCAACTGTTACACCAATGTCCTGACTGTCAACAAAAGAACAGCATAGAAAAATACCCACACCATCATTAGAAGTGTGCCACAGACAGCCTGTGTCTGAAAGCTACAATACAGTATGCTGGCTGCTGCTGCCGCCTTGCTGGCCAGTCAGTCAATAACTGGCAGTGTTTGGGTATGAAGGTGCATCCAAAAGAAACTGGTTTCAGCTGGGCTCACAAGCCACCATAATGTCATATATAATGATCTAAAACAAATTGAGCTTGAGAGGTAAACACACAAAATATACTGGCTACAGAGCCAAGCACGCAGGTCATTTGTTAAGCAAAAATGAACATTCATGAGTTAACCATTTACTTGCTCCTTCAGATGCCATTTAGATTTTTTCCCACTGAACTGCATGCCAGTGAGATTAACTTTTCCATGTAGGGGAACAATTTGTCCCATGGAGTTGTTTTTCAAAGGCAATTCCTACCTTTACCAGTATATACAAACATACTGTGGCTCATTCTTTTTTGTGAAACACATTTAATCAGTTCTTTGTCAACAACAAATGTTTCTTGAGCATCAAATCAGCACATCAGAATAATTTCTGTGCCATGTGACACTAAAGACTGATGCTGAAAATTCAGCTTTGCCATCACAGGAATAAATTAAATTTTAAAATGTATTCAAAAAGAAAGCATTTCTTTGAAATTATAACAATATTTCACAATATTGTTCTTTTTACTGTATTTTTGATCAAATAAATGCAGCCTTATTGAGCATATAAGACTTCCTTTAAACACATTTTCAAATTTTACAGACCTTAAACTTTTGAGCAGTATAGTTTGCTAAATCAAAACCTAAAATTAACTCATATTTTATGTGTTCATTGCATATCTAGGTGTAGAACAAAATAGAAAGAAATATAGAATATTAATAGAACAGAATAGAACATTTTTTTTTTTTTTTTTAGTTTGGGAGGGTATTTTTGCCACTTTAAGTGTTATTGTTGTCCTAGGCCCCATTTAATTTCTTATTGTTGTATACACAGATTTTTAGGATATCAAAGCCAGTGAAGGACACACCTTCAAGAGTTCACCAGATAATTACATAAGCATTATATCAGACAGGACGCGATGTAAACATTGGATATGGACACATATTTCTGCCTTCCTCCCTACTGCCTGAAAAACCATAATTTTTCAGCTTTGAGACAGCCACCTGATAAACCAAAAGATGATGAATTGCAAAAGAGATCACATATTTGACTGTGACTGGTTGAAGAAATAGATTAATGTTTGACTCTTTAAAAAAACATGAAAGTCCAATCGGGCTCCTGGAAACAGAGTGACCTTCTGCAAGAGAGAGAGAGAGAGAAGTGGAGCTTTGAGATTTTTTTCCTAATGAAAAGAACAAAGGCAGAGGAGTCCCGTGTCCTGAATTCTCATTTCTCGACTTCAGACGCAGGGAGAGAATGAGAGCGAGCACGCTGTGGGTGTGACGGTGTTACAGCGGCGATGAGGCTCAGGCTGAGAGCACCATCATTATTCAGCTCAGTAAATGAGAGGAAAGGCAGGAGCTTCAGGCCTCTCATTACACAGAGCAGCAGAGGGCTCCGAGTGAAATGCGCTGTGGATATTACACACTCCTTCCTCCAGCGTGTCAGGCTACTCACCTCCAGATTCTGCTAGACTGGCCTGCAGCAGCCATTACCACCCTTGAGCTGGACAAGCCACACTGGAAGTGCCAAGTTAAGGGAGCCAAAGCCAAGTCTGACTCAGATATTCATTGGAAAGAAATTCGAATGGTTTCGAAAACTCAAATCTTACCAAGTTCACAAATTTCCTTTACGGGCAGCATGAGTCAAACGGCATATAAAACAGAAGTGATCATTAGCGCAAACGTCTGTAGAACCGCAAAACAATTTGAACTCAATCAATCCATAACCAGTTTTGGGGAAACGTGTTACAAGTAAGGTGAGTTAAGTAATCAGATTACTTTTTTCCCCAAGTAACTAGTGAAGTAACGGATTACTTTTAAATTTACAGTTAAATATCTGAGTCACTTTTTTCAAGTAACTTTGTTTTCCAGTTTATTCACTTACTGAGAGAAAATGAGAGTGAGGTGCTGCTTCCTGCAGCCTGAGACTGATTAATTTCACTTTTGCTGTGAAAGTTGCCAAAAATATAAATTTCGGGGTTGTTATAAAGAAAAAAATGGCAAGCCCAGCCAAAGTGACAAAAACTTAATGCAGTACTTTCCATAAGATAGTAACTAAGTAACACAGTTACGTTTTTATGGAGTAAAACAATATTAGAATATTACTTTTAAAAGTAACTTTCCCCAACACTGTCCATAACTACAGCAGAGAAGACATTCACTGTGAAGCTGAGTAACTTAAAATGTATAATAATAAATACATTTAATCTTACAAGGTAGACAAATCACAACTGCAGTTGATAAACCCTACCACTATACTATTAATAAACAATATTTAATCATTTTAAAACACATTAATAATATTTCTACCATGACAACTCTCCGAAGATTTTAGCATGGTAAAGGGTATGACAATGTTAAAGGGGTCCTATTATGCTCCTTTGCAAAGTCTTGATTTTGTTTTGGGGTGTACTAGAAGCTGTCATGTCAAACCACCAAGCATGCTGTCATGCTTGGTGGTTTGAAAAACGCATTATTTTTCACATCATTTACATTATTACAGTACCTTTCTCCCCAGCCTGGCACAAATGGCTTGATTAGTTCCAGGTTTGAAGAAGGCCTGCCTTCTGAAAAACTAAATGTGTTGTGACTGGTTAGCTGTCCCAGTGAGTTGTGATTGGCCAGTAGTTTAGACGATGTTTCAGTACTGCTACGCCCCTTGCCAATGCAGCAAGTTCCGTGTACAACTGTTAACGCAAGCTGGATTAAAGTGATTCTTACAAAAACACATCAAATCGCTACAGGAGGCCTTTATTGACCCCCCCCGAGCTGTGTGAGGCACTTTTTATTATGGATGGATGCACTTTATTGGACTTGTTTTAATCTGATGAAACTCTGCATCGCTAAAATTAGGCTAATCCTCCACCTCGTACTTACCCACCCCCCAACCATTCCAATTTCTGTAGGCGGGATTTATTTTAATGATATTCTAATGGCACGCGTTGTGACATCATAACATCCGAAAAACAAAAGCTGTAGTCCAAAGGAGCCGTTCGTTGTAGTTCTTGAAAAGGGATTTTTTTAAAAACGAAATATCTCCCTTTGGAGTAGACTTTGAGATTTGTAACTTTGTAGATTCTTTTTTTATGCCTAAACATACACACCACACACTGACTAAAATTCAAAAAGTGAAAAAGCATAATAGAACCCCTTTAATGTATTCGGTCTTGGTGGAATAAATCTGCTACGCTGCTAAATTGCTGCTGCTGTTGGTTATTGCTCTTGTGGTAGATTGTTGCTGGTGCAAAGCAAGTACAGGAACTTGTTACTGCCAATATATACACCAATACAATGCTGCGAGTATAGACATACTCCTGCTGCACAAATAGCATATATAATAGCCCGTAGCAGATCTACACAGGTGGAGCTGGGGAGGTGGAGGGCTTCAGAGGAACTCGCTGTGAAATGCTATAGTGAATACTAACCAGCTATTTAAATGTAAGGCAGCAAGCTCATTGGCTGCGTATGCAACACAAATCAGCTTGTGCCAAGTAGTTTAACACTGTGAACATCATCAGTTTGAGTTAAGGAACTATCAGCCTGCACCATCTAGATATAAATGGAGCCCTATACCCCTGTTCGCAAGTCCTAATTGACTTAATCTAATAGACTCAAAAAAAATATTTTTGAAATAGATTTATGAAATAATGTCTTAGTAAATATTGTTAATAACAAATTAAAATGAATTAAACTTAAAATTTAAAATCATTTTAGATCAAGTACACCATGGTACACCAAAGATCATATCAACTCTCCAAAATGTCAACTATTATTATATAGATCGGTGGCAATTCAGTGTGGGAACTTTTGGACTCTGAGTTGATCTACAGTAGTTGATCTGGCCACATGGGCCACAGGCAGAGCCAGAACTTTTTAATCAGATTAAACATGGCTGATGAGGTGCGGGTCAGCACTCTGAGTCTTGGTGCTGAGCGCCACGTGCTGGGCTCGAGGGTTATCACAAGCTCCCCAGACGTGTTGATTGGAATCGGCCAGTGGGCCGCTCTGGGCCATGGGGAGGTTAGATTAGAAGCGCGCTGCAGCCTGCACATAGAGCCTTCTGTTTTCATAAGTGATTTTCTCTCCCCTGCAGCAGATCCACCAAAGTCCCGCTTATAATCAGACGGAGATCTAACTTCACCGTTGATGAAAGTCAACGGGACACACTGAAGCCTTTCACCAGCTCTGACCTGTATTAACAGGGCAAACCCAGGAATAATCAGTCTGGTTAGAATAAACTCACTGAATGAATAAAGCAATTTATCAATTTATTAAGCAATTGTGTTATGGCTATTTAAGGGAAAGGGCAACTCATGTGTCATGGTACTCTTGTGAACATGCATCAATGACTGACACAGAAAAGGAGAAATTGTTGAACAAAGTGTTTTTTTTTTTTTAGTTTTTTTTTTTTATTTAGTTTTCTTTGTACACAAAAAGTATTCTCATACACTCTAAAAAATGCTATGTCGTTATTATTTATTTATTTTTTTTTAACCCAAATGCTGGGTTCAGCCATTGGGTCATTTTATTGGGTTGTTTTTACTATTTTTACCCAGGTTCTGGGTTACTTTTTTTTTTTTTTTAACCCAAATGCTGGGTTCAACTTGTTGCGTCATGATATTGGGTTATTTTTAATATTTTTTACCCAGGTGTTTGGTAGTTTTTCTGTAACTAAGTTGCTGGGTCATTTTTAATGCTGGGTTATTTTTTTCTACCCAACCGCTGGGTTGAGCCTGTATCTGGTGAAACAACCCAGCTGCTGAGTTACAGTCAGAGTGCAGGCTTTTTGAGTCCTCTACAGGAGAGAGCAGTTCTCAGCACCTTCGATTTGGGGCAATTCTTCAGCAAAATGTTTGTATACATTTTATTTCATCTATAAAGTCTTTACTGTGCTGTAAATTTTACGCAACGCAACATAAGGACGAGATGTCAGTCAGCTGTGTCAGCAGCGGTCATGTATGATGGAAACACCTTTTGCCTTGCATAAAATAAATGGATTTTTTTCATTAGTACTGAGTTTAATTTAAACATAAAAAATATGTTCTTTAATGTCAGTACTGTTTGTTTATGGGCAGGTTTTGGAGTCAGTCACGGCATCTTTCAGTTGCGAGTGAAACACAAGGCCGTGGTCTGAAGTTTGCAGTTACACCAGCAAACAGCAGCCCTTCAATGGTTCAGATTTTGACGACACACCGGCACGAGAATTAGTGCTATTTCAGTAAAAAGCGATTACAGAAAACGGGTGAATACACTAAAATTAAAATGCTACTTTTAAATGTTACATTTTTATGTCTAAAATGCTTGTTAAACAAGTATTCACCCAAATAATTTCAGTTTGTCTTATATGCTGTCCTTGTGTTCTTTCTTAATAATAAATGTTCATCTTTTGATTATTGCTGTCGCCTCTAACTTTGTATGTGTTTTTTGTAAGTTTCAGTCCATTTTAAGCCGGCAATATAATCATTTTTAAACAATAGTTGACTTACTTAAAATAACCCAGCATGTTTAGTAAAAACATTTAACCCAACCAGCTGGGTCAAAATAACCCAGCATGTGTTCTGTTTAATATTTATCCAGCGCTGGGTTGCCAAATAACCCAAGTTGGGTTGTTTAACCCAGCATTTTCTAGAGTGTAGCTTCAAAAATTTACAGCTGAACCACTGATGTTACATGGGTGGAAGCAGATTCAACTGCCACGTAGTCAATGAACAGACTCAAGCGGCTCAGCAAGGTCAACCAAGACTATAATCCAATTAAAATTCCACAATTATTACAGAGCACATGCCCGTGTCTCTTTTTCGGTCTTCCTCCCAGCTTAGACAGTCATCTGATCGATTTATCCCCTCTTTGACCCTACAAGGCAAAAGTCTGGAGAGGGGAGGCCTTCAGCACCCTCTAAATTAGGTCCAACTTGGTTTGGCTTGTTTTATTTTGAATGTTGTTTCCAATAGCTCGCTGTCCTTGGTTTGGCTTCTATCTTCTCTCTAATTCTATCCATCTTCATTGGTATGTCCTTTTGTTTCTACGTTTTCATATCTGTATCTGTAATTCACATCCAGACCACATCTCCTAGAGGGTAGAAAACAGCCACAGAGAAAACTCTCCTCCACACAGACATCTGCAGAGGAACCACATAATGCAAAATCACATCCTTCAAATGGCAATGGTCCTCCTCCCAGTGGAACCAACCCAAGAATACATGACACGCCAACAATAGCCATATGTCTTATCAGCATTATCTAAACACACAACATAAATTATAATCCCACGGCCTGTAATTGTGACAAGGCCCACGCCCGAATCAAAACTCAGAGTCGCTCTTTAATCAGCCAGAAGATTTAAGTGCAACATGTTCTCACGGGCAGGAGAAAGTGCTGAGATCCTGAAGGCTACGCCACTGTGGTGCTTGCGATGAGTTGGGTGGGTCTGTGAAAAGCCTGTTGGTTTTAGTCTGGTTTTAATGACCGTGAGAACTTCATACATCCACTGCTTTTGCACCTTGCTGGTGTAAAATAGAGTTTCGACCTCTGGAAAAGCTGAAATAAGCTTTTTTTTAAGGACAAAAAAAGGACAAATAATCCCTGAGCTCTGCTGTACGTCTCAATGAATGTGATTTTATGGTGAAGTGAAGCTTATAATGACCAAAGATTTAAAACTGGGCTGAAAATTCTTCTGTTTAAACATTAAGAATCTGATCAATGGGATTCCCGAGAACATCCTGAGCCATACAGACACCAACATTTAAGTGTTAATACGAGACAGTTTACCCAAAAATAAAAATTGCATTATTAACTAACCCTCATGGCATTCCAAACCCACATGCTGTTTTATATATTTACATGTAACCAAATATATTTGTTTTACTTACTTCTTTTAAGTTAACTGATTGATTTAATTCTTAAATCAAACTAATTTGAATCATGTTTCAACTCACTCAATGGTTCAACTGCATAAAATTAAGAATATTTATGGCACTCACACAGGTATGTTCTATGTTCTATGTGTTGACAGAAAATCCCAAGATACATTTCTATTTTTAACATTATTTATTCTTCATAAAATAAAAAAAGTAACAGCTGTATGTAAAAATGACCCACATTTGGTTTTTGACCAGTGAAAATACCAATTTACTCATAGAGCTACATTGAGATCTCCGGGATCGAAGCATCAAGGGCCTTTAAAATGATGATACCAAAAGGAACGTTTGTTAAGAACCAGAATCTAAAAGGATATTAAGATCTTTAATACTTCCTGAGTTACAGGCATGAAAATGTGAGGCAAAACACACATGGAGTGCTTTTTGCCATTTTTGAACTGTCACCGTTGGCATATAATGAAAAAAGATTGCTAAAGTCAACAGATTTTACTAAAAGACCTACCAATCTATGTGTGCAAAATAAAATAATGATACTGCCAGCTCTCTGAATTTCCTGTCATTTTTACAGCCCCCTACTTTGTCTCCAAATTTCAGGTGAAAATTGTCATTTTGACCCTCCTCTACAAAATAGTGGATTACTCAGTAAAAAATCATCTGAGACATTTAATATTTTGGCTTTCATCACTATATACACTAGCAGTAAAACATTTTTGGACAGTAAGATTTTGATGTTTTTAAATGAGTCTCTTCTTCTCACCAAGCCCGCATTTATTTGACCCAAAGTCCAGCAAAAACAGTAACATTTAATTAACTAAAAATAAACTATTTTTACTATTTGAATATATTTTAAAACTTTATTTATTTGTATGATTTCAAAGCTGAATTTTAGCATCATTACTCCAGTCACATGATCCTTTAGAAATCATTCTTATATTCTGATTTGCTGCTCAAAAAAACATATGTGACCCTGGACCACAAAAACAGTCTTAAGTTGCTGGGGAATATTTGTAGCAATAGCTAAAAATACATTGTATGGGTTAAAATTATTGATTCTTCTATGCCAAAAATCATTAGGATATTAAGTAAAAATCGTGTTTCATGAAGATATTTTGTAAAATTCCTACTGTAAATATAGCAAAACTTGATAAGTACTATGCATTAGTAAGAGCTTCATTTGGACAACGTTAAAGGTGATTTTCTCAATATTTTGATTGTTTTGCACCCTCAGATTCCAGATTTTAAATAGTTGTATCTTGGCCAAATATTGTCCTATCCTAAACAAACAATACATCTATGGAAAGATTATTTAATCAGCTTTCAGATGATGTATAAAGCTCAATTTCGATAAATTGACCCTTATGACTGGTTTTGTGGTCCAGGGTCACATGTTGAAAACAGCTGAGTAGTTTTTTTTTTTAGGTTTCTTTGATGAATAGAAAGTTTAGAAGAACAGCATTTATCTAAACTAGAAATCTTTTGTAACATTATAAATGTCTTTATCTTAACTTTTGATCAATTTAAAGCATTCTTACTAAACAAAAGTATTAATTTCTATAATTTATTTCCCAAAAATACAATAAAATAAAATTAGCCGGGGACCTCTGGTTGAGTTTACCTTGGAGCACATAAGTTTTATGAACTATTTTTAGGGTGCTTTTTTGTCATTTTTAATCTGTGAATTATGGGCCTGTATGGATCTGTTTTGTTCCACAGTATGAAGAAGATCATTCAGGTTTAGAAAGACATGACAGTAACAAAATACATTTTTAAGGCAAAATATCCCTGTAATTTTTGTCTGAGAAACTGGAGCCTTTTCTTGTGTAGTTGACAGCATATTTTGCTTCTAATTTCTTTATGTTGGACAAATCTTTGCCCAACAATAATGTTTATTCAGCACTACATCTCGTCTAGTAACAAAACAACGCCACATTGTTCATTCTCCGCGTCTGCTATCAGAATAATGTGAAAAACAATGGGTTAGTGTCTCTATTGATGTAATAAATGGAGTTTTTGTGCATTCCTAGACACATCCCTGGCTTCTCTGAAATTCTCATTTTGTTCAGACTAAAAGCAAAAAGCCATCAGCATAGCATCTGAAAGACTTCCCTAGACAGGGCATTGTCCAAATATTAGCTGTACTTCCACAGATGTGCTAATGTCAAGGAGAGAGAAAGAAAAAAACCTGTTCTCTCACCATCTCAGAAACCTAAAAGCATCCATTCGCCTTCATTACCATTCTGGGTATTTTTGTAACTTGAGGATATGTGCTCAACAAACTGAAGCAAAATTCATTGAAGTTTACTTCCACTGTTCCCTGGCCAAGTTAAATTAAGGTTATATTGCTTGGCACACCATGGTCTCCATGTTGTATTTTAAACTTGAAACAATACACAGGCACAAAGGCCTTTGAATTAACCTCCTCTGTGGTAGTCTCCCCCAACACCGGAGACGTCAGCATTTTTTCCCCAAATATGTCAGGACAGGAAGCAAAGACGAGAAACAACAGGCCGACCAACCAAAACACCATCTAAGGTTAGATTTATTCATGACATATGAAAGAATAATACAGCTGGAATCGATTACAAAATATCAAATGTCAAAACAGAATATTGGACAGTACCTTCTGTCCTTTTTAAAAGGGTAAAACTGCAGTTTAAGTCATTATTATAAATCAATTGACTACTTCCTACAATATAATTGAATAACTAGAAGGCAGAAAAGAATGGGAAAGCGTATCGCTTTAACCCAGGTGAATTATGTCCAAAAGGCAGACGAAACCTCATCGGTAGCTTTCATGAGCCAGACGCCCCGCTTTGATCGTAAGTGGCCGTGACTGTTTCACCAGATAAGGTGGAAGCGCTATGACATCGCGCCTGAGTCAGCATCGAGCTCACCTTCACCGATAATTCACGCCAGCTCATTCTGCACCTGAAAACCCACAGAGGGCTCATTTACCCTCAGGCTGACAAGGTGAGACAGGAAGAGGAGGGTTTGGAGGAAGTTACAGTCTTCCTTTGATGCCCTCCGTTCTCCCTGTGATAATGAACTTACGTTGAGCGCTTAAACTCTGCGGTTCAGTCATGCGTGTTGATGGCGATAATAAAGCGCGAGCGATTACTACACGCACGTCTGGGACTCTATAGACATGGCCGAACGGGCCGGGTCGGTCAGAGGAAGAGACAGCATCACGCCACCCGGCTGAATGTCTCCTCTGCGCTAGATGTGCATTCCAGTCCCGTTAGGCAGAGAAAAGGTCCCATTAGGCCTGTCTGGGAAGGTAATGAATACCCGCGAGGTCGTGACCTCTGTTCAGACATAGTTACATCATCATCAGAGGGGTTACGGAGGCTCCACATCTGCCCCTGAAGCTGCACATGAGAGGGAGAGAAGGAGAGGATAACAACCCTCATCTGTCTTTATCACTTTCTCTCTGACGCTCTGTGAAGTAAGGCGTTTTGAAGCGAAGACCGATTGCTGTGGTAAAACAACGTGCTGTCTGAGACTATAAACAGGAGTGAGAGGATTAAACCGTGGCGTGCTGATCCTCTTCAAGACAAATCAAGTCTGCTGAAACATTAGTGGAACTTTGCTATAATTCAGGCTACATTTGTCAACCATCATGTCCTATATTTAGTTTAAGTATTTGTTGACGTTTTGCCACTTTATTGATACAGATAGGTCAATGACTTATTGTTCTATATTCCTTTACAAGAAGTAATATAAGTCTCAGGTGTACCCAGAATGCGCCTGTGAAGTTTCAGCTCAAAATACCCCAAAGATCATTATTATATCATTTTGAAAACGCCTATTTTGAGTGGAAGCAGAAACACACTGTTTTCGTGCATGTCTCTTTAAATGCAAATGAGCTGCTGCTCCCCGCCCCTTATCCAGAACAGGACTGTGCCTTTACAGCTTGTACCTCAGATACTCTACCAAAAAACATCAGTTTGGTTTTGACTATCATGTCTATTGCGCTGTAATCATTAGGGATGGGACAATAAATCGTTGCAAAGCGAATCGAGAAATGATTCAGCATCGATTCAAGATTTTCCGAACACATTGTGATTCTTTCTCAAATCGATTCTGAGCTTAGTTTTGAACAGCAGATGGCACTGCTTGCTTTAGAAACAGCCGTGCTCTGCTTGTTTCCAAGTCCTTACACACACTTGAACCTAAAATAATCATTTATACAATTTGAAAAGATTGAAGCGAATTACAAGGGTGTTCACAGTGGGCTGTTTACAATAATCTCGCGTCATAAAAGCATTCTGAGCCGAGGTGAAATTACATCACTCCGAACGCACAAGTTCTCTACAGCACTCTTCTTCCTGAGCATTTGAGTGTGCGGATAAAAACTAGATTCGAGCGCCATCTGCTGTTAAAATCTAAGCCCAGAATCGATTGCAAAGAGGATGGCGATGCGTTCGGAAGATCTCAGAATCGATTCACGAATCTATGTATTGTCCCATACCTAGTAATCATGCATTTTAAAGCCATATAAGTTTACATTTCTGATATAGGGTTTTACATACATTCTAAATCATAAACATCTTAAAGACATCTAATAGACGTCTGTTTGACATCTGATAGGAAACGTCCTATAGATGTATTGCAGATGAGCAAATAATCTAAAAAATACATCGTGCAGATGTAAACGCAGACGTCAAATAGACATCTCCGAGATGTACGTGTGCAATCAGGGTAATATACAGTACCTACACTGCTGTCTACGCTGTTAATATGACCCAAACAATACTGAACTGAATAACTTCTATAGCTTTAAAAAGAAGACATTTCTTACTTGAATGCTGCTTTTAAATGCTGTAGTGTGAAGATAAACATGGCGGATTGTGTGCGACTCAATTAGGATGGGGTCCGTCAACCGTGTGACGTCACTTTTTACAGATTCTGCGAACAGGCTGTTCTGAGACACTGCTTATGATTTATGGGGATTAAAAAAAGTAGCAGGTGGTTTTTAATCATTATAGGGTGGCTGTGTACACACACTGCCAACACACATTTGAAAAAGTGAATTTTGCATAACAGGTGCCCTTTAAAGGACTTTTAATTCTTAAATGTGCACTAACTGCAAGACTAAACTCTAACTAACTTACTAAATAAATGTCTCTTAAGATTGGAGGTGAGCTAACAGACCTCCTACACAAACAGGATGTCTTTTGGACTCACTTGGTTGAAGAGCTAAAGCTGAACAAGTAGGTCTCCCATGATCTACAGCAATAATCTATCTTGAAGGTCACTAATTAATGGACTGCGGTCCAGATCCAGAGACTGGTTCCATTGGAACAGTGAATCACTTATCATAATTGTATATAATTATAAACACAAAACTTAAAAGCTGAGCATCTGAAGCGGAATATATGTGATATACACACGAAACATAAACACAGGAAACACTGAATCAGCCACTTGATGATTCTCACGCACTTGGATGAGAAAGTGTGCGCTTACGCTCTCTTAACTTTAAGATAACAGTCCAGCGTGGAGTTGTTTATAGAGTTCTCTAATTCTGGCTGGCCTATCACACTTATAAGGCCTTACTATTTTCGGAATTGTGTATGATGTAAGCTGCAGTTAACAAACATGGAACATTTTTTCCTTCTTCAATAAGGGTTTGGAGTGTATCGCAAAACATTTATAACATGGTCAGGATGACATCCTGAATGTATTAGTGTTAGTGCAGCGCAAGATGGAAACAAAGGACAAAGCCTGCTCTATACGAGTGAGAAACCTCTGAGAAACAACAGCAGGTTGTTCAACCGCCTCAGTTGCCAGAATGCAGAAAAAAGCCATTAAAGTCAATTAAGAGGAAAATCAGGCTGGAAATGAATTATCCAGCCCTCTAATCTCATCATAGCCATGTGGTGATCAAGAGGGCAGATTATCACTCGCAAATTACTGCCGCGTTCAACGGCTCTCCCACGGGTGGCCATTTTGTTTGAGGTCAAGGTGAAAACGAAAGTTTCAAATTTATCGAAAGAACAAATCTTAAAAACTAAAACTGTTGTACATTTATGACATTAAAGGTAAAGTGTGGAATTAGTTTCACTAGCATTCCCAAACCAAACTGGCAAAAAAATGATGTTTTTAAACAGGTTTGCTGAACACTCGTCTATCTGTCATTGGTCAGTCAAACAGATAGTGCCTCCCTCAAACTCACTGGTTGTACCAGATTTGGTGGTTGGATTGCTCTTATTAAAATTTTGTTGCCATATTATGAAGGTACACACTTCATCCTCGATCCTACAAAGCAAATTTCACAAATATAGCTTATGATACTTAAACGAAAGAACAAAACAGACTCCTGAATGCAATATGTAAATAATTAACCAAAGACAAATACGTTCTTTTATTCGAAAACAAACAGAGAAAACTGTTTTATTGGCCCCAGACTATTGCCTGCAACCATATTGAAAACCTTATGCAACAAGCTCTCTGGGTCCTCACTGAATAACCAGCCCCAGATGTTACATGGTAGACAGTAGCCGTTTCCTCTCTCCATTGTTTAAGCACAACTTAGAACAAAGATATAGATTTCCCCCTCCAGAAAAGCTGAGCGGTACTGACCACTCATAAACACTGAACGGATGACAGCCACGGGCCTTTCTCAGATTGTTTTACTGGAAAGTTTACCAGAAACTCTTTGGTTTTGCCAAAGTGGAAACTTGATCTGATCAAACATTCAAACGGTGTTTGTTTGCACTGGGTGGTCTAAGGGCAATGAATTTATGAACTGAATTAGTTAGCTTGACCTTTTTTTTTTTTTGAGAAACATTTTCAAAAAATCTCTAAAGGAGATATCGGATGCCCATTTTCCACAAGTTGGTATGATTCTTTAGGGTATGCATGAAATGTCTGCAACATACTTTAGTTAAAATTCCTCAACGGTCGTGTAAAACAACACCCTTTTTACCTTGTCAAAAACAGCTCTGTTCACAGCAACTTGTTTCGGTGCATGTCCCTTTAAATGATAATGAGCTGCTGCTCACTCCGCCCCTCTCCTGCATTTTTATGTATTCTGTGGCACATTACCATCAAAAACAAAACTAATCCACTGTGTCCTCAGTGGCTCTGATGTCGGGAGAAAACAAAGACTCATGTACACTCCAAAACACTTGTATTGCTTACGAGACACTGTTATCGCTACAGCTGCTCGAGCATGGAGAAAATGGTGGACAGCGCACAACTAACTGAGGGTGGAAATATGCTAATATGGGACAGTTGTGGGCCTGAGCAGTATGACGTCATATTGCTCAGAAAATCTAAATGGCTTAATAATTAAGACTGTTTAGGCTTTTTGGGGGTTAAAAAGGCGACACATTTATACGCAAACACCACATAAAAGTAAATTTTGCATCAAATGTCCCCTTTAAGTTTGAATTTCTATCAGCTTTCAGACAGACAGACAAACAGACAGACAGTTAGACAGCTAGACAAATACTAAAGAATTAAAAAATGGGAACAAATTCTTTAAATTGGATCAGTCCATTTTGTGGTCATGACTTCTTTCCAAACTACTACCCAAATGGCACCCTCAGCCCTTGTGGTTCTCCTCCCAGTCTACACTCGGTTTGACTTATACAATCAGGCGAAAGTTACACAGCCACCATGTTGAATCAGCATCAGTTTCCACCTGGCAAAGGCACTTATGAGGTTTGTTCTAAAACGCAATGCGTCTTTACATTCAAAGGGTAAAGTACACCAGATCCTCCTGACAGCCCTCCAAGATCTGCAAGTCTGGCTTCTAACTACCTGATGTTACTGAGTTTGGGCAGCAGGGTGGACGCAATGGAAGGGTTTGCTGACTTATTAGGGTTTCCCCAAGTCTAACATCTCTCTCTCTGCTTCAGCTCTGTGGTTTGAACAGCTCCCAGAGAGGAAAAAATGACAATAGTTGGCTGGGGGCCGTGGCAGGGCGGTCATTCCAACGGACAGGAACCAAAACGCTTAAGCTGGTCATTGTTAAACCCTCACCTGGGTCTCATGACGCCACGTTGCTAATTTCGATACCTGCTTTTACATTCGACCCGGGATTAAGAGCCAACATCAAAGCATCACATCATATCCTGTCCCCTCTTATGCCCAAAGCAACTTTGACTTTGTAAGAGCTGCTACCAAGATACGCACAGCGGTAAGATCTGAGGTCAAAAACCTGCTGAGGAAAATGGGAAAACACACAAGGGATGAACCACATCTCGCTCAAACCACAACTGAAGAAACCCAGTGAAATCCAGCACCCGACTGGAGAATATTAAACAAATATTCGCCGGTAGTATTTCAAGGAAAAATATTTCACTGCTGGTGACGGGTTTAATGAAAGTGTGACTTGAAAAAATAAAAGGGGTGAAAGGGGATTTACGGGAAAACTGTATTTTTGGGTCATTTTCTCTGTGTGAACAGGAGATGCAGCTGTTGACGTGCGCTGGAGTCGAATCTGGATTGTGTTCCAGCTTAGGAAAGGAAACAACGGCTGGTCCTCAGACCAAGAGAGAGGCACTCTGACAGATTTGTGAGGTTAGTTTCTCATGGACTGCATCATTCCTCTCAGGGGAAATGAGAGCGGGTGAAAGAGGACAGTGCTGGTAAATACCGCCAGCGTTGACTCCTATCCCTCATTAGGACCGTAGCAGTTAGGCGGCAGTTGGAGCATTATCATACCAACTTTAACTGCCTTACAGGCCCTACAAACAGTCACAAGACTACCATATATATTTTTGGATGCTATTTAGACGCCTCTCCGTGGCTCATCGGTTGCCTCTCACGACTGATTCCATAAAGAGAGGCCTTTGAAACCATAAACAGCCTTCCTTTTTAATCTTGAAGCCCATTTGCTTGAATTTTTCACTGGGTAAAAATAGTTTATGGAGACATTAGACACTGCAGGCAACACATAATATAATTGCGTGTTACATAGACGGTGTGGCGTGCATCTTATCTTGACATCTGAGGAACGAACAGTACAGAACCCGCAAGACAGCAACAGTATTTGCCTTTAAGCCTTTGAACTTCCTGTTTGCTATCTTCAGACTTCCATATAAATGTATAATACACTACTGCATTTATTATGCATTTATGCATTTGAGAGATGCTTTCATCCAAAGTGACTCTCGCAGTGCATTCAAGGTATATATTTTCTCAGTATGCGTGTTCCCTGGGAATCAAACCCATGACCTTGGTGTTGCTAGCAGCTGGGGTACAGGAATGGTTCCAAGATGGCACAGAATCATGGGTACAGGTACTTTCTGGAGGACACACATTTGTTCTGTTCCAAAACCTAGTGAGCTGCTTACGTAAGCAGTATTTTAGGGCTTCATTTTAAGGCATTAAAGTCACACTCCCAACATGAGGAGGCAGCATAATTATACCACCTACTAAGATACCTTCATCTGGCTAGATTTAAGGCAGCATTATATTTACATCTTTTTCGTTATTTTATCTTTGCTAGCCCTTCATTTAATTCATACTCCGTATTATTTACATTATCTACACTAGCATTCAAAAGTTTGTGGTTGGTTAGGTTTTTTAATGTTTTAAAAAGCACTTGCTTACGCTCAAGAATGCATTTATTTGACCAAAAATATAGTAAAACAGTTGTGAAATTTTTTTACAATATAAAATAACTGTTTGCTATTTTAATATACTTTACGTGTAATTTATTCCTTAGATGCAAAGCTGAATTTTCAGCAGCCTTTACTATTTTTTAGTGTCACACAATCCTTCAAAAATCATTCTAACATCAAGAATTGGAGCTCATGAAACATTTTTAGGGGTTTTAGCATGTAGCGTTGAAAACCTATTGTAATTGTTGAAATGGCCAAGGATCAGCAATTTCCATGTAAAACAGATTGTGCAGACCAAACCTTAAGTCGTAGAGACTTGAAACTTTGAGGGACGGTAGTACTCACAGGCTCGCCCCAATTGGCCTGACGGGGCGCTACAGCGGTCAAAAGTACGAAATCACTCATAACTCCTAAAACATCATTCGCAGGCTCTAGTGTCTTTTGTCGTTGGAATCCTTGGTTCTCAGAAGCGATCGTGATCCTAGCGAAATTTTTGGGGTATTTTGGATTTTTTGAAAAACCTACTTTTGTAAACTAGTCCTAGATTTTTTGCCCACCAAACCAGTGCATAAAGTTTCTCTGAAGAGTGAATGCCAATAATTATTAAAAAAAAAAGCTGAACCTTCTACTCGTCGTCACAAAGGAATTTCAAAACGTTTGAAAGGGGCAGTGCCACTTTTAGTAAAAATTCCTGAACGGAATGAGATATCTTTGCTAAACTCGGAACACTTATGTAAGAGGTCAATCTGAGGTCACAGGACAAAATTCGCAGAGCTTGGCTACTTAGTGGCGCTATAAGAGGGGAAAAAAAACAAAAATGGGTATACCTACACAACCATTTGTCCTATTAAAATGAAAACTGCTATGCACCGTTTTGGTCCAAAATGCCACAAGTGTCTATAAGGACATTTGTGTATCTCAAAAAAACATGGCCGCAATTGGCCGATGAAATTTGAGCACCCATTAGACAAGGTTAATGGAGGCCGATCGGAACGAAACTCAGCGGGCCTGTGACTTGCGGCCCCAAAGGTCTGTGAGAAATGTGAAAGAAATCGGCCACTGGGGGGGGCGATATTGTTTTTTTTAAAGGGTATTAACGATTATGAATTGCGTGGTTTTTTGCACATAGATGTGATTTCGTATCATACAATAGAACTCCTCATTCTGGACAACCTTGCCTCTAGACCCACTGTTGTCAATCAAATAATTTGTCAAGTGATTGAGAAGATGTAAAAAAAACTACTTTTGCGAACTAGTCGTAGGTTTTTCGCTCAATCTGGGAAGAAAAAAAAAACAAAAAAACACTGCAGTGCAATTCTTTGAACTCTCTAGGTCGATAATTATCAAAAAAGCACATGCGACAAATGATTCTAAACAAGCACACAAAGTTTTAAGGAGATTGGACCACAGCTGGCACTATAAAAAACATAATATTTCTATGGTAATAAACATTTCTATGGTAATCCAAAAATGCCCTTTCATTGATTTAGGTGGTTACAGGCTTGGTAAATAACGTCTTTTTTCATATGTGCTTACACGCCTTTGAGTGCATGCCTATCGCTGCTTGCAGCTATATTTTTATTATTATTAATGCTGAAAATCGTTGTGGTGCTTATTATTTTCATTTATTTTCAGGAAAAAAAATTTGTATCACAAAATTTTCTGTCACTCTTGATTAATTTAATGTGGCTGAAAAAAGTATCAATTAAAAAAAAAAAAAAAAATATTGATCCCAGCCTCTTAAACAGTAGTGTATTATTTCATCAAATTTGTAAAGTTATTCCCAATTTAATATGTTATATTTAATTTTAAATTATTTGTAATCATCCTCCTTACTGTTCAGTCAATTTTTCTGATTAAATAAAGATAAATAAATGTGTCCTTTGTGCACTGTGCCAAGCTCAGTGGTGGCCAAAACAAGAGATATTGATTTAACAAATACTTATATTATACTTATATTATATTATAATAATGAAAAGCACTGATACCACGAGTTAGTCTAATTAAAAAGAACTTTGAATGCGCTACATATTTTTATCCTGACTAGAGTATCAAATTTCTCTGTATCTGATAGGACGCTTCCTTGGAAGACAGATTCTTATGTAGGCAGTAGACAGCGAGGCAGCTCACTAGGTTTTGGAACAGACCCATTTTTTGACACAAATATTGACAAATGCCAAGCCTTAATTTCATCTGGACATCAGAAGTCCTCACAAGTGAACTTGCGGTCATTGAGACTACGCCACAGTCATGCCTGAGCAATGCAGTCACTGAGTCAGCACAGAAATTCATGGAGTGGTCGAGCATCATCAATCAATGTCTATACACACTCTATATCAACCCTACTGTAGTCCCGTAACACACTCACACAGAACAGCGACGAACCAGTAAACACTGCGGCACTTCGCATAAATACAAAAGAAACGGTTATGACATCAGTGGTAAGATCCTCTGGCAGAGAAAAACTAAAACATTTACTGGAAAGCAGGATTGTGTGTAAACCGATTTGATTGTGTGGCAATAGCTGAACAGTTCTGGTTCTGGAACAGCCCAACAAAACAAATCCCAATCCAAATCTCTTTTTCCATTTCTCTGTGTTTACCAGGACTATCCTTGCGGGCTGATCGAGTGAGATATGTTCAGATATGTCCATAAAAGGGCTAAATCTGCAAGCAGACGAGAGGCAGCTGTAACAATAGGCAGTCATAATGTGTCTGTCATGAGGAGTATTATTTATATCTGTGGTGTAGACTACATCGCAGTCACAGAAAAGGGTGTGGAAACTTCTGTAAATGTCTCTCCAAGATTGTGTGTGTGTGTGTAAAGTCACAGGATATGGTGAATCATCATCGTTTCCACAACGTCATCATCAGGCCTGTAGGTAGTTCCAAACCATTTTACCATGTGAAAACTGCTCACACATTTCCTCTTATGCAAAAACGGCGGCTGATAACTTTGTTTTGCTTTGACGCAGTGAGTGTTTGTTTCCTTCAGTAGCTGAATAATTAGCGCTGAATAAATAGATAAATAAGCACCGACGAGCAAACGAATAAATGCAGTGTCGACCTTAATGAGTAGGCTCGTTAGATTGGGTGATTGCTGTTTGGAGTTAGTTTAATTCGATCTGCCTCTCTAATCCCACAGCCTGCGATGCTTCATTGTTCACCGCAACTCTTACAAAAACAGACGTTAGCTCATTTGAATTTGAGAGGTATAACTATTGATCTCACACAAAGGGAATTACTATGTGTTCTGAGAGAAAACAAATTACGCTGGTTTGTCCCAATCCTAATAAAGAAAGGCGCCAATGTATTTGGTGGAAGTTTCTATGACTCCTGATTAAGAATGTTGAGGCAGTATAGAGAGATACTGAGGCAATTATCTACTCTGATTAAGGGAAAGGTAAAGTGGTGTGAATGCAGGGTCCAAAATTAACTTTTTGCCATTGGCTGGTGAATTGAGAAAAGTTATCAGTCATACACATTTCTTAATAGCCAGGAAACTACATTTGAATTATTTTCATTAATACACTACCATTCAAAACTTGAGGTAGTAGGTTTTCCTTTGAAAGTGTAATTGATGTCTCCTACTGAAATATGTAGTAGAAAACCCATTAAAGATTTACATAATTTTAAAAATACACATCGTTTTATACATATTTTGGACTATGAGGTGCGTCATTATTTTGATGATGTGAAATGGTTTCACTCGGCGCTACCTGTTGCTATTTTTACTGCAATACAACTCCGAATACACAACTTGGAAAATAAAAAACTGAAATAAAATATTGATACAATGACCAGTGTTGGGGGTAACGCATTACAAGTAACGTGAGTTACGTAATATTATTACTTTTTCCAAGTAACTAGTAAAGTAACGCATTACTTTTTAATAGAAAATATCTGAGTTACTTTTTTCAAATAAGTAACGCCAGTTACTTTCCCCCCCATTTATTGATCAAAAGCTCTCCTGTACCCATATTGAAAGAAATCGGGACTAAGATGTTAGTTCTAGAATAAATGTGAACATGCATTAATTCATCTCAGTCACAAAAAACAGATTCAGTATTTCTCAAAATGAATAAAACAGTGAAATCTCAGAAACTCAGACTATGACGCAAACCTGCAATAATTAAATATGTTAAATAATACAAATATCCTTTATGCATTTAATCCCATTTTATTAACCAATGTCTCTGCTGCCGACTTTCAATGAACCAATCCAACCATACTAATAAGCAAAATTTACTCAAAATAATCTAACATTTGTTTTCCTTTTTTTATTTCTGAAGAGCTGACATTTTTTTCTTCTGTGGTCTACTGTACAGATGTGAATTTACTTTTCTCAAAGCCTGAGGCTTTTGGTGTGAAAAGGCTTTTACATCTGCCAAAAATAGAACTTTTTATATTAAAAACAAACAAGCAAGCCCTGCCCAGATTTTAAAACTAACGCAAAAGTAAAGTAACGCATTACTTTCCATAAAAAGTATAACAATATTGTAATGCATTACTTTTAAAAGTAACTTTCCCCAACACTGACGATGACCACAGCTATTGAAAGAGCTTACAGGTGGCAATGGATATAAGCGCAGCCTTAAACCAAATGCCGTACCACCAATTTTTCCCCACAAGGTGTCTAAATGATTCTGGATATCGAGTGAAATCCACGCTGAAAAACTCCTTTAGTGACTGCGGTGTCATGACAAGCGTCGGCATGTTTACATCCTGCCAGGATGGCATCTAGCGTTTCTTGTCTCTGCCTTTGTAAGCTCTTTCAGTAGCTGTGGTCTAATAAAGCCTCAAAAGCATCAGAGCTAAAGTGGAGAGAACAAAGACGCAGGTATTTAGGAAATTTTATTAGTCCACAGGCATTCTCCTCTTCTTATCGCTAGGAAAGCAGTGAAGTTTTATGAGTTTTGCTGTGTTAAAAATAGCAAAAATAGCGCCAGTAGCTCACTGAGTGCAACCATTTCATGTCACTGAAATAATGTCGCCCCACATAGTCCAAAACATGCATTAAATGACGTTGATTTTTTTTTAAATAACGTAAATCTTTCACAGGTTTTCTACTACATATTTACTAAGAGACAACATTTCTGTTAAATTAAGCCATACAACTCTTAATACCCGGGGTTTCCTTTAAGCAGCACAACATTGATAATAATAAGATAAAATTGTTTCCTAAACAGCAAATCAGCATATTGCACTTATTTCCTTGCATCACAGAAATTAATAAAAAAAAAAACATTTAAAAATAGTTATTTCAAAGCGTAATAATTTTTCACAATTTTACTATTGTTTACAGTATGTTTTGATCAAATAAATACAGCCTAGGTGTGCATAAAACACTTCTTTCAAACACAAAAAAATCTTATGGACTCCAAACTCAACTTATACCAGTTACCAGTCACTGTCAATATACACTAAAGTCTAATTTGACTTGCATTGACGGTTTGCGATTGTTAATTTTGGACCCTGTGTGATGGTGAGAGTGAGTTTTGAGTGTCTTGTGGGTTTGATATCTTACTCTGTGTTGGTCGTACTCTGGTCCTCTTCGTCGGGCCTCCAGCTCTTCATAGGCTGGAGCTGCTCCCTCTCTACGAGCCTGAAGATACTCCCTCCTCAGCTGCTGGATACGGTCCATACTGCTGCAAAAACACACAATCCACTTAGCTCAAATATTAAATTAATGAAGAAATGTGGTGCTGTGGCAGTGGCTAAAAATCTGGGCTTGTAACCAAAAGGTTGTAGGTTTAAAATCAAATGTCCCTAGTTGCTTTAAATAAAAGATTCCAAATGCAAATTAAATTAAATTAAATTAACAATAAACAATAACAATAATTAATAATGTTTATATAACAGAATATAACTGATTTATTATCATCCAGTCTTTTACTAGGGTGGGGGTTGGTCTACTTAGTTTCAAATAAACAGATGAGTTGAAATAAAATAGCTCAACTTTTAAAACAAGTCAAAAGATCCTTGTGTTCAGTTCCAATTAGTCAAGCTCTATCTATCCCTTGTGACATCTGAACGTGCAATCTTTTGCTTACAACCCACATCTTCAAAGACTAGGCCCCACCACCTCCTTATATCCGCACAGTCTCCTACGCATGAATACTATTTTCCCAACATACACATTTATAGACCTACAGTCGTACAATCACGACCCCGGCCCACTCACACCCATCCAGAACACAGAGTTGCTATCGATCTGACTTCTACATCATGTGATGGATAAAAATCCAGAAGCCCAGTATATCAGGCTGTTGATACATCCGGATTGTAGCCACTTAAGAATGAGGCAGACTTCGGTCTGGTATCCCTTGGCTACGGCTCTATCATCTGCACTTATCAGAAACAACAAGGTGATGACAACTGAGCTAAAGCAGACAGAAAAACTCAATACTGTCACATATAATCAACAGCCCTTTGTTACAGGTCACTTCAAATCTAACCAGAATCACATAATCACACACAGGGAAGATTCAGAATGATATCGTCATTTAAGAAAAAGAGACTGATGCAGTAAAAAAACCCAACACAAAATATAGCTGCATGCAGCGATAACGGGATTCAAGCGCTTTAATGCATTTAAACACACATGAAAAAAGACATTATTTAGTGAGCATGTAACCACCTAAAACAATGATTTAAAAAAACATTTTTTTGGCAAATCCAGGTAATTTTACATAGAAACATGAGGTTTTTTAACGTTTATGACTAATATAGCGCCAGCTGTTATCGGATATCCTTAAAACTTATCATGCTTGTTTAGAATCACCTGTCTCATGTGCTCACCCTGGTGAAAAAAACAGCATATGCTGGTAGGTATGTTTTGATGCTGGAATGCTGGTTAGGTAGGTTTTGATGCTGGTTTAAGCTGGTCCTTTGCTGGTTTATGCTGGTCCTTAGCTGGTTTAAGCTGGTCCTTTGCTGGTTTTTGCTGGTCATGTTGCTGGTCAAGGACCAGCAAGAACCAGCAAAGGACCAGCATAAACCAGCATCAAAACCTTCCTAACCAGCATTCCAGCATCAAAACATACCTACCAGCATATGCTGGTTTTTTGACCTAGAGAGTCCAGAGAATTGTACTGCAGCATTTCTTTGTTTTTTTCCCCCAAGATTACACAAAAATCCTAGTTCGCAAAACTGAGTTTGACACCGCTGTTTTAGAGGGAAAGTTGTCTGGAATGAGCAGTTCTATCGAGTGATATGAATATCACGCATGTGTGCAACCTTGAAAAATAGCCGATTTCTTTAAAATTTCTCTCAGATCTTTGGGGCCGTGAGTCGAACAGGCCAACTGAGTTTCATTCCGATCAGCCTCCATTAACCTTGTCTAACAGGTGTTCAAACTTTGGCGGCCATGCTTTTTGAGATACGCAAATGTCCTTTTAGACACGTGGCAATTTGGACCAAGGCCGTGCACAAATATTATCATTTTGAAAGGACAAATGGTTGCGCAGTTATAGCCATTTTTTTCTTTTTTCCCCTCTAATAGCACCACCGAATGGCAAGCTTTGTGATTTTTTTTTCCTGTGACCTCAGATTGACCTCTTACATAATTGTTCTGAATTTGGCAAAGATATCTCATTCAATTTAGGAGTTACAGGTATTTTACTAAAAGTGGCCCTGCTCCTTTCAAATGTTTTGGTGTCCCTTTGCGACAGTGAGTCGAATATTCAACTTTTTTTGATAATTATTGATATTCACTCTCCACAGAATCTTCCTGCACTGGTTTGGTTCCAATTGGGCGATAAACCTAGGAATAGTTTGCAAAATTAGGTTTTTCAAAAAATGCAAAATACCCGAAAATTTTGTGTGCTTTGTTCGCCATGAGCCACCTAAGCCTGCGAATGATGGTTTAGAAGTTTTGAGCAATTTCATACTTTTGTTCGCTGTAGCACCCGAATCAGGCCGATTGAGGTGAGATTTGGTCACATTGCAGGTGGTGTGCGTACTACCACCCCTCAAAGTTTCAAGTCTCTACGACTTACGGTTTGGTCTGCATGATCACTTTTACATGGAGATCGCTGATCCGTGACCATTCTAACAATTACAACAGGGTTTCAGCGCTACGTGCTTGAACCCCTAGAAATACAAAGCATGAGTGAAACCTCACCAATACTTTATCATTTAAACAAAAAAAATCTGACACTTAATTTCAGGCCTGTTTGACTTATTTTCTTCTGTATAATATAAAATGAAATATTTAGCATAATGTTCAAGCTGCTCTTTTCAATATCATGAAAGTGAATGAAGACAAAATCCAAACTGATTGCTCCAAAAAGCACAGTTAATGTAACATAAAAGAGGTCTGCCATGTTTTGAGTTTTCAAGGATAGTATTGTGTGAGAAACAGATCAAAATTTAAGCTGTTATTCACTGAATATCTTTAATGTGACAGTTGTGGTCACCATTCACCTTCATTGTACTACAAAAGAGCAACATGGACATCTCCTTTTGCATTTTACAGAAGAAAATAAGGCATTAATGTTGAAAATGAGGTGAGGATGAGTAAATGTCAGAATTTTGACTTTATATAATATTAGTAAGCTTCAACTTGTATTTTGTCTTGCGTGTGGTGTTTTTTGGTGCATCGGAGTATCTGTATCTAATTCCTAAATGTCCATTTTTGGGTGAACTATCCCTTTAATACCCTTCTACCTGTCCAAAGCTCAATAAACATCTCTGCTTTTCCAGACACAGCGAAATGACGCGCTTATCAAACGTTCAAGAGGGGAATGTGTGATATTTCTCCTGCTCAAATATTGTGTTGTGGCACCGAACTGTGGAAGTGTGACTTGGGAGATAAAGTCCTGTCAGTCATCTCACAGCGTCTAACACACAAACACCAAAATCAATCTCTCAACGCTCGGCTAACACAAACACAACCTTTCCACAACTGTTGCTTCCCATTGTCAACATACAGAGCCGAACAGCCATGTCCACCATCTCAGCGAGAGGTAAATGCAGCGATCAGACGCTGTGGGTGAGGATCCCATCGTAAACTTCACACATCAGACAGTCATTTTTCAGGGCATCAACCCCTGGGGCACAAAGCCAGCTGTCTATGCACTATGAATGTGCAACTGAAAATAAAAGGAAGAAGATGAAAATGTGAGGAAAAAAAGGGCGACACAATAAGGTAAAAGGATGTACGCTCAATAAAGACATTGTTTTGATAACCTAAATGGGATGGAGCCAACAATTACAATGACACTGTAAAACAGAGGAAGCACATTGCAGGACTAGCATAGAAAAGCAAACTATAGACACGCCATAATAAAATAGCAATAAATTATCTCTGCCTTGATGACCTGAGTTGTTTTGTCTTACCCAGATAAAACCGACAGGCAACAAAATATTTTGCTGACAGTCTGGTTTTGTTTTCGCTGTCTGTGAGTAGCCCCACCCACCGCCATATATCATTGGTCCCCTGTGTTGTTATAGTTAACTAAAACTTAAAAGAAAACAAAAACAATTAAAAACATTTTTGGTACAATAACACCTAATTTGTTTAATTAGTTAATGCATTAACTAACATTAAATAACAATAAGCAATATATTTTTACAGCATTTATTGCCTTTTGTTAATACTATGTTAGTTCCAAGTGCATTAACCAATCGCTGCCTTGGACTTATAAGGTTCTGTCTGCATTCTGAGCAGTTTTGAGATATTGAGCTTCAAAGTTTTTGGGTTCCATAGTCTTCTGTAGAAAGACACCCTTTTTGTTTTCTAATTCCAAGGAGATGCAATATTAACAGATACAGCATTTATTTTCAAGTCTTAATTTACTTATTCTCAAATTGTTCCAAACCTGTATGAGTTTCTTTCTTCTGCTAAACACAAAAGAAGATATTTTGAAGCATGTTGGTAACCCAGCAGTTGGTGGTAGCCATTGACTTCCACAGTATCCAGCAAAAAATAAATAAATAAATAAATATGGAGGTCAATGGGGACAAGTAACAGCAACAACATGAGGATAAATAATTCATTATTAATTTATGATTAAAACTAAAATAATTTAAAGCTAAATAAAAATGATTAGAATAGAAATAGAAAAATTACAAATTTATTTATTTAGTTTTTGGGTGAAAAATCCCTTTAACTAATATTAACAAATGAAACCTTACTGTAAAGTAAGTTTTTAAAGTAAACCCTGAAATAATAAGCTGAAGTAATGACTAAAACTAAAATTAAAGCTAAACAAAAATGTTTAGAATAGAAATAAAAACATTATGAATTTATTTATTTATTGGGTGAACAATGCCATTGTAAAATGTTACTCTGAAATAATTAAGCCAAAGTACTAAAATAAAAAAAAATGAATTAAAGTGAAATAGAAATGTTTAGCTTACTGTAAAGTTTTACCCTGAAATACATAAGCTGAAGTACCAAAACAAAAATTAATTAAAGCTAAATAGAAATGTTTAGTATAGAAATAGAACAATTATGAAAGCTCATAACAAAATTACTAAAAAATTAATTAAAATTAAAATGAAAACTGGAAACATAAAAATGAAAGCAAATCAAAATATGAATAGACACTGTAATAGTACAGAAATAATACTAAAATAACACTGATTGGTTCAAAATCTCACAGATGCATTTTAAACATCAAATGTTTTTTCACATCCACTTTGAGAGAGGAAAATTTTTTTTAAAAAGCATCAGATCTAGTTAAGTCGAGGTGTAAATATGTGCTTACAGTGCTTGATGTAGTAAAAGATAGAGTGAAATGTCTCCCTGAAGAAAACAGACTTGTTTTCACAATAAAACTACAACTCTACAACTAGAGAACAAGTAGTACTTTCATCAAAAACAAGTGTAGGCTGACCACTCCACAAAATTCCCTCATTCTCCCTTTAGACGCAGAACAACAAAATTCAATTTACTTTTTTTTTTTTTTCATGTTCCTGACCAATCAGATTAACAGAGTGTGAGAGAGGGAAACTTGGAGAACAGAGGATGAATGAGACAGTAGAGGGATTAGATTAAGACAAAACAAATTAACATGTCTTTTTTAAAAGCTCGTTAGGCAGACAGCGCGAGTGCCAGGCATTCCAGAGGGATGATGCTGTGGGAACGGGCCAGAGCACGGTGACCCGGCGGCCACACGCACACTCCAGCTCCCGTACAGAGGACGCTGAACCCCGGACAGTGAGGTCTCAAAACAAATCAACTGTCTATGCAGAAAAACACACACACACTCAGGGACACACAACAAGAAAGGTCACACTGTGGATTAATAAAACACCCCTATTCACACAAAAAACTGGCCGACCTCTCTCTCCATCATGCGCTGTCATAAACTGCCTTTTTCATCTGTTGTTCTTTCAGGAACAATAAAGATTTGTGTGACTCAAGCAGGCCTAATGTTGCCGCTGCTGCTGCAGTCCCGGAGGTGTTACTGTGAAGTACGCATTCAGACGCACACAAAAACATTTCTGCTCTTTTCCTTCTGCTTTTCTTAGCTACACAGCATACCATGACATCAAAGCCAACTCAGGTTGTTTCCGGTCTCTTTCGAGCTAATTTAAAATAAGGCTGTCACTAAATTCGATTTTTCATTATATGATTAGTGTGGTCTCAAAAATTCATGATAACGATATATTGTGATATCTATAGAAATCTTGAAAAATAATAATTATAATAAATAAATCATGTTTAATTTTTTTGACCAATGAATCACACCATTACGCGATTACACTAAACAAAACAGACTTAAAATGCTAACCGTTTTTAGTTTAGCACAGTGTCAAAGTAAGACAACTTTTGAAAATAAATACATATTTTTACTAGACATTTGCGTTATTTTGATTATCTAGTGTTTGAACTGATTTTTATTTTATAGTATTCTATACAGTGTTCAAGGCTATGTCGATTAGCATTGCAATATAAATATACATTATCCATATGAAAATAATAAACCATATACTGTTATAATAAACCATATACTGTTATAATCGTGTGCTGAATACTAATTATTAACATACACATTATTATGTGTCATATTATTTTATGTGAACTATTCATTTTCAAATATCGCTAATACCGGTATATTGCAACACCACTAATTAACACAATATCGATATTTCATTATATAAATATCACGATTATTGTCAATACAGGTATTTTGCGATAACCCTAATTGAAACAATATAAACATCTAGCAATTCACTTGTGAGTGATATGAACTTTTTGATTTTTGATGACAGGGTTAATGTTATGGAAGCCCGTTTCCGCCACTGAATAAAAAAAATTTAAAAAGGTTATTTTGACTTTTTATCCCACAATTTACGAATTTATCAATTAAAACGTGAAAGATATGAATGTTCAGATGTCACTCAGACAGCACATGTACACTTGCAGGATGTCTGTTAAAGATCACTTGATCTGGAAAGCATCAGCTGTGTACAAACATCTGACAGATGTCTGTTATATATTAGTTTTACATATATTGTAACTCATAAACATCTTAAAGACAACTAATAGACGTCGACGTGACATCTGATAGAAAACGTCAAATAGATGTATTGCAGATGAACAAACACTCTAAAAAATACATCTTGCAGACGTCAAATAGATGTCTCTGTGATGTACATGTGCTATCGGGAGTTATAAAGTCCAAATTTGAGAGGAAAAAAGACTGATATATTCTCAGAATTGCGACTTTATAACTTGAAATTTCGAGTTTATATCACACAATTCTGAGAAATAAAAGTCAGATTTGCGAGTTAATATCTTTTTAATTCTGACTTTATAACTCACAATTGTGAGATTATATCATGCAATTCTGATAAAAAGTCACAATTACCTTTTTGTATTTTTTATTCCATGGTGAAAGTGGGCTTCCATACATTTTGTTCATGTTAATGTTGTTAAATAATGTTAAGTAATGAACCTTCTTGTAAACTGTTACAATTATAGCTAAGTAAAACTAAAACTTAAACTAAAATCAAAACCAGAAAAAAGGTTAATGGTTAAAAGGTTATAACTTTTTTTTTTAAATTTCAGCTGATTCTTGAGTTATTTCTTTAACTTGCACTAAAAATGTTAAAATATCAAGAAAAACTACAATAGTATCTCAGTAACACTTTTCAATACTTTTACATTCTCAGTGCTAAAACAAAAAATACTGAAACCAACAAAGAATCTACGTTTTGTCTATGATATCCAATGTGATGTACGGGACAGTGTGTTTAACTTATACAATACATTTTAACAGTACATGTTTTTCCTCGTAATCAAAACCATGACCTTGGAGTTGCTGGTGCCATGCTCTACCAGTTACACACCCTAAAGACAACATGAAATTAATAAATATTATTAATCTTATCGTGCCATGAATGAATTGCATGAATTCTTTTTCATTTTATTTTATCACGATGTAACTAAGACCATGAGGTGGTGGGGAAAACATCACATTTTCGGGGAAAACATTACATTTACTGGAAAAACCAACACATTACAGAAGTTCAACGAGTTACGAATGCCGTTCCATATTCACTTCAGCATCAGCCATTAAAAATAGCCAGACACACACCAGCAAACCACAGAAATGCCCCCCACAAGGGAGAAACGCTCTGAGGCACCAGGGCAAGAATTGCAGTGCAGCACAGATCAGGGTGGACAGCAGCAGGTCAGACAGACAGCAGCTCATCTGGGGGGGCAGACGCAGAGTTATGCCCCTGTTATAACCCTTCCATTTTTCACTTCTCAATCTCAGTGATTGGAGAGCTGAGAGAATAGAGCCAGAAAGTGTGGCAGCATCCATCTTCTCTCCACCACACTCCCTCACAGCTACTTTACACAATTTATGAGGCACATAACACACACACAAAAAAAAGAGAAAGAGAGAAAGAAAGAGAGAACAGGAGATGAAATCACATGCAAGTCTTGATCCAAATCTGGTATTGATTGGAACAGTGAATAGGGCCATAAAATACTAATACATAAAATATTATGACCTTTTACAGCTAAATTGAAATTGACTACAACGGAGAGCGATGGTATTATGCATAAAAACCTGCTGTGGCAGTTGTACTTCACAGTAATGGTGTCTGAAATGGGCCGATGCTGTTGATTTCTTGAGTGTGCGACTTTTTGTGGGACGACGTGCAAAACTGCAGGTCTAGACTAGTGCATTAATTCATGTCACAAGATTAGTGGGGTCGTGACAACAAACGCCACTAGACAAGCAAAAAACATCACCACCCTCCAAGACTTTCTGAGAAACAGTAATTCAATAATAAAGTGAGCGAATGCATTATTAGATATTAGAAACTTTAATCTGGGTTTAATCATATCTTTGGATATGGAGACAAAGAGACCACAGAAGAGTTACAGCATCGCTATGAAATGCACTGTAGACCAGTGGCTTTACCGCATGCTGTCACAATATTGCATAGAAGCATTTTTGTTGAAATTAAATGAAATAAAAAACATAAAATAAAATCCACCACCTCCTGTGGTGTAATGTAACTAAAAATATTAATTCCTCTATAGTTATTAAATACAGTTGAAGTCAAAAGTTTACATACACCTTGCAGAATCTGCAAAATGTTAATTTTCTTACCAAAGTAAGAGGGATAATACAAAATACGTTTTTTTTTTTATTTAGCACTGACCTGAATAAGATATTTCACATAAAATATGTTTACATATAGTCCACAAGAGAAAATAATAGTTGACCCTGACCAAAAGTTTACATACACTTGATTCTTAACACTGTGTTGTTACCTGAATAATCCAGAGCTGTGTGTTTTTTGTTTAGTGATAGTTGTTCATGAGTCCCTATATGATTTTGACTATATGATTTTGATATCCATCGTTTCACACTGAGGACAACTGAGGGACTCATATGCAACTATTACAGAAGGTTCAAACACTCACTGATGCTCCAGAAGGAAACACAATGCATTAAGAGCTGGGGGTGAAAACTTTTTGAATTTGAAGATCAGGGTAAATGTAACTTATTTTTTCTTCTGGGAAACATGTAAGTATCTTCTGTAGCTTCTGAAGGGCAGTACTAAATGAAAAAAATATATATTTAGGCAAAATAAGAAAAATGTACACATCTTCATTCTGTTCAAAAGTTTACACCCCTGGCTTTTAATGCATCGTTTTTTTCTTCTGAAGCATCAGTGAGTGTTTGAACCTTCTGTAATAGTTGCATATGAATCACTTAGTTGTCCTCAGTGTGAAACGATGGAACTTAAAATCATACAGTGATTGTTGGAAAGGATTCAAATACACAAAATGCTGAAAAAACTAAGAATTTGTGTGACCTGAATGATTTTTCCAAAGACCAGCGGCCAGTTTAACTGTTCAGAACAAACAACTATCAGTATTAGAACAGTATTAGAAACTAACAGTATTAGAAATTGAACAGATCAACACAGTATTCGAAAATAACAGATCAAATCTTTGCGTTTTACTAAATTAGAGTGCAATATATTGCACCCTAATTTAGTAGAACGCAATGATTTGATCTGTTATTATATTTAAATATAAAGTTAATTCATCCATTTATTGCATTAACCACATGAATGACATCAAGACTGGAATCAGCTTGAAGCGAAAAACATTCAAAATATAAGGATCTGAGAACACACAACAGAATAAATCAGCTTTGCTCTAAAGGTATTTGGCAGTTGCACAAACCACAAACACGCACACACCATAAAGCACCAAACGCGTGCATTTATTCTCTGCCTGTGGTTCCCAAGCAAGCCATTTCCCCTGCAGCGTCTGGGCTCCGCAGTTATGCTTTCAACACTCCATCATGCAGCCATCATATCCAGAACGCCTTAATTACTGCTGCCATTTTGACTGAGCACCCTCCTCGCCCTCCAAATGAATAACACCATCAATGTTTAATAAGGGTCCTGCTCTAATCAAAGACACAGGCACACACCTCTCACTCAAATACACATGAGTGCACATACGCTCACCCCCGAATATACACATAGCCTGCAGTTCCAAACATAATCATAAACTCAGCTGGTCACGCACAGAGGGAACCCGACATTAATATGGCCACAGGCTATGAAACAGGGTTGATGGAGGAAGGCAGAGGGAATGAGAGCGAGAGAATATGTTCAGAATGGCATACCATAATACTACCCATTTTCTACTATTTTTGCAGTGTGTATACTGTGGATAGTATACAAAAGTTCTGTATGCATGGAATGGATGGAATACAGCAAAATATTCAGTATACGAGCATGGAATAGCATATCCTACAAGACAATGTGCTCATCTTGACAAACCTAAACCTACCAAAGTTTTTGTTTACTTGAAATATAGTCGAAAAATAAAAACATTTTATAAAGTCTGCACTTGTAAAGGCTGCGCCTTTAAAAAGTAGAATAAAAATAGAGTAAGAGCAGTAATATTGTGAAAATTTGAATTTATATTTGAATATATATTCTAAAATATATGTTATTTCTGAATTTTCAGCATCATTACTCCAGACTTTAGTGTCAAATGATCCTTCAGAAATCACTTATTTACTGCTCAAAAAAAAAATAAAAATAAAAAAATTAATATTGAAAACAGTTGTGCTGCCTAATATTTTTTTCAGGATTCTTTGATGATTATGCTGATATATTTAAAATAGAAATCTTTTGTAATACTCTTGTCTTTAAATGTCTTTACGGTCACTTCTGACCATTTTAATGCAGCAAAAAAAAAAAAAACTACTAACCCTCAAATTTTGTACAATTATACATACTAGAATATAGATGCATTTGCTTTAAATCCAGTACATAGTATTTAATTTGGAAAATTTATTTGGTAACACTTTACTTAGCCTTTATGTATAATGCATTATTAAAGTATTTGTATTGCAGTAATTATGCCTTGTAATGTGCATCGTATGGTCTCATAAATGTGATCCTGGACCACAAAACCAGTCATAAGTAGCACGGGTATATTCGTAGCAAGAGCCAACTTACCAAATACATTTTATTGGTTAAAAATTATTATTACTTTTTTTATGCCAAAAATCATAAGGACATTAAGTAAAAATCATGTTCCACGAAGTTCCTACCGTAAATATATCAAAATAAATACAAATTTTGGATTAGTAATGTGCACTGCTAAGAACTTTTTGGACAATTTCAGGGCAATTTTCTCAATATTTTGATCTTTTGCACCCTCAGATTACAGATTCAAACAGTTGTATCTCGTCTAAATCAGGCATGTGATTGGCTAAGGACAAAAAAGCAGGAAAATATACTAAGACAACCCCACGCCGATCAAACTGGTGGCGGATCTATATGGATAGTAAAGCAGGACCCATAACAACTTATTTGAACAAAAAAATACATTGTAATTTATTTAACATGCAACTTTTTTTTTGTACAGTATGACACATAACAACTTATTTGGTGGATGTGTAACAGTGGGAAACAAAAGCAAGTGTCTTGTCCACTGCTCCATCACCACCTCTCTCTATAACAACAACCATGACAAAAAAATATATTTTAACTTATATTTGTACACATATTTTAACTTACTTTTGTACACTCTGTGGGTAGTAACTACAGTACTGGTACAACAGTATTTTCTTTAGCGGCTATAGAAAACCATTCCCTTCCGTTCCCTTTAGTTACTGTTGCTATGTCCGACAAGCGACGCATAATATAATAAAATATTGAATGGGAATATACGCTGCACTTGACCTATCACTACAAGACGACTCGACAGATTCGGCAGCATTCATTCGCGGAAAAATCATTAGGCCTACATAGTCTACATGTAGATTCCTTTAAATGTTAAGGGGAAGATTAAAAAAGAGAAACTGGGTCTGTGAATTCAATTCTCACAGAATCACAATTGAATTCACAATTGAATTCATATCTTGCTACTCAGTCAGAATCTCATTAACCTGGAGTCCCAGTCTCTGTCACAATAATCATATAGGCTATGTGATGTTTTAGGCCTATTTTGCAGACATCCATTTAAAATGTAGGCAATGGCTTATAAAGAACCTTTTTTCCATATCCACTTAGGTTTCTCAGCTTGCACTCTAGCATTTGTGTGGTCCAGGTAACGTTAGCTTTGCATAAAAAAATGGTTATCATTCGCATGGCTACTTTTACTTGAGTAAAGAAGTTAAATCAGTACTTCTACTTTTACCAGAGTATTTTTTAACACAAGTATCTGTACTTCTACTTGAGTACGAGAAGTGAGACGGACTATTTTCTTTAGCGGAAGCAATATAAATCGTTTTTAAATCAATAAACTCCTTTTAAAATCAATATTTTGTGTCAAATTATTGATTTATTTTGTAGGTAGCCATGTAATAAGCGGGATAATGTAGAGTTTGTCTTACATGTGCTTCATGAGGCACACACGCGCGGTCTCTTGCTCTCTCTCCCTCTGTCATGCACGCGCTACGCGGTTTGGAGCACAGTCTCTGTCTCGCGGGCGCACTCACTCCCTCGCTCTAGATTCCGGGAGAAACTATTTGCGGCCATCAGATTCAGTGAGCTATATATTTAATATAATAATTAAAATATAATTATTGATTTTTCATTAGACTATTTTTTGGTGCCCCCTCAGCACTCGGTACCCTACCCACAGTGCGTGATGCGCGTGGTGGGAGCGGCAGCGCTGAATGAACCTTATTGAAAAGTGTTAACTTACCATCTTATCAGTTAACGGTTAATAACCGGATAATGATTTGCGGTTGTCGGCTGGGAAAATTAACCGAAATGAGCGACTGAGGTAACTTACACTGCGCAGCAGGGAGCTTGATTGACAGGTGATCTGACCAATCATACTTCGCCAGCCGCCATTTGCGAACGGTCGCAAATACGTCCTTGTTGATACTTGGAAAGGAAGGAAAAATGCATCTCTTTGCCATCTGACGTGTCGCCCGGTGTGGCCCTGTTGCTCGGGGACGGCGATTGTGGTTCCGTCCCGGGTTACCATGGTGACGGCTGTGCGATGCCCTTTTTAACAGATCTGCATGATTCACATAGGTCACATTTTCAGGTCGAAAAATCCGGAATTCCGGATTAATCCGGAAAAATCACATCCCTGCTAAATATTGTCCTAACAAACCATACGTCAATGGGAATCTTATTTTTGCAGCTTTATGCAGATGATGAATAAATCTCAATTAAAAAAAAGACTCTTATGACTGGTTTTGTGGTCCAGGGTGATTATTGTAGACCTACTGTTTAAATCAAATTTATGCTTTAAAGCAATCATAGCAGGTTTCATCCATTAGTTTGTCCATTAAATGTCTGTGTCTAGCTTCAAATGGCATCTTTGACGACAGTATTCTATAAATGGAATAGATGGAATTTAGCCATTTCCTTCCACTTGTCACGTAATTGTTGACATACCTGTGATATCTACTCCAAAGTAGTCCATAATGTATTAAAAAAAAGAGCTTTAATGACATTTATTTTACATAACGTTAAATATTTTTCTGACGTGGTATCGATTGGTCTGAAAAGATGAAGATTTATGGATGTATTTATATATTTTAGAGGGCACCTTTTAACGTGATCATCATTAGGGGTCCTTGGAATTAACAGAATACTGTTGTAGCACATTATTGTTAAAAGTTGTTATTGCTAATTTAAAAATTACGATGAAAAAAACACTAGATTGTAGAATTTGCTAGCAGTGAGAGCGGTTCAGACGAACGAGAGAGTGGTGGTGGGCGGCAACGGGAATCAAATAAGGGCACTGGCTCTCCGGATAGCGTTTCCTCTGATAACCTGAGCCACAGCACCTGGTGACTAAGGAAGGCTTAATTTGCACTCTGCTCTTTCCCTCACAGAAGCTCATTCTACAGGAGTGTTACAAGAGAAAGTTCAATAAAGGGTAAAGATATTTATTTTCTCTCTCTCCCAGTGGCAGGGGAGCATGGCATTAACTACAGCCAATGGTATCGATTCCCCTGGGTCAGCGACGTGTCTGTGTGACTGCGACAAGGGGGGAATTTAGTGTTCGGCTGTGAAACAACAAGAGTTGCGATTTTATCTATTAATTTCATACTCAAGTGACTGGGTAGTTGGCCGGCATCCCACGGAAGCTAAGAGATGGGAGATATTAAATGAATGGAGTCATTAATAACATACCGAGGAACCTTGCCTTAAAGGGATAGTTTACCCAAAAAATAAACTCTATCATCATTTACTCACGCTCATGTTGTTCTAACCTCACATGAATGCTGTTCTTGTGTAAAATACGCAAGTTGTTATACAGGTTTGGAACATCATGAGAGTAAATGATGGCAGAATTACACACAGGCACACCATGTGATATGTGTAAAAGATCTCGGCTCTTTTATCCTCTGTTTCACCGCGTTCGCATCTCTCTGTTCATCTCGTCACCCCGCAGTGAACAGTTTCCCTTCTTTGTCTCGACACAACCCCCTGCTAGGTCTGAGGGCAGCCTCTCTCTCTGTCTATTAAAGGTTTTATGCTGGAGAGAAACTTCAGGTCAGCAGATCTTAAGAGTTGGATAAATGATGGTTTAAAGCGGGAGGGACATGTCTGCTTGGGACAACGGAGACACAGACGTCAAGAGAAACGTCGAACTGAGCAATCTATTCCTTTATCTTCGAGATGGACCCAAGAAACACTGTTTGTCCTAAAGAGCAAGATTTACACACTGTAAAACGAGAGACATCAATTTCTGACCTGGAGAGCAGCAGAACAGGACAGAAATGCTGGAATCGACACACACGTACACACTAACGAGTGTGCATGTGAAACACACCGAGGGCCGTCAGGGGGAATCTTGATGTAATCCACCAATTTGATTCCGAGAAGCTCATCTGGTTGATAATCGGCATGCTTCTGTCAATCACACGCTCCCAAATCAAAAATCAATTCCGTTCAAGCACTCTTTATCATGCCTGTTTAACACACATTATTACCATATTACCCCAGGCCAACAACGAGAGCTTGAGTGGGTAAGTACACCTGAGAAAGCAGCTGAAGAAAAGACATTGTAATCTGAATTTACTACACAACAAAACCCTGAGGACACAAAGAAGCTTTGTGGATTCGAGGAATAAAGTATGAAAGGTCATGCCACACAATGAGCCATGATTATATTGAACATAAAGTACAGTCTTGAGTGTCGTATTGCATATATACCGTTGGAAAAAAATGTACATATTGCATATACACTTTATTTTAAGGTCCAGTTTTTGTTGTTAACAAACCATTAACTATGGATTTTGCCTTAATAAAATCCTAATTTGTGGCTTATTAATAGTTAGTAAGGTAGTTAAATTCAGGTACTGGATAGGATTAAGGATGTAGAATATGGTCATGCAAAATAAGTGCTTTGTAAGTACTAATAAACTAGCAATATGCTAATAATAGGCATGCTAATAAGTAACTAGTTAATAGTGAGAACTGTTCCCTATATTAAGTGTTACCAGTTTAGTACATAAAACATAATACAACATTGGCACACCTAGGCCTCTAGACTATGGAAGCCATTTCCACTACTGAATTAAAAAAAAAAAAATACAATTCAATTTTTATCTCACAATTCCGATTTTTCTCACAATTGCAAAATATAAACACAGAATTATTACCTTTTTCATCAGAATTGCAATTCTGACTTTGTAACACCCAGTTGTGAGGTATTATGTCAGAATTAAGAGATATAATTTAAATTCTGAGAACATATTCTTTTTTCCTTCAAAATTGGACTTTATAACTGAAATGCAAGTTTGTCTCAGAATTGTGATAAAAAAGTCAGAACTGTGAGTTTATAGCATGCAATTCTGAAAGAAAAATCAGAATTGTGAGATAAAAGTCTCAATAACCTTTTTAAAACATTTTTTCAGTGACGGGCTTCCATACTAGACAGAGACAAAAATGTGGAGGAAGGTTTTTTTAAAGAGTCAGTCAAAATGATTTATATAACAGCCCCAAACTCAACAGTGTGTTAGTGGTTTGATTCAGAATCACTAATATTGTTCAGAGCCGCTATTAAATTCACAAGTGACTCCCCTCAGTAAATCGATTTAAAACAATACTGTAATTCATATGACAGTAGCCATGTTTGCATGGAAACTTTGTTTTAACTGGAATAAAATCATTCTGATTGAATCCAAACATGAACGCTAAATAAAGTGATCGGATTGATGTGCACATTAGTATGTCACAAGCCTCAAATCAGATTTAATCTTTTGACAGGTGCACACTGCACAAACATACAGTTTCTCACTGTTTTTGCATAATAACCATCCTCCTTTGTTTTAAAAAGCAAACTTAATTTGTGATGCGATCTGGGAAAACTGGGAAAAAGAGCGATTTAATGCAGCAAGCAGAAATGACTGTCTTTCTCTTACGTTAAGAACGTGCTGCAGAGATGATTTCTTTTAACACCACAAAACAGTTAACCTATCAAAATAAGCCACATAACGTTCAATAAAGGTGTATCAATGCACATTCTCCGCCAGTCCTGCGTAAACTACGGCACACTATGTTTTTTATTTATTTATTTATTTAATATCGTGAGATGACGGAGCGCAACAATGTAGTCTAAAGTACTGCAGCTGCTCACTTAAACAATCTTACTCGTCTCAATCTGCTCAATCTTGGTGATGTCAGTGCCCTAAACAATGTTATAAAGGACTATTTTACATCCAGAGATGAAGGATCGGATGATGAAATTCAATGACAGTTATGCACAGTGTTTTATGCACAGTGCGCGAACAGTTGCACTGCGTTTGCTTTTCTAAACTACAAGGTACACTATTCCTAAACCTAGAAGGAGTGATCAAAAGTTCGGAGATCATGCCTATGATAAACAACAGAAAACAGACGTTAGTCTGTTTGTGTAATGATGCAGTATAGTGCTCCTGACTTGACAGACAGATCTCGTTAAACCCGTAAACTGAAAGTGAAAGCCATCTCACTTTAAACCCGTTTTTCTCAAAATTCCATTCCTGATAATCATAGCTATCAGCCATATTAAGATAGCCATAACTCTGGTTTTGTTCAAGTCATTTTCTAAAAGATATATTTTTTTTTTAGAAAATGACTGATTGTTTGCCTAGATATGACCCTTATTCCTTGGCTGGGATTGTGTAGAGCCCTTTGAAGCTGTGTTGGAATTGCAGTTTGGACCTTCAGACTGTTGGCCACCACTAAAGTCCACTATATGGAGAAAAATCCTGGAATTTCTTCTTTAAAAACCTTAATTTCTTTTCGACTGAAGAAAGAAAAACATGAACACCTTGGATGACATGGGGGTGAGTACATTATGAGGAATTTTTTATTTTGGAAGTAAACTAATGCTTTAAGAGACGACAAGAGCATGAAGGTTTGTGCAATGATGCTTATATTAATCAAGGAGTAAAGACGGCCATTTCCGCAATCCCAAAACAAGACGTCTGCAGTTAAAAGTTTGAAGCAAGCACTTATGGTACAACATTATCCTGCACCACTTCACAGACAATGAGTGGCAAGAAAATTTTAGATCGACACGACAGCCGTTTATTATATTCAACAACAACACTGACTTGTTCAATGAGTCATTTCTATGTCACTGGACATGCGTAAAACTTCCCAGTCTCGGTTTTCAATCCACTCAAGTGTTTATGTGTCCTATTGAACAGATTAGAAAAAGGTATATCCCTCCCCTCTCAACCCGATTGAGATTTCAATCGTTTTGGCCATTTTTAATCCAATTGAGGTGTTTACACGGAGCATTTTAATTCAGATTGGACTTTTAAACCAATACTCCTCCATGTAAACATGTTTAATTAAAGATATATTTACAACAGAGTTGTGCTGAAATAAAGATCATACTACTGAAGTCAATGGGGACCAGCATCTGTTTGCTTACCTACATGAGTGACAGAATCAAACTGAAACAAATCTATACTTAATACTACAATTACAAAACTGTCCTTGTTTATGTAACTTAAATCACAGGATATATAATAAAACATCTACTTATCATAGCACGCAGAATTAATTTTTGCCTATAAGAAGCTTTGAACTCGATTAAATGAAGCGCTTCAGAACAACCATGTTTACATGTTTCCTCTAGAATTTGTCAAACAAAAAATAAGTTAATTTGTCTCCTAAATGTTAAATTTAGGAGTCAATGACTCCCTTGTCACCCTATTGCTGAATACTCTGTTTCACTAGGAAATACATCAGATTACCAAGTAAAATGGGTTGTGTTTCATGTTGATTTAATAGGATGTTGTGCGGCTAGATTAACAGGTGTTTTGCTGCTAAGGCTGCAACGCTGTCAGCATGCAGGACCTAAATGATCCATCTAATAAAGCAGCATTAAATCTGTAAGCGTCACATGGAATAATTCAATCATTCACATCAGATGAGACAAAGTCCACCCTTATTCCTCTAACCTGCTAATGAAACACGACCCGTATCAAGCAGGCAAGACAGACGAGCAATTGTGAAGAAGACGGCGAGGCCGCGGATACCATAATGGACACGTTCCTGTTTGGACGAGGAGAGGAAAGAAGCAGACCTATCAATTTCCCACAACTCTCCCCTCGAGTAATTTTGCGGCGAGCTTCGGCGCTCTAATTGGTGGACATTTTCAGAAATGAAATTTGACAACAAAAGATAGCCCGCAATGACAGGCCGGCTCCCAGGCTCCCTAACCAGAAGTGACGGCACTTTTTATACGCCATCTGCAATTGAAGAAATAATTAGAAGTATTTTGGCTGGTGTAACATTATTTAGACAGGCCATCAATGTTCGTCGACCCCTCCCGCGTCCCCTCGTTTGCAGGTGAAGCTCAATTTGCGGTTGGACCGTTTCATTAAAACACTAGTCACACCGACCCTGCCTTTGTACGGCAGGCAGAGTGCATTCTGGGTAGGCAAATCTGCGTCTAAGAGTAAGGCGGTAATCAAGTCTTCTATCCTCAACCCTCAATTCTAAAATTGTGCACCTCCAAAAAGGTCTAAAAAAGAAAGAAAATAAAGCATTTCCCTTTCAGTTCAATCAAGCCGAGATGGAATAATGAGGTGAATATAATTTAAACCAATCTGCGATTTCTGCTTTTTAGAAATAAGCTTTCACATCCTCCTGTTTCCAAAAACAGAACGGCACAGTATGCGGCGGCATGACTTGTTGCTAAGCTACAAGATGCATCTAGAAGAAACCGCTAAGTGAATGCTTTGTGCGAGCGCGCACACACGTGCGCGTTTGAGTGTGCGTGCTTTTTTTTCTCGTATGTGCTTCAATGGGAGAGTGATGTGGAATTGCTTTTCTTCAATGAGTGACAGGCAGGAAGTTCTTGAACAAATATGAGAAGGGGAAATGCAGAATGAAAAAGGGGAAAATAGAATGAGGGAAGTGCATTGAGAGGAAGAGAAAAGCTCAGGGGCGGAACGCACGAGTAGCACTTGTCCGGTTCTCCAGATTAGGCCAGATGAATCATAAGGGCTCAGAGAACCCACAAACCAGAAGAAGCTTCCTCTATACGCTTTTATTCTCAGGCTTTCAAAGCCTATTCACATCAAGTCTGAACGTACGAGGACAAAAAAATGCACAAAAAGATTTTCAAATGAACAATGAACCTTTATGAGCTTGTTATATAGTGTATTTTTTATTTGGAGGCTGAGCCAGTTTTACTTATTTGAATGCTGATCGGTTCATTCAGCTATCCTTTTTTTTTTCAGCAAAACAGGAAGCTGCCATTAGAGACAAAGCTCAGGTACAAGGGGAAAAAAATCGGAATGGTTATAAATACTGAACTCCTGTAAAGTTTTTTGACAGCTAACCCTTTTAGATTAAAAAAAGTAAAAACAACAACAACAACAACAACAACAACAAAACAAGAAATAAAATTACAAAATAAAAATATAATAAAATAAAAACTGAAAAAACATTTTAGACTGTCATGATGTTCAGTTGTTTAGTCACACTACATTTCTTTGAGACTAAACTGACACTTTAATTGTTTTATTCAGATATTGAGCTAAATAAATAAATAATATATAAAACAAAATTAATACAAATATAGTTTAATAATTTATATTATAATTTATATTTATATTATTATTATTATTATTATTAAATATGTATTTTAAATATAATTTTAATAAAACAGTAATAAAACAAAAATATATGAAAAATATATACATTAAAAATATAGAAATAATCAGTAAAATTAAAATATATATATCAGGACAAATAGTTGTCTAAATGTATATATATTTTAATACTTATATATATATATATATATATATATATATATATACATACAGTAAACTGCAATAAATCTAAATATATAAAATATACACATTAAAAAAGAGATAGTTGTCAAAATATATAGTAGTTTATATATATATACATATATATATATACACACACACATCAATATTTGTCAGCTATTTATATATTTTTATATATTTTTTATATATATATATATATATATATACACGCTGAAATAATTTTTAATAAAAAAAAACAAACGCTATGGTTACTTGATGGGTGACGTTTGACCAATCTTACCTATTTCTAACACTGTGCCCCACATTTCTTCAGACACATTGAACACACATTAAACCCTCATTTCAGGAGGGATGGTGAATAAAGAGACAGAGAAGCTGTGTCAGGCCAGGGAAGGGTTGAGATACAGGGAGACATAAGGGAGCTGGCTGGCACTTTAAAAGCAGCCGAATGCTCGTGCAGCTCTCATTCAGCTCAGCAGAATAGCTGATTAATTAACGGGCAAAAAGCACTCCAGCACTCACACAACCAACACTAAAGCTTTTTCTTTCTCCATCTAGTGATTTCTATAATTATTTTGATGGTTGTGGCTGCTACTTCCAGGCCCCAAGAAAGGGAAGGAGGAGGAGGTGGAGGGTACAGCGGAGATGACGAGGAGAAAGAGTCCCAACTGTGTTTTTTTTTATATGGGCCAAATCTTTCAGTGAGGTATCTGAGCACAATGGCTCCTGATGGGGGACTTGAGTGGACATTGGTAACCCGTGGAGTAGCTCTTGATGGGTTTGTGCCGTGTTTTGGACTGACCCTGGCAGGGTTACATTGAGAATTGGAGGACCGTTTGCTTAGTGCGGTCTGGGGGCTATTGTTCTCGAGCACATCCAGGACACGGCATTCATACGCCGAGTGCCGAGTGGAGAGCGGGCAACCTTGTGGACCCCCTCCTCCTCTTATCAAACCGATTCCCCACTTTTCCCTCATATGTTTGTCTCTAAAAGTGTTTTTGGAGATGTGGAAGCAAAGGTTGGCAATCTGCAGCTCTCCATTGGTCTCTGAAGAACTCGGTTGCCCCTGTGCAGATAAGCGAGCCACCTGTCTCCCCCATCCCTCTCTATCTCTGGAGGGAACAATGATTATTTTTTAATTGGAGCGGAGCAGAGCTCTGGAGAGTCTGGTTGTTATAGTAACTTTCCACGCTGAGTGCGGTGGGCCTCTTCAGGGCTGAAGGAGCAGCTCGCTGCGGACCCTTCTTCTCACAACCAATGCCAAATAGCTCCTCGCTCGCTTCGCTCTCATGAGGAGAACCTCAAGAGCCTCTCACTCTTTTCTCTCACCACATTCCCCACGTCCTTCACCTGCCTGCCTCTCCACCACCCCGGAGTGCCCAGATGAAAGGAGGAATGGAGGGGGGAAAGGAAGTTCTCCGGCATTGGTTGTTTGGATAATAATAGTTCTATGTCTCAGATTTCAATTGCTCAAATCACTTGCATTAGCATCGGGAGACTGGGGTGGGTGATATACCAGTAGACATAATTAACTGGTAGAAATTTGTCAACCGACAGATTTTAGACTCGTCTCAATCGCAGTTACACACTAAATGAAGTTGCTGTGCAACGTGGTCATGAAAACGTATCATTTGCATGCATTTTTGAGCACTGCATTTTCAAAACAAGTGATTTTAAGCCGTTAAAACACAATAAGCAGTGAAAGAGAATGGCATATTTCATTTTGCTATTTGCACACACTGTCTGACAGTTTCTGAGCACCATCAGAGAGGCGCACGCATGTGAAGATGGTGCTCAGCGTGCGGGAGTATTGAACGAGTTATTTTTGCCCTTTATAGATCTTGAATGGTTGAATAACCACTTGTATGTGTCAAAATGCCAGTCTTTGCAAGTATCCTTGTAAACACAGTAATTTAGTTCTTAAGTGAAAGCAAACAGCTGAGAAAGAAAACACACGTGTAACAATATATTGGATCTGGGCAGCTCTTAAAGTGACAGCAGTCTAATATTCCTGCTGTTGGTCATTCATGTTTATCAAACAATAAAAGAGAGAACATCTCTCACTGCTCTTGACTAAATCACTTTTGTAGCTTTAATAATAACAAAAAAAAACAAAAAAAAAACACATTTAACGTTTTCCCTGCCAGACACAGAATTTTCCGGAATATTCCACTCTCATTAATAAAGATAAGCACTGAAATTACATAAAGTCATTATGTAGAAGTTAAACAAAAATTATATGAATTTAGAAATATTTGTATAACTATTCCTGTAGCATACTATGTTTTAATGACAGCGAGGAGTGCTAGTTCATCTTTAAACTAAACTGCAGACATCTTGTGTTATGAGAAAATATTTTTAGCGAGAACAATAATCGATAATGCGCACATACTTCGATATTATGGCGGACGCTGCTGTGATGTGGTGGTCGAACAGTCCATTCTCCAGTTTGAATATAACATTAACATTACGACATTATGAGAAATATCACTGTATTTGAAGGATGCAACTTGAAGAAAACAGCAAGAATTGCAAGTTTCCTTTTTAAAATACTTGTCAGTGACGCACAGAGTCAGACAGTAGCCTACACCTGCAATAAATATAGGCCTGTCTGTTTCCACTAAAAATAGCTAAAAGATGTTCACATCATCAGCCAAGCTGCATAAATTTAATTTGATTTTAATTGTTTAAAACTACTGAAATACTATTCGACCAGTGTAAAAAACAACTCTATTCTAAAATATGTATCTGAGAGCTATTTTAAACTGTTTTTTATGGATATTTTGATATATTTATTGTAAAACATAAGAATACTGGATGATTTTTAGCAATAAAAACCGATGTCTATGGCACAAATGGCATTTATAGTATGTATCTCATATTTCCTTAATGTTTTATACCTTTGATGGTGTTAAACACGGTGTCATGTGGATAGGAATATGCATGGAAATTATATGCAGATGAGGTTACGCATAGTAAAACTAGGCGTTGTAAGCTCCATATGTGGTGATTTCGGGGGAGGAGATGGGTGGAGATGCACGTATGCACAATCTTGACCCCTGACCGGGATTTATGAAAGGGATTTTTGCGCAGGTTCTGGTGGTTTTATAAATCTGAAAACTTTTGTGCGTACGCAAAATCTAGCTTTTGTGAAAAATAATGTGATCATCAGACTGAAACCGCATACAAATGAAAACTGCCTAATGTTAGCGAGCGAAATGTCGATCCAGGATGTGGTTAAGGCTTGTGCAAGCTTTAGGAGTGCTGATGGAAGTGCACTGCATCTTTGCGTTGATAACAATATTGAATATGATCCAGATGTAGTATTTGAATTTTCTCAGCTTTTTGCTCAAAATGTTGCTTTTTTATGAAAGCTACCTACATTCAAGTGTTGATAAAAATGAACTCTTGAAGCTAGAATAGAACAGATTTTTTGATTAAAAGTAGAGGGTCTGTTCTTTGATGTATTGCATGTTAGATATTCATACAAAATATTCTGGGGGCCATGAAATTTTTGTGAAAATCATCAAAAATGCTGGTGGTGGCTGGCAACTTTTTTTTTCAAAAGCACTGACGGGGAAAGAGTACATTTACCTAGTAAAGAATATGCAGTGTTTTTTATATATATTTTATTACTTTATAAAATGCATGTAGCATTTCTTATTTATTTGTTCTACTGTAGTTTTTTGTCATGTTGCTTGTAAATAGCTTTTTTTTTTTTAAATCACTGACAGATTTTTTTTTTAATTTATATATTTTTTTATTTTAATTCATGAAACATTTTGATATCATAAATACCTTATTTAAAGCAAAAATAACTATATTGCGATATATATTGTTACTGTGAAATAAAATGAGTCATATTGTGGTATAAATCTGGTCATATTGTCCACCCCTGAATCAGACTACCTTTCATATAATTTAACTGGTATTATTTATGCATTCATTTATTTAAAAATACACTGCTGTTCAAACTTTGTGAAGAGAAAAACCTGTTTATTTGGTCAAACTGAAGTAAAAACAGTAATATTATAAAATATTTCAATTTAAAATATTTTTTTTCCTATAATGGCAAATATGAATTTTCAGCAGCCTGAATGCCACTCATTCTAACATGCTGAGCTGCATCTCAAAAAGCACTGCTTATTAATTCTTACTCTTTTTATTATGAAAACAGCTGTGCTGTTTGTTATTTTTTTGTGGAAACGGTGGAACATGTTTTTCAGGATACTTTGAATAATACAATGATCAAAAGAACATTTTTTTAGGAGCTTTGAGTTTCTTAATTAAAATTCATTTTGATATTTATGATAATTTTAGGGCATTAAGTCAAAAGTGTCAGAGTGAAACAACTGTTCTGATTTCATAATGAAGAAAAAAGTTTTGATCTTTTATTATATTTTTATTATTTTTTTTAATTACAAAACTGCTTGTGTCCACAAAATCAAAGTCATGTGGTATATGCAAATATATGCTTGATGGTTAAAACACATGCCAATTTATGAAATAAAAACTTTTATGAAACTTTTTAAAACCAACATGAATACAAAGAGAACTTTTCCAAAAGCTTGGTAGATGTGGTTTAAACTATCTTTCTATTTTTTAAAATCATGCTTACTCTTCTGTCACTGACCCTTAAACCACACACTGCACAGTTCTTTATTAGGTTACCACTACTGGAGAGCAGCTCAATTTTATTTACTCACTAAAGCCATTTGAATTGCTTTTGGCACTCATTGAGTATGCATTTTGGACCCAGAAAATACCCAGTAGAGGATCCAGGATCCAACAGAGGAGTGTAGTTTTCCTGATTTAAAGCTCAGCTTCAAAATGTCTACATCGAGTGTAATTGTGTGAAACATTTGCTACGAGTAGGTAGTACTGTGCTCTAGTCTTGCCTTCTGACAGACTAAATCAAGTCACAGGTGAAATTTGTGCTTCAATACCGAGAGAAGAGATGAAACTATTTCCTCCACAGTCTGTCTAAGCCCTGTATTGAAAAAGAGGTTGCAAAAAGTTGCAAAAAGAGGTCATTAACACTTCACATATTTGCATATCAATGTCATATACAGTCTTCACATACTAAAATGTTAGCTAATAATGGCAAAGTTCGTTTACATCTATAAGTCTTACAGGCGTAGTTCATTAAAAAAAAAAAAATTGCCCAAAATTTGACTTTATTTCTACTGACTTTTTCTTATATTAGTAGACTAATTTTTTACTTAAAAAGTAGATGCAGAGAATCCTGTTGCATCTAAGCCACTACACTCATTGAGAGACACTTTTTATGACAGCGGTGAGCAGCATGGTGTGCGTTAAACTGCCCGTCTGTCTAAATAACCGAGCCGCTTTAATGACTCTCAGAGGACGCTTTTAAATCAGACACCGGCCATACAACAGAGCAACTCTCCCGTTTAACAAACTCTTCAAATGACACGAGAGCACGCTCACGCTGACACCAGAGTCACTGATGCTATTCTCACTCACATCCTCAATTTACCCATCAGCAGCCTATCAGCATGAATTTGCTCAAAATATTCTCCTTATGCGAGGCAGAAATGAATATGCAGCGGTATTCAAACCCTAACCCCCCTGGCAGAGTGTGAAAAGCTAAAGGTGGGGAAATGAACCTGATTATTTATCAAAAACTGAGGCTTGTAGGAGACACCTGGCCACTGAGTCAGACAAAATGTCATACAGAGTCGCATATGACAAAGCTATGTCCTTAATGAGCTGAGCTGAGGCTATAGCTGATATACCTTTGTCTCCATGTGGCAGACATCTTTCCCTTTATATAAAATAAATGAGTTTCCTTCAGCCAAACTACAGTATCTGACCAACAACTGACCTCTCATGCTGAGACCTTCCTGTTCTGAACGAAACTTCTTGTGACCCAAATATCCACTCAGAAATGGCTACAGAGATGATGGGAACAAGACATTCAGGTATCTACAAAGCAGGAACATGCTGGTTACTTCTGCATTAATTTTTATATAAGAGGGAAGTTTTCACTTGTGTTTTTAATGTAAGACACTATAGGCAAAAACACTTTTCATGTATTGGTCAATTCTGAGATTTTGGCTTTATCCAATGTTTAAGTTCATGTTTTGTAAATGTATGAGAATCAGTGCATTTTTAATTAGATAATACCTCATTTGCACATTTAAACAACATTTTCGCAAAACAGGTTTGCAATTTTTAATGTAATCAATATGCTGGGGAAATATGGTAATACCAATTATTTATTTATTTATTTTCATCTTGGGTGTCTTCCCTTAAAAATGGAGTTCTTGATTTAAATTTCAAGGCTAATGCATTAGTTCACCATAGGTGAAAGGCAGTGTAATATATATTGATATATATTAAAGCTCAAAAAAATCAAAAGAACAGAGTTACAGCATAGCTGTGTCAGAGCTGCAGACTGAGCTGATGTGTCCAGCAGAAATGAGAGAATCAATATTTGAGCAGCTCCTCTGGGTTTACAGCTGTGCCTCTGTGTCTTAAGGTTATGAGAATTACAAGTCATGGCAAAGAAGAACTTGTTATTACGGGTGTGTTATTAGGCGTTATTGGCTTCATTACGGTTGCTAGGCAACGTGCTATATTAATATAGCATTCAGCTGACATGCATTATAGGTGTGTTTACCAGGTGTTATACAACAGCTTCAAATATGACTCATTGACTCATCTTTCTTCTTTTAGACAAATACAATATCAGTTATATACAAAAATGTCCTGGCTCTTCCAAGCTTCATAATGGCAGTGAATGGCTGTTGAGATTTTGTAGTCCAATAAAGTGCATCCATCCATCACAAAAACTGGAGGAAATTTATGTGTTTGTGTAAGAAAAATATCCATATTTAAAATTAAAAAAAAATTGTTATATCTAACTTCCTCTAACTGATGTATGCATGTTCACAAGAAAGTGGCAGTTGATGTAGGACATGGGCGAACAAGGTGACAAACGTGGAAGCACAGTGGACAAAACAAAACAAAACACTGGTCGCAAATTAGAAGTACAAAATGAGGATCTGTAAAGAAAAATGTTGGAGGATTTCGATGTAAGCCATGAGGATACTGGTTTTCCTTTGCTGTAAACAAAACACAAAATACACAAAAGCATTGATTCGCTTCAGATGGTCTTTACTAACCCCCGGAGCCATGTGGAGTACTTTTTATGATGAATGGATGCACTTTATTGGACTTCAAAAAATCAACAGCCATTCACTGCCATTATGAAGTTTGGAAGAGCCAGGACATTTCTTAATAAACCTCTGACCATATTCGTCTGAAAGAAGAAAGTCATATACACCTAGGATGGCTTGAGGGCGAGTAAATCACAGGGTAATTTTCATTTTTGGGTGAACTGTTCCTTTAAAATTCCTATTAACTACCAAGAAACTCTGATTAACAAATTAGTAAATAATTGCACTCAGTTAAAGGTGGTAGTTCACTATTAGCTAATCAGTAGCTACAATTTTTTTCATATTCTCTGGAGAACTACTAAGAACTACTCTATGTAGTTTCATACAACATAATATAAAATAACAAGTATTTATTTGGATCAGTATTGTAAAGTGAATATCATGAAAACCCACTAGTAATGACTCAAGTGTTACCAAATACACTGGAAGGAATTATGATCCAGATTCTTAGAAAAAACTCAAAGGTTTACAACTTCTGTCATATCATTATACTGATCCAAATAATTAGTAATTCCTTACAAGGATGTAACACTTGAGTCATTACTATCCAATAGTTTACAAAACCGCTAAAAGCTTGCTTGCTTTAGATTACTAATCCAAATAATTAGTAATTCCTTCCAAAGTATTAGGTTTTGAGTCATTAGGTATTCAAATGAATTATGACTGTACAGAATAGATGTCTGGGAGGTATGAAAAAATACTGATTAGCTAAGAGTGAACTACCACATTTGACTAAGCACTAATACTAACAAATCCATTAATCAGAGCTTCTTGTTAGTTAACAGTAGTTACTGGAGTGCTTATAGTGCATTATTCATTAGTTCCTGTGTAGTTATTCATTATTGGACTCAACATTTCTCATCTGTGTTGAAAACAACTGTGCTATTATTATTTTTATATGTTGTTTATTTATTTTTGAGAAAACAGCATTTATTTGAAAAGAAAATCTCTTGTAACATCATGTCTTTACTGTTACTTTTTGATCCATTTATTTCGTTCTTTCTAAGTGCGTTATTGAACAAAACTGTATTACATTCACTGGACTACAAAAAAAGTAGACATTATAATGTGGTTGTTCGTTACAAAAACCTTGTTTTTGTAGCATTTTTAATAGAACTCATTACTCATTAGATGATAATTGATCTTACTGCTATGACACTGATGAGAACTGCCAATGAATCAATGTTCTTTATACAATAGGTAAACATAAGCACTGAGGAAAAAAAAAACATAAAAGACCCCTGTGCAATTTACACTCTAATCCTTCAGAAATCAGTTCAATCACAAGGAAATCTACACACAATGTAACACAAGTATAGGCTCATGGGGCATGTTATCATTCTACCTGACCAACAATATGATCATTATGCTGCAAATGCTCACCTGCGGCAGACACAGACCTGTAGGCTATCCCAGCTGAAAAAATAAATATTATAAACCATACTAAGCTGGTTAGCCGACTGGTTTTAGCAGGATTTTGGCCAGACTGAGAAATCATCAGAACATCTTAGCCTGGTTTAGGCAGCAATTTCCGTATATAAGCATATTTACCTGTCCGCAGCAGGAGGTGGAGGGCTTCGCTGTTTGTTCACTTTGGCATAAAGGCCATCCAAAGGGTCTTCTGTGGACGGCTCTCTGCTGTGGGATACTGGGGGTGGGGGTCTTTGCGGGGAGGGGCTGCGATTCCCGTAGCGCGGCTGGGAAGGTGATCCACGTTCTCTGAAGTTGTTGATGCGGGCGTAGTTTGGGTCCAAGTCATCATCCTCCACATCAGGTGGTGAGAAGCGATCCCGGACCTGGCGTTCTCTCAATTCCTGGTGCTTGGCCTCAATTCTGTAACACAGAAAATCCAATGTTAACCTGGTTATTATAATTTAGGCTGTTTACCTGAAATTTCAACTGAGCCATTAAGCAAAGTCACACAAGCAATAAGACTGCAACTGCAAGAACTTGAACTCGAATCGTATTTACACTTTCAAGGACGATTCTGAAAATACAATAAACTGGAAAGGTCAAGAAAGACCTTTCGGACAGATCCAGCTGATTTTCTCTCTCCCTCTTTCCTTTTCTGTCTCTTAGGAGCTACAACAGGCTCAGTCAATAAAGTCTCTCTCTGAACAAATGCCACTCTGGAGCATATGGAGGAGAACAGCATGGCTCCAGCTCACACTTCACACGCTTCCAAGTCCAAATAAGCCTCGGCAAACACCACACAAAATAATGACTGCAAAAACATCCCTGCATCTCAGCTAAATATATCCTTTTCTCCTGTCTTCTGGCAGAATATACATGACACGCCGAGAGACAGAGACAGAGATAGAGAGAGGAAGGGGAATCTAGTGCTGTGTGTCATCTCAGTAATGGACCACAAAAAGCTGTCAGTCCTACTGAGTGAATGAGATGGAAAGGGACGAAAAATAAAGAGATCTAATCCTGTGTGTAATACAATGAGTCAACTAAAATCCTCTGTGTCATACATGACAGTAATGAGCTATACCTTTGTTCCATATGGCAGGTAATGTTTCTCTAAGATTACTTTTGAGTTTTCTTATGAAATCTACTTCAGCCAATAACTAAATGATCAACTCATGCTGTTTGGAAATGACAGAAAAAACATCTATTCTGCTAACTTCACCACTAATGAATGCTATCTTTACATCAGTGAAACATAAAAATAATGTACAGTCATCCATTGTACCATCCTGGAGGGATTTGTTTTGTAATAATTAATGGATTTTTCTTCACCTGAAATTATGATGTGCAAAAAGAGACTATAGAAATAATGTAGGTAATTGATTTCTTGAGTGAGTGATCAATTATACAGTTTAGCAGTCATAATTTACTTACATGTATGCATATGGCAACAACTTCAATCCAAAAAGTGCATTTAACCCTTGTATTGTTTTGAAAAACTGCCTTTTAAACCTCTCTTTATGCTATATTATCACCAAATCTTAGATTTAATCATTTTGTCAACTTGTTTTCTTTCAGTTAGCACAGAGTTTGTATTTCCTTTAGAACTGATTGGTTGTGGACCTCATTGTTTTGAACTCATGCACCTCAGTTTTTGAGTGGAAAAAAGCATTGAAAATGAAAATAATTTTGCCAATGTTCACTCAAAAATTGAGGTGCATGAACTCAGATCAGAGGTATTATAATATTGCATAACTAGAAATTTAAAAGCAATTTGTTAAAAATGACCAGAAAGCAACATGAGGGTTAAAGGGATAGTTCACCCAAAAATGAATGAAAAATGAAATTCACCCTCATTCACCCAAACCCATAAGCTCGTCATTCATCTTTGGAACACAAATTAAGATATTTTTGATGAAATCCAAGAGCTTTCTGACCCTGCATAGACAGCAACGCAACTACCATATTCAAGAAAGGTAAAAAAGACATTGTTAAAATAGTCCATGTGACATCAGTGGTTCAACCAGAATTTTAATGAAGCTACAAAAATACTTTTTGTGCACAAAGAAAACAAAAACAATGACTTTATTCAACAATTCTTCACTTCCACTTGTGTCGTGATACTCTTGTGAATGTCGGTCGACGGTGACGCCTACTTTTTTGGGAAGTCGCACCACATGACATTTTACAACATTAAGCCCTAAACTAATCTTTCCTTGTCATAAAAAGCTCAAATTATGTGATATTTTAAGAGACAAGGGGTCTCACTGACATAATTTTCCTGTTTTATGTTTTTTTTCTGCATGTAGGTTGCACCACATGACTGATTTGATAGACGTTTTTTCTTCCATTATAAAAGATAATTGTTTAGTATGCTGTTTCATGTCGTTCCAAACCCGTAAGACCTTTCATCTTCAGAACACAAATTAAGATATTTTTGATCAAATCTGAGAGCTTTCTGACCTTGCATAGACAGCAACGCAACTGATATGTTCAAGGCTCAGAAAAGTAGTAAGGACATTGTTAAAATAGTCCATGTGACATTAGTGGTTCAACCGTAATGTTATGAAGCTACGAGAATACTATTTATGTGCAAAGAAAACAAAATAACGACTTTATTCAACAATTTCCTCTGTTCTGTGTCGGTCATAAGAGTACACAACGCATGTAAGTAGTTGCGTTGCTGTCTATGCATGGTCAGAAAGCTCTCAGATTTCATCAAAAATATCTTCATTTGTTTTCCGAAGATGAACAAAAGTCTTATGGGTTTGTAGCAACATGAGGGTGAGTAATTAATGACAGAATTGACATTTTTGGATGAACTATCCCTTTAAGCTATACACATTTCATCAGTTTGTACAAAAATCTATCAAACTGTAGGCTAATGAACCATATTACTCAAAGAATTTTTAACTGTGATTATTATTATTTACAAACTAACTATTTTATTGAGTGGGTTGATATGGTTCTTGTTTTTTTTTGCGGTGTGTTTCAGATGATGTGCCCTTCTACAGGTGTCTCATTGAGGTAGGTACAGTTACTGGGGAGTAGTCATCCTCCTTTGAGCCTTGACTCCCAAATTTCTTTTACTCCCAAAGGGGTATTACCTGCAACTGTCGCTTTGTTTTGGCTCAAGGGATCTAGTCCTGACTCTCTAACTGCATAGAACAATCTGTACAGTTACAGTCGCCTACATAGTCAGCAATTTAAAGGGATAGTTACCCAAAAATGAAAATTCAGTCATTAATCACCCTCATCTTGATCCAAACTTGTAAGACTTTTGTTCATCTTCAGAACACAAATTAGGATATGTTTGATGAAATCCAAGAGCTTTCTGACTCTGCACAGACAACAATGCAACTACAACGTTTAAGGCACGGAAAGGTATTAAGGACGTTGTTAAAATAGTCTAGGCATCTGGGTTCTACATGAGAACGCTGGCTCCTGCGTCAGCAGCACCACACGCAGAAAAGAAATTGTTGAATAAAGTCATTATTTTTGTTTTCTTTGCACACAAAATGTATTCCCATAGCTTCATAACATTACAGCATAACAAAACACTGATGTCACATGGACTATTTTAACAATGTCCTTACTACTTTTCTGGGCCTTGAACGTGGTAGTTGCATTGCTATCTATGCAGGGTCAGAAAGCGCTTAGGATTTCATCAAAATTATCTTCATTTGTGTTCTAAAGATAAACAAAGGTCAACATGAGGGTAAGTAATGAAAAAATTTCATTTGCACTATTTTATCCAATACATGTGTACTAAGTACACTACAGTTCAAAAGTTTGGGGTCCAAACGAGTCACTTATGAGATTTGATCTGATTTATAATGCTGTTTATGTAGGCAGTCGAAAACAAGACAGCTCACTCACACAGCTGATTCATTGTGGTGTGACGGTGTAATGACATCAATCCCACCTTTCTCTCTCTTCCTTCATTCTCTCCAATTCTTCCTCGCTCAGAATTTCTGACGTCTGCTTCTGCGCATTCATTTTTGTCTCCGTCTTGCTCTTCTCTTCTTTTTTCTTTCCAAATCTGAGAGAGAGAGGGCATAGAAAGACATCACTGAGTGATCACTGTTTGCAAATGACGTTTATCTAGGAAAACAGGCTGAGTGACTGTCTAGTGTGTGTGTGTGTGTACACCCTGGGGAGTTCCTAAATCGCTGTAGGGGCCAGAGCGTGTCAGCAGAGATGTTCTGTTAACATGCATCATTTCTGCACCAGTGATTGAGTTCTGCACCCGTCTCCATTTTCTCTGCTCATAGAAGGTCATTTCTCTTGTGTGCCTGTGTCTCAAACCCACTGCCGCCCAGCCGAGCAGCACAGCACGCGGCTCCAGCGCAGTGTATCAATGTCAGAGCGAGCAGAGGCCATGGCCTCCAGCTACACACACACAAACACACACCGGGACTCCTCCAAGCACACACACACACACACTGTCAGAGGAAATCACACCAGTGTCCTTTAGCAACTCACATCCGCCTAACACTCAAACACAGGAATTGGATCTGAACTAGATTATCTTCACATGAATCTCACACATCTGCACACAATGTGAACACGTCTGTCATACAGTCAGTAACGAGCTGTACGGAGTCCTACACAGCACTGCAGGTGGCACTTATACACACCATGATATCACTTCAACATAATCACAGGCTCTGAGCTACTGAGAAAAATAAAGATAAAAACACATAATTACAAAAAAGATTCAGCATGTACGACATTTCACATATTGGAATGAATGAAGACAGGAAGGCACAAATGAATGATGAATGAATGTATGAACAAACAAAAAGTACAACCAAAAGAACAAATGACTGAAACAAAAGGACAAACAAACATGAAGTAATTACTGAACAAATGAACTTAATGGAACGAATAAACAATCAAATGAATGAACTACCTTAATATCTAACTAATTACAAAATGAATCAAGAAACCAAAGAACAATCAAGTTCTCGCAAACAAATAAATGGACTGAATGAATAAATGAAAGAATGAAGTACCAATGAATGAATAAAAGGACCAAAAAACATACTGACAAAGACAAAAATGGTATGGAAGCCTGTTTCCGCCACTGAATAAAAAAAAATATAAAAAGGTTATTGTGACTTCATCTCACAATTCTTTTTCCTCAGAATTGTGAGAAATGTTATAAAGTCAGAATTTTGTGATACAAACTTGCAGCCGTGAGTTCTACAGTCAGAATTGAAAGATAAAAACTCACAATTTTGTCTTTTCTTCTCAGAATTGCATGACATAAACTCACAATTGTGAGAAATAAAGTCAGAAGTGTGACTGTAAAAAAAGTTGTTTCAACTTAGTGTTTGTGCTGCCTTAAAATTTTACATTTACTCAACTCAAATATTCAAGTTGTAATGTAGTACAACTTAACATTTCATGTTGACTAAACTTAACATTTTAAGACAGCATGAACACTTTAAGTTAAAACAACTTTTTTTCTTTGCAGCATATCTCGCAATTCTGTTGTTTTTTTCCCCGCAATTCCGACTTTGGGATATAAACTTTCAATTGTGAGTTATAAGTCCAATTTTAAGGGGATAAAAGACTTATATGCTCTTAGAATTGTGTGTTTATATCTCACAATTCTGACTTAACTCACAATCGCCTGTTATAAAGTCAGAGCTCCGATATATAAACTTGCAACTGCGAGTCAAAGTCAGAATTGTGAGATATAAACACAATTCTGAAAGCATATCAGTTTTTTTCCCTTTTAAATTGGACTTTATAACTCGCAGTTGTAGGTTTATATCTCAAAGTCAGAATTGCGAGATATAAACTCAAGAAACTTCAAGCAAAAAAGTCAGAATTGCGAGTTTTTATCTTGCATTTCTGACTTAACTTCCAATTGTGAGGGAAAAATTGTAAGATAAATAATTACAATTACCTTTTTTTTTTTATACAGTAACGGAAACAGGCTTTCATAAAAATGATATGAAGGAATCACTAAATAAATCAACAAAATAAATAATTTAGGAAAACAATGAATGAGCAAATGAACAAGCAAAAGAATGAATGAACTACTTAACTAACAAATTAAGGAAACATCAAATGAATCAAGAAACAAAAGATTCAAACCAGCAAACAAATAAATGACAGAACAAACTAATGAAGGAAAGACTGACTGAATGACTTACTGACCGACTGAAAAAACAATGAACAAAGGTATTAATGAATGAATAAAATGAACCAATAAACAAATCAACAAACAAAATCAATATGAAGGAGGCGAAGTGAATGAGGCTTAAGAGAGTTGCAAGTGATAACATGGGCACAGCCTCCACTGTGTTGCCAGATCAAGCTATTATAAGCTTTTTTGGACTTGTCTTTTCCACTTAATTCGACACTTTAGAAAATTAATAAAGTGGGTAGTTGCAGTTGAGGGTTAGCGATATCTTTATCTTATCTGATTTACAAAACATTTGAACTAATTACCGGCACTTAAACTGACAGTAATCGAAAAACCCACGGACAGGTTATTTCTGACAGGACACCACATTCGGCAAGGCAAACGCAAAAAAAACATCATGATATTATCTGTCAAAAACGTTATCAAAAACAGTAGCATTTATCACTAGTACACAGATCTGTAGAACAAGTAGATTACAGAATTAAATGAAATATGCAAACACTAGCCATGAAGAAGTCTATGCTATGTTTAACTCAGTATAGTAGTGACAGTTATGGTAAAAACATGCACAACTGGACAATAGACAAATGGAGACTATGATGCATAAAGCCTCTTTCTTTTGTCACGTGCATGTATGTATCTTTCTCTGGAGAACCTATGAGACATCTATGCGATGCCTTCAAAAACTAGAGTTTAACACGAACACAGAAGGACTGTGTTCAGATGTTGTGGGAAACTCCAGAGGGCACAGAGCGAATAAAACGAAAGGAGTAGCAAAATTCAGAGGTGATTCACACTTGCCTGCAGCTCAGTCATCAAGGTTTCTTCTAAGTCAACAGATTTGTCCAGAACATTTCCTTCTTTCACTCCATCTCCACCCGTTACTCAGCGCTCGAGCAGGGCGGATGATTCACTGCCCGTCAGCACTCCATCTTTCCTCTTGTTTCCAAACAAAGTCCAACGAACAAACGTCGTGTTGCCAAGTTGCTGATTGACATTGCCAGGAGGAGAAGATGGTTTTCCCAGACAAACTGGGAAAGTGTTACGATATCTGTATGAGGAATAAGGTGTCAGAATGATCAGCGAGCCTGCGGTTAAAAACGGGCCAAATGAACTTTCTGCCACCCTAACAAAAGACGTGGGAATTGAGAACATTTACTGGACATGATTAATTCTTTCTGGCCAAGAAACTGTATTCTGCACTGTGAAAATATTAAGATACTGAGAATTATTTATGAACAGAAATTCACTCTGCTCATGTTTCATGAATGAGGCCCAATAATAATTTCATTGGCCATTCATATTGCTTTAATTTGATTCGCTTACATCACCTCCGTCAGATGAGATGTTTTGAGACAAAAATATATAACACACACGCACGCACAGCTCTCAGAGGACTCCTGTACAGTAAGCGACCCCAGACATGTGAGACAGCAGGAGACATCTTCACACAGACACATTTAGTTCTTCAGTGTAATCGGTGTTGACTAACGCAGCTTAAGTGCAGACCAGATTTTCCATTCTCCACTCAAACATACAATAACATACACTCATCGCTTAATACCTGTTCTTACAGCACTCCCCTCACTTTCCTACAGATATACACGCACACAACTGAAGAGTAAAAAGAAAATTAAAACATACCAAAAGTCACGTCATAATACACATGTCAGAATTTTGAATTTCTCTTATAAACTGTCCTCTTTCTCTAACATAGTGTTTGAGAGATTCATTCTAGTGAATGATTTAAAAAGTGAGATTCATTCTAGTGAACTATTTAAATGACAGATTTTTTTAGTGAACAAATTCAAATAGATTCATTCTAGTGAACTGATTCAAAAGTGAGACTCATTCTAGTAAACGATTCAAACGACAGATTTATTTTAACAAACAAATTCAAACAGTTATTCATTCTAGTGAATTAATTCAAAAGTCAGATTTATTCTAGTGAACTAATTCAAAAGTTAGACTCATTCTAGTGGACTATTTAAATGACAGATTTATTATAATGAACAAGTTCAAACAGTCAAATTTATTATAGTGAAATTCAAATAGTCAGATTCATTCTAGTGAACTATTCAAATGACATTTATTTTAGAGAACAAATTCAAATAGATTCATTTAAGTGAACTGCTTCAAAAAGTGAGATTCATTCTACTAAACTATTCAAATGACAAATTTATTTGAACAAATTCAAATAGATTTATTTTAGTGAACTGATTCAAAAGTCAGATTCATTTTAGTGAACTACTTAAAAAGATTTATTTAGCGAAAATTAAAATAAATTCTTTCCAGTGAACTATTTAAAAATTACAGTTTTATTTTGGTGAACAAATTCAAACAGTCAGATTCATTCTAGTGAACTATTTAAATGACATTTATTTTAGTGAACAAATTAAAATAGATTCATTCTAGTAAACTGATTCAAAAAGTGAGATTCATTCTAGTAAACTATTCAAATGACAGATTTATTTTATTGAACAAATTCAAATAGATTAATTCTAGTGAACTGATTCAAAAAGTCAGATTCATTCTAGTGAACCATTTAAATGATAGATTTATTTTAATGAACAAATTCAAGTAGATTCATTCTAGTGAACTGGTTCAAAAGTCAGATTCATTCTAGTGAACTATTTAAATGACATTTACTTTAGTGAACAAATTCAAATAGATTCATTCTAGTAAACTGATTCAAAAAGTGAGATTCATTCTAGTAAACTATTCAAATGACAGATTTATTTTATTGAACAAATTCAAATAGATTCATTCTAGTGAACTATTTACAAAGAGATTTATTTTAGTGAATAAATAATAATAAATTAATTCTAGTAAACTATTTAAAAATGACAGTTTTATTTTGGTGAACAAATTAAAACAGTCAGATTCATTCTGGTGAACTGGTTCAAAAGTCAGATTCATTCTAGTAAACTATTTAAATGACATTTATTTTAGTGAACAAATTAAAATAGATTCATTCTAGTGAACTGATTCAAAAAGTGCGATTCATTCTAGAGAACTGATTCAAAAAGTCAGATTCATTCTAGTGAACCATTTAAGTGATAGATTTATTTTAGTGAACAAAATTAAATATATTCACTCTAGCAAACCAATTCAGAGAGTCAGATTTACTCAAAAATAATTTCACATGGAAGATTTAGTTTAGTGAACAGATTTATTTTGTGGTTAGATCCTAAAAAAAAAAGGTTAGATTCATTCTACTGAATCAATTCAAAAAGTCAGATTCATTCTACTGAACTGATTTAAAAGTGCAAATGTATTCTAGTTTAACAGATCAGATTCATTCTATTGAACCAATTAAGAGAGTCTAATTCTACTGAACTAATTTAAAATAAATGCAGCCATGGCCTAATGGTTAGGGAGTGAGGTTTGTAACCGAAAGGTTGTGGGCTCGAGTCCCAGGTACGGCAGGAATGGTTTATGGTTATTATTAATATTTTTCTGAAATTTTTCTTTGTTAGTTTTAACAGAAAAGTATCTGCTCAAGTTAAATAATGTCATCCTAACTGAGACAGAGATTGGATTTTCATTCAAAAACTCTCAATGTCTAAAATCACCTCGGCTCTGATTAAATTAGCATTATTATCATCATCCGATACATATATTTAAGAAAATACTGTTAGTCTGTGGTGTAACGAGATTTTTAAAAGAGTAGCTAGACAGTAATTTAACTAGTTTAATTTAGTTTGGAAAGCTACTGTTTTAAAATTACATTTCCACTCTGATATCCAGCCAGCGCCTTAAAGTTTACAGTTAATACTGCAATTTATTCAGTCAAAACAGGAAGAACCCAACTGTATTCAAAGCCTGAGGTATGTGAGTGTATACCAGTAAAGAAGCCTTGTAAACACAAGCATGCATTATGCTAAATGTGAATGAACAGATGAGAAAGGACAAGCCATCCCACTGTTTCTCTCCCTCGATCACGCACCCTTCCTGTATGTCCTCTGGCTGTGTATTTGTGTGTGGATGCAGCACTCTCATAACTTAATTACTGTATTTATCTTATTAGACTGCAGCTATTTAATGTTAGTGCTTTGGCATGCGCTTCCTGCACATCCATTCTGCTGCCTCATTAAGATCAGGCGCTATGAGACCTAAACGCTAAAACTCACACTCACATTAACACGTAACATTCTGCTAATGCATTCTGACATAGCATTTATCAGTACAATGAAAAAAAATTGAGCAGAATGACCATGAACACTCAAAAAATTGTTGGACAAGTCAATGAGATTTTAGCATAGACAAACAAATCAGACATATTAAAGATTAATATCATAAAATATTATTTGTTTGAAATCCAGACATATTTATTTTGACATGTGCCGCCTTAGGCTGACACCAGATGATTTTCCCCAAGACTAAGTGGATGCACCAGAAACAAACGTGTCTTTTAACAGGATCTCTGACTCTAAGCTAAAGGGCACAGCGGCCGCTATCAAAGGAGGAGCCCAGCTGAGCCCAAACCAGCACATGGATAAATAAAGGCAATAATTAGGCTGTCATAAGAGACCCTGCCACTTGCTTCAGCTGTTCAGAGATGCTTCAAACACAGCCTGTCAGTTAACCAGGCACAGTACTTAGAGTGGGAGTGGTTACAGGACAAGAGAAAGACAGATGTGGCATGCCAAATTACTACTAACAATTATGAAGTCACACTGGAAAATATGATTTTTTTTCCCTTTAATTCTAATCCTCATATTTTAGTTAATGCAGTTTGTAAATTCCCTATTAAAAAAATGAGTTGAAAACTATGATGTAATATTTAAAACAATTCCGATTATGTAAATACATTACAATACATGTTTTAAAATGCAATTTATTCCTGTGATGTAGGGCCCTATGATTTGCGTAATGTGGAAAACAAGGACGGAATCTGGGAATCCAGTCATGAAACTGGAATTTACTGTGTAACACAGAATGTCACGAATTTTGCCAAATTTGGGATGAATAAATCCAAAGTAGGTCAGTACACTTACACCAAACCACAACATGAACTAGTGTTTGTGAATATTAAGCTACAAAAAAAAACTATTTAAATATGAATCCTACAAGTTCGGTGTGAATGAATGGCGCAGATGCATGTTTCGTTTACTACACACATATTTAAGTGTGCATGATGCCCACAGTTCTTTTAACCTCTGGCGCCTTAAAATATGAGTACACAAACACACAAACATAAACTCTAGAATTGCTATGAGAGTCACTTCATGAGAATTTTACTTTATTTAAAAGTTTGGTTTAACTTGAAGAAACCGTGACAGAAATATATTACTTAATGTAAAGACAGTACTACTACTATTTATTATTAAAACTATTATTAAAACATTATTTCTTAAGGAATAATTACCAGAGAAATAATTTATTAGAATTACCAGGAAAATGTAAATACACAACACATTATTTCTATAAATAAATAAATAAATAATAATAAAATAATATAATAAATATAATAATATAATAAATATTAAAAAAAAAAACATTAATAGAAACCCCAGAATGTCATAAAAATAAAAAATGGAGAAAAAAATGGAGAAAATAAATAATTAAACAGATACATAAATAAATAAAACATATTTCATAGGGCCATGAACCTGTCATTTTGCTAAGCTTTAATAAATTACTGTTAAACTGCATATCTTCTTTTTTTAAATTAAACCACTAAACAGAGTCTAGCAAAATTAAAATGAGCACACAAAAAAAAACAGAAAAAAACACTGAATTTAGAAAAAAAAAAAAATTAAACAGAATTTTATAAGGCCCTAGTGCTGGTAAAGCAGGTATTACTTCTGTTTTCAGTGTCACGTGATCCTTCAGAAATCATAATAATGTGCTGATTTGCATATGAAAAAACATTCTATATTATTATCAGTGTTGAAGACTGCTTCAAAAGAACTTCTTTTTTTTGCATAAAACTTGTATAACAATGTAAGTCTTTACTGTAGTTTTTGATCAATTTACTCAAACTATCAAAAATCAAATTTTAAAAATTCAAAAGAAAATTATTTCATTCTTCTAACATGAAGATGAAAAAAAAAATTAAAGACAGATATTACACTTTGTCTTCCCACAATTACACATCACGTGACTTTTTGAGATTTAAGATATGATTATATACAGTCAAAACTAAATTTATTCAGACACCTTCAACATTTCTTACATTATCACAGTTTATTCACTATAGTTTAGAAAATGGTAATGAAATATGACAAGAACTCAGAGTTAAACTGTGTCAGAACAAATTTGCCTTGATAACATCAGATAATTTTGATAAAGGTATGTAACGGATTAAAATCAACCAAAAATTTAGACAACTGCTAGTATGACAATATTTCTATCAATACTTTGTTGACCAATTACCAAGAAATGCTTAATTTTGTTCAGTTTGTGGTGTAAAAGGGTCGCTTTAGCAATTCAAGAAAAAACACTTAAACAAAACATGGTTAGATCAAAGTGTCTGGTCACAAATTTTTATGAGTTTTACTGGTAGTCCACTGTATGAAGAATTTTTGGGTATAATATGTCAGTTTACTTTTTTTGGCCATCCTCACTTACATAAATGAACTACAGTCTCTTGCACCCACTAGTAAAAAAAAAAAAACATAAAAAAATTATATCTGGTGTCTGAATAATTTTTGGTCTGATTGTATGTTACGTGTACGCAGTGCGCAATTGATTTTCACAATTTTTAACATCTAGGCATTGTAAGTTTCAGCGGAACAACCCTGAAAATGGCAGAGACATACCCTATGTTTTTATTAAAGCGTGACGCTAAATATTGTCCTAACAATGTACGACAATTGCAGCATCGTTAAAGTGATTTAGTACACTGATAGTTTATCAAAATTGAGTGTAAAATTGCCTAACAGTGAAGTCAAGAGCTGCTGATTGTTCCACAGTGTTAAATTCATCACGCTGCAGTAAACTCTACAGGGGGTGAAGGCCCGTGGAGAAGCCAAACTGTGCTGATCATTACCAAGAAATACATCACGGCTCTCTCCCTCTCTCTCCTCGTGCCAAACATTCATTTCCTCCATGTCTAATTAAACTACCTGCTTGTAAAGTAAAAATATAGTGTCTTTCTCTCACGTTTGCCCGTTAATTCACTCCCCTTCTGGTTTTCTGCTTTGCTAAGACTATCTCTCTTTCTCTCTCAGAGAGCTGTAGGCAAATCTGTATCCTCTCCGGATAACGTTTCCCTGAGGGCTGCGGGAAAAGAAAAGACTGGGATTTAATCTTTTCTTCTGAAGAGATGGGATGAGTGAAAAAGGTGCTTTAACAGTTTCTCACTCTGACCGCCTTTAACACACACACTTATGAACCGCCACACACACATTCTCTGACACCACATATACACGGCAAGGTTTATTTAAAGGAAACCCAGATGAATGGAAAAGCGCTTCAAATGAAGCGTGAAGAGGAAGGGGTTAAGATTCAAACATCTGCAGCGCACAAAACTGAAAAGCTTACACATCCAAACAGCGTACACACGCAGATAAACACAATGACCTCACACACACTCGCAGAGCTTCAATGTGCTGATAAAAGGGGACCCACAGGGCCCGTCTGTGTGTGATCTGAATATGATGGTATGTGGGGTGAGCAGCAGTTCACATCAATCCAAAAAGGAAAGACAAAGACAGCAAGAGAAACATGAAAAAGCTCAAAATGCTGCAGGGTAAAACTCTAAAGGCCACTTTCCCAGACACTGATTAAACCCAGTACTACAGTGAAAGGGATAATCACTGTTGGAAATGTTTCAACGTGATCTATGGCCAAGAAAGCACAGCGAATGGGGTAAAGCATAAGAATACAGGAATTTAGAGAGGACTAACAGTTATAAAATAGCTCCCAGACATTCACAATTCAAAGTCAATTTTCACTCACCTTTACATTGTTTCAAAACATTATAATATGTGCAATTTAAAGGAAATGTTTAGAATCTTTGTTTGAAGAACAGACACATTTAGGTTGTTTTCCAAAATCTTGCCTTTCTCAATCTTTAACCACTTAAATATCATTTGCGCATACATATGTTTGAAAGTGGTGCATTAAGACATCAGGCCAGTGTTATTTAAAGGGATAGTTCACCCAAAAATAAAGCAATAAGCCCCACGAAGCCGTGGTTTACAGTAAATTTATAACAGCTAAGGGGCGTTAGGCACAACGCGAAGCGGAGTTGTAAATTCACTGCAAACCCCTTAGCTGTTATAAATTCACTGTGAACCACGGCTTCACAGGGTTTAAACATAAAACGGCTATTCCATATACATAGTAAGGTTTCACAAAATAAAACAGAGCAAGTAAAGTGTAATGATATTAAAAAAAAAAACATTATTCTTCCGCCAAACAATGTAATTCCTCAGAAACGGTTGTGGTTGCAACAAAGTGGTTGCCGAAAAACACACAAATGTAAACAAAGGTGTATGTTTGTAGAGTCATTTACAACAGCTTTGAATGCTCCAAGAAGCTGTGTTTTACAGTGAATTTATAACAGCTAAGGGGCGTTGTTAGGCAGAATGCAAAGCGGAGTGCCTAAAACCCTCTTAGCTGTTACAAATTCACTGTAAACCACAGCTTTACGGGGCTTATTGCTTTTATAAAACAGTTATTCTGTTTACGTATTAAGATTTTACAAAGTAAAACAGAGCAAATAAAGTGTAATGATATTAATTAAAACAATATTCTTCCATCAAACAATGCAGCAACACACAGATGTAAACAAAGGTGTATGTTTGTAGAGTCATTTACAACAGCTTCGAATGCGGCTCAACTAATCAGAATCAGTTTTATAATGAAAATTCTGTCATTAATTACTCACCCATATGTTGTTCCAAACCCGTAAGACCTTCGTTCATTTTCAAAACACAAATTAAGATATTTTTAATGAAATTCGAGCGCAAAAAGTATTCTCGTAACTTCATAACATTACAGTTGAACCACTGATGTCACATGGACTATTTTAATGATGTTTTTACTACCTTTCTGGGTCTTGAACGTGTTTGTTGTGTTGCTGCCTATGCAGGGTCAGAAAGCTAAAAAAAAAAAAAAACAAAACTTTTTAATATATTTAATTGGTTTTATTTTTATATTTTCATTTATAATTTAGTTTCAGTTTTAGTCATTTTGTTATGTGCGTGTCATTATTTATTGATAAATATTTATATTTAGTTTTAATTTTTAATTTTAGCAATTCAACATTTCTAAATTTTAAGTTATTTTTTTATTTTCTCATCTTATATTTAAAGTTCAGTTTATTTCAATTTTAAAAGATTTTTAATAGTTTTAGTTGACGATAACAGCACAGAAAAAGGCTTAGCGTCAGTAAAAATGAACACAGCTGATTTTTTTATAACCACATGTGACATGCCAAGGACCCATTTAAGGGCTTTTCTGACTTTTTAGAGACCATTTGTGGTTACATTATGCTTTTATTGTAATAAAAGTTTCACATGAAGTCATAGGTTTAGAACGACAAGGTAAATAATGGCACTGTTCATTTTTGGCTGAACTGTCCCTTTAAGCATTGATTGTTTTGATTTCTTGTGAGTGATGGTGAACAGGAGCTGTTTTTCAGGACACCTGCAGACCAGAGCAAAGCAGTCTCCACTTTAATTATCTCTCCCTACTGCCTTTCCATATTCATTATGCTCTATTCCACCGAGACGCACACAAACCGACACACACTCACTTTCAGGAACTCTTGCACACACACATACACACAGGAAACAAACGCACATGCATAAGCAAAAGGAAACTATGAAACTGATGAGAGAGCAGGCAAATTTTAAAAAGGACAAACACACATTTCTATTAATTTCTCTCTTTCTTTTGTCTGTTTCTTTGGCAGTGGAGTCATGTTACAGCGGGATTCAAAACCCAAATAAGATTAGCTCTGGCTGAAGTGATGTCACCACTTTGACCTTTCCGACTGTCTGCCGTTCCCAACAGGGCACCGCTGAAATAATGAGACTTCGTTACCATAGCAGCTTAATAGGTGCCAGTTGTAGAAACTGAATGAGCCAATCAGGACAGAGCAATGCTAAGTACCTTCTAGCTGGCCTGAAAAATATCCACTTTAGCCAACGAACATTCCTGACACGTCAAGCTGTTAATGCCCGAAAAGTGCAAATGGGTGTTAGGCTATTAAGAAACTGCCCTTTAACAAAAGGCGACTTGGAAAAAAAAAAAAAAGGACAAAAAACACTTCATACATATCAATACAATGGACAAAATGATAAGGAGCCGTTGAATGAGGCCGAACGTTCTGATTGGCAGCGAAGCATGTTTCTGAAGGAGACTGGGTTGTTCAAATGGCCAATTAGCAGCTGATTCTGATGAATTCATTAGCATGTTCTCAGGTAATTAGAGGAAGCGGCTGAGTGAATACTAAATATTCAACAGGAGAACAGACACAGTGCCACACAGCTCGCCGTGTTCCTCTGTAGACTCTCATTAGCATAAACACACACACTCTCACACACACACTCTCTCTCTCAAGCGCCCATCTGCACTACTGAGAGACTGTTTCATACACAGATATAAAAATTCACACCTCTAAAATAGCCTTTCCATTACAGGAAGTAACTAAGGGGTAGGTAAACAAAAAAGTCTTCTATTAACATGCAGAACATATTCTCAGGAAGAAATACATTCCTCATTGATGAAAAACATCTTTAAAGACACTAATGAACCAATCTGATCAAAACAGTTTTCTAGATTCTAGTTTTTTTTTTTTTATAAATCTAATATGGTAAAACCTCATGCCTTATGAACAAAAGCACAAAGATACTTTCAAACTAAATTTTGGAACAGGAAATAAAGTACAAGCAAAAAGTCAAACAAACAAACCATAACTTACGAACTGACTTTGCTAGTCTGAGTTGGTGGTGTTTATACTTTAGTGGAAGGGACATTTTTTTTTCCTAAAGATAATTGGAACAAAATGTTTATTTAGATTTTTGTTATATGAAGGCCACATTAAACTGTCTTGGAAAATATTTTACCATGGGTTCACCCATTTATATTTGCTACTTTTTTAATGCTTTCAAATTTTCCCCCAGTCAACAGACTTTCAACGTTAAAATATAAAAAATAGTTCACGCAAAAATGAAAATTTCCTTATGATTTTCTCACCCTCAAGCCATCCTAGGTGTATATTATTTTCTTCTTTCAGATGAATACAATGGGAGTTTAAATGTCCTGGCTATTTCAAGCTTTGTAATGGCAGTGAATGGGTGTTGAGATTTCAAGTTTCAATAAAGTGCATCCATCCATCATAAAAAGTGCTCCATACAGCTCCAAAGGCCTTCTGAAGTGAATCAATGTGTTTAAGAAAAATATCCATATTTAAAACTTTAGAAACCGTAATCTCTAGCTGCCGTTAACTGTCAAACACATGTTCACCAGAGAGTGGAGTTCCAGCAGATGACGTAGGACATAGGTGTAGCGTAAGCCCCGGTGAGAAGTGATGAACTAGAAGTACAAAACGAGAAATTACGGTTTATGAAGTTTCAAATATGGATATTTTTTTTTGCAGAAACGCATCAATTCAATTCAGAAGGCCTTTTTTTAACCCCCTGGAGTCACGTGGAATACTTTTTATGATGGATCGGTGCACTTTATTGGGCTTCAGAATCTCAACAGCCATTCACTGCCATTATAAAGCTTGGAACAGCCAGGACATTTTTAAATATAACTCTTGATTTGAAAAAAGTCTGAAAAAAAGAAAGTCATATACACCTAGGATGGCTTAAGGGTGAGTAAATCATGGGGTAATTTTCCTTTTTGGATGAACTATCCCTTTAAATGAAAAAAAAAAAAAATGCAACTTTCAATTGTGGTGTAATTTCCACCACATCAAACAATTTTACCATCAAAAAAAGTTTTCAAAAGTTCACTAGTTATATAGACAACAGTGCAGAACACATAAAATGCTAGCTACAAAATTAGCCTTAGCAAGACAAAGGAACAAGTCAGTTTAGAATGCTTTGAAATACAATACATCATAGGAGATATAATGTTAATAATACTATGGTGGGTAAAACTTCCAAGAAAAAATGGAACTATGAAACTAGGTTATGAAAAAACTTCTAATGGTACATTTTATACAGGTCCTACATGAGAGCCAGAGGTGGCTGGTGAAGAACATAATGTTTAATAAAAATCTCAACAGTCTGTTGAGCCCTAGAGTCAGATTTTAGAAGAAGCCAAGTCTGTCTGACAGTCAGTGAGAGAATATATATAGATCTAAGCAACTTCTCTCTTTCAGTACCCAACATAAAAAAAGGCCAAGAAAAAGCCTCCTGGTGCCTATGCTCTCCAGGCCAGCAGGATAACAGTATTTAAAAGTAAGGGGAGCAGGGCAGGTTCTGGGTTAATGGCACCCCTGGTACTGGGTACGAGTGCGCGGATGGCGGGGGTTGAAAGGGCAGAGGGAGGAGAGGTGGGATCCAAGACTTCCAGCCCATCTGTTCAGTCAACACACAGGCGGAGAAGCAAGGAAAACAGCGTGAAATTTCTGCTATCACTACTGCCACCATGCCAGGATCTTCATCAAAGAGCAGAGACACTGTGAGACATGAGACGACATGGAGTGATGGAAAAACAAATGCAGCATGAAAGGGTGAAGGAAGTGGATGAATAGAGAATAGGAAGCAAGTACACAATGAAACAAAGTTAGGGCTGTGATGCAATGGTTAGTGTCACATATTGAAGCAAAATATGGATGTCAATCTTGCTTTGAGTGAATCCAGCTTTGCTGCACCAATCCTTGGCATTAAAATAAAATAAAAAATAAATACATTTGGAACCCTTTAAAGGATTAGCTCATTTCCAGAATAAAGATATCTTGATAATTTACTCACCTCCATGTCATCCAAGATGTTTATGTCTTTTCTTTCTTCAGTCGAAACGAAATTAAGGTTTTTGAGGAAAACATTCCAGGATTTTTCTCCATATAGCCAATGGGTTATAGATCCAAACTGCAGTTTCAATGCAGCTTCAAGGGGCTCTACACGATAAGGGTCCTGTCTAGCTAAACAGTCTGCGATTTTCTAAGTAAAATACAAATTTATGTACTTTTTAACCATAAATGCTCATGTTGCACTAGCTCTGAGATGCGCATTTGCAACTTGACGCATTACGTAATCATGTTGGAAACGTAACACGCATTTAGTTCTTTGTACTTCGGATCAAAAAGGCAAGGCAGAGCGAAAAATATAAACATAATTAGTTTATCTTTTTTGCAAAAGGCGTTTGACTTTCTTCACACATTCGCTTTGTAAGCACTGGGTCGATACTTTCGCCTACGTCAAGCATTAACTTTTCAATGTGAACTAGTGCAAGACAAGCATTTGTGGTTAAAAAAGTTTAATATATATAAACAATAATTTTTTTTTTTTAAGAAAATGACGGATCATTTTTCTACATAAGACCCTTATTCCTTAGCTGGGATTGTGTAGAGCCCTTTGAAGCTGCATTGAAAATGCAACTTGGACCTTCAACCCGTTGGCACACATTGGAGTCCACGATACAGAGAAAAATCCTAAAACGTTTTCCCTCAAAAACCTAATTTCTTTTTGACTGAAGAAAGAAAGACATGAACATCTTGGATGACATGGGGTGAGTAAATGATCTATTTAGAATTATTCTAAAATTACTTTTGTCAAAAATTTAAAACAGGCCCATATTTTCCACTTTCTGTGTTTATAGACACATGATGCCAAAATACTTTGGTTAGGAATTTGGCCATCATAATATTTTAAAGGGTGATTACGGCATTTAAACATTAGAGGTGATTCCTCTCACATTTAAATGTTCCAGAACTTTGTTTCCAAAGGGCCACACTGAGCCCTGATGCACATGCGGGTAATAGAAGTTCGAATCTTAACTACTACATGTCCCTATTTCGTCCCAAGTCAATGAAGTCAAAAGTCTAAAACAAAAACCTAAAAACCTAAACGACGAAGAAAAGAACAAAAAATGAAAGCGATCAGATAATGAGCGCATGAAAGAGAAAGACGGGATGAGGATTAGATGAGGGACAGGTGGACACCTCTCATTCTATAGGAAGTTCCACACATGTGCTCGTCAATAGAACAGAGGAAGAAAATCTGTTGTTCTCACATCCTCACAAACATAGCCATGGGGTATCTGTGCGTTTGAGTGGCACAGGGGCCCCAGAGGGGAGGTTACAGATGCCAGGGGCCACTTTTGACTGATGTGTGTGCAACAGCCAGACCACAAAAGGCCTCATTCTGCTCTCTTCATACTCCTCCAATCATCTCCATCAATGGCTCTATAATTAAATCACAATCAATTACGCTATATGTGAAGCCTTCATTAAAGCCAGTGCTCTGACAATGCTGTAACGATCAGTGCAACACTACACAAAAAACACAATAAACCTGGAAAAAATGTACGAATTAGGATGTCTTTTAAGGTTTTATTATGCTTTTGAAATATCCAAGGCAAAGGCAATATGGCAGATTCTGTAATTTCCAGTAATTTTACACTTCAATAGCAGATTCCATGCCTGTTTTTGACAGCGAACACAATAATGTGGGCCACTTGTGCTCACACAGCCAGAAAGACCCCCAGGGCCCTGAGCAAAGGAAAAAAACAACAACAACAAAGAGACTGGAGAGTCTGGGACTTGACCTGGATTACACACACTCACACACAGCGTGCCACCATTCATTAATTCCTGTAGTTTTTTTGATTGTTAGTACAGCATGGTGTCTTAATCAGTCACCATTCCAGTCATCTGAATATTAACACGCCAATCAGACCAAAGGGCTTTTTGGCAGCAACAATACACAAACCACATACCGCTTATTCAAAGTGCGTATCTCTGATGCACGTCCATGAAACGGCACTTGTTTTCTTTGTAACGTCTGTTTTAATTTAACAGAGGCATGAACTAAAAATCCATCTCTTTTCTAAACGCACGTTATTGATCTGATTTTTAATCAAAACATCACTCGATGAAACTCAAGTTAAGAGTTTCAAGCTAGTGTTCAAATCTGCTTTCATTCAACCAACAAATGACAAATAGAAGCAAGGTCCAAAGTTCCACATTTTTCTCAGATGTACATGGGTGTTCAAAAGTCTGTAAAAAAAATACAGAAAAAACGTAATATTGTGAAATAGTATTGCAATTTAAAATAGTGGTTTTCTATTTTAATATACTTTAAAATAGAATTTACTCCTGTGAGGCAAAGTTGAATTTTCAGCATCATTACTCCAGTCTTCAGTGTCACATGATCCTTCAGAAATCATTCTGATATGCTGATTTATTATCAGTGTTGGAAACAGTTGTGCTGCTTAACATACTGGAACCTTTGATACTTTTTTCAGGATTCTTTGATAAATAAAACATTTAAAATATCAGCATTTATGTAAAATAACCCTAACCCTAACCCTAACCCTAATCTTTTGTAACAATATACAATACAGTTCAAAGTTTGGGGTCAGTATTTTTTTTTCCTTTCTTTCTTTGAAAGAAATTAATACTTTAATTCAGCAAGAATGTGTTAAATTGATAAAAAGTCATAGTAAAGACTTACATTGTTAGAAAAGATTTCTATTTTGAATAAATGCTGTACCTTTCAACTTTTTATTAAATCAAAAAATCCTGAAAAAAATATCACAGCTTCTAAAAAAAATATTAAGCAGCCTAACTGTTTCCAACATCAATAATAAATCAGTATATAAGAATGATTACTGAAGAATCAAGTGACACTGATGACTGGAGTAACGGCTGATGAAAATTCAGCTTTGCATCATAGAAATAAATGATATTTTAAAGGACATTAAAATAGGATTTTTTTTTTAATTGCAATGATATTTCATAATATTTTTTTTCTGTATTTTATAATAAAATAAATGGAACTTTGATGATCATTAGAGACTTTAAAAAAATGTATCTTTCTGATCTGAAACTTTTGAACAGCTGCGTATGACACAACATGGAAGAAAAGATCTGTTGCTACTATGATTTATAGTATTTTTTGTAGTTAAGTGAGATAAAACAATAGGGAAGAAGGCATGCAATGGGATGCAGACACAACATGAACCAGATTCGAACCCAGACTTCCCATATAAGCACCACAGTACAATGGGCCTGAAAAAAAAAAAAACCCACAATCATATGTAAACTATTCTTTCATAAATCACACATTTAAATTTAATCCAACACTTTCCATAAGAATTGCTGCTAACACTTTATTATAGGGAACAATTTTCACTATTAGCTAGTTACTTATTAGCATGCCTATTATTAACATATTGACTGTTTATTAGTACTTATAAAGCACATATTCTGCATGACCATATTATATGTCCCTACTCCTGAACGTAACAACTACCTTACTAACTATTAATTAGCAGCAAATTCGGAGTTTATTGAGGCAAAAGCCATAGTTAATGGTTTGTTAATAGAGAGAACTGGACCTTCAAATAAAGTGTGACGAATCGCTTTATAAACAATTTAAATAAAAATGTGTTTCATAAACAAGGTCCAATCTGTCTGGAGCACCTTAGAGCCCCGACTATAACATCTATTTTAAGAGCATTCTTCTACTCAGCGTTCTTTCCGTTGGTCTGGCACAAAGGTATGTGCTGCTTTATTGTCCTATATCCTTCCAGGGGATGAAACAGAATTATTGATGTTAATTTCCTGTGTTGATCTGAGGCGGGACAAGTAAGTGCACCCTCATCTGAACAGATCAAAGGCAGGGCCCGTCAGTCTTAAACCACATGGACATGGCGCAGAGAACCCTCAAAGCCAGATCTGATCCATGGCTTTCTAAACTCTCCAGTACAACAAGAGGAAGTGTGAGAGATCACTCATCCCAAAGATTGATCGCAGGGAACACAGCTCTTGACGTGATTGGAAACACATGGAAGTTGAAGGTCTATATGCTGACCACCTTTCTCCTTCCCTTTTTTTCCCTCTTTCTTTGCAAAAAAAAGTGCTTAACCTTTTTTGCGAGGGAGATCGAGGGTGAGATTTGCTTTGAGCATCTGGGGTGAGTAATGGCGGAGGAAGCCAATCAATACCTCTTTGCCTGATGATGGCCATTCAGGGTGTAATTGCGTCGGGTGCCTTTTCCTCCAATGGAACATAACTGCCCCTTTCATCTATTCACCTTTTAGTAGACTCGGCCATTTTTGGCTTTGTCTATCCTCTAATGGCTCTCAGACCTGTTTTGTCTTCTGACAGGTGCTTGAGGGCTACAGATGACAGACTTATTAAACTAAGAACATGCATATATGACCTTCTAGCTCTGACGAGAGCTTACAGACGACCTGCGGTCTGACGGGTTGAATTGCAGCAGTCGTGGGAGTCAAGGATCGTTGGCCGAAACCCCAAAGGCCGGTTTGTTTTCCCGAGGCGTGAATGCGGCCATGTGGTGACATCCCCGATACATCTGCACCAGCTGTCTTCGGCACGACTGCCTGTCCTTTTGACGCCAAACCTCCCACTGCAATAGCACCATCCATGTCGCACGAATACATTATCGGCTTTCATCACGTCAACGATGCTTCATCGCACCTCGTCAACCAAGAATCCTGCTAATTATGTACAGAGACTCTATGGTGTCTCTCCTGAACGCCGTGGAGGACAACTGCACATTAAAATGGATGTCAGAGGCTGGCAATGTTAGCGCACATTAAAAAGGCACTGCTGTTCGGCTCTGGCCATCAGACTTGAACTGTAGAGTTGATCGGAGACAATCTGCTCATGGTATGGAAGAGAGACAGAGGGAGGACAGAAGGGAGGTGATGGAAACACTTGCCTGGATCCGTACAGGGGGTGGCAGGAAGCAGAAGGAAGCAGGGCTGGATGAACAATGGAACAGACTGCCGAGCAGAACGTCTCCCCCCTGCTCAGATCTCTGGCTCTTGGTCACCACAAGTCCTCAGAACTTCGGAAGAACTTCTCCCTGTGTCCTTCATTTGGGACAGAGGACACTCTCTCCAGTGACTAGCCTCACTCTTGTCTTTCAGTGTACAGACAAAAGCATGGTGGAGAAGTTTGGCATTACTTCCAGGAATTCTGAGTTCCATCACATCCCCCAAAACTTCAGGGGGTCTTTACTTAAAAACCGATGATCATCATAAACAAAAATGTTCTGAAGACAGATACATGGATTTTTGGTTAGATGTACTGTTTGATATTAGAAACACTTACATTTAACAGTTTCATTGATATTTGATATTTAATTGTAAATGCATGTTTCTCTTATTTTTACATTAAGATTACCTTTGCTAGAATCTCACCTAACAGTCACTTAAAGTTAATCTTTAAAACACTAACAATTTAATAACACTAATAAATGCAATCTTTAACACATCCACTTTTAATACTGTATATTATAATGTTGTGAGGCCTAAATTAATTATAGTACAGAAGGTTCAGAAATTAACTTTGTGAATTTTTATAATCACATTATTATTATAAAAACCATACTATGTTGTCTTTAATGTCAAATACTTAAATTTACCCAATTACTTTAATCAATAGACAATAAACAATAGACAGCTTAAAATTGTATCTGAATTACACATGTAAAAAACAGGAGTTTACAGGGCTGCAATATTACGACAAAAATCATTATTGTAGATTATTGCTCTTTATATTGTAATAATGCTTATTAATATCGATATAGAAAACAATATAAAGTATTTATGCTGCATTTTGGGCATGTCACATTCTGGCTTCACAGACAAACAAGCCGGTCTATGATGTTACACAAGTCTAGCCAAGTTATGCAAAAACTCCTGTTATAATCACTGAAGCTATGAAATTAATCTTTTATTTACTTTGTATCTGCACTGTGTTGCTTACGATGAGGGAATTTGCGAGCTTGCACACTCAACAACAGCTCTGGCGTTTTCAGCAGTGACTAATCTAAGCGCTTCTGATTGGCCAATGCATTCCTAAGTTCAAAAGAAATGCGTTTGATTGGTTATAAGACTTAACACTTCTCAAAACAGGACGTAAAAGTAGTCTGATGTAAGCGAATCTAAAAGTAATTCCATGAATTTACACTTTTCATTAATTTTCACATTTAATTTTAATTGCGACAGCCGTAATACATTGTCTAATTGTGCTGGCCATTTTCTGCCCCTTTGTCTTGAATTTATGGGGTGACTTCTGTTCATTTTGGTGGCATTTTTGCCACCAGCCCTTGTTAATTTCTGACCTTGTAGTACAGTATATTATAGTAAAATATTTTAGTTTTTAGTGTTTCAAATTACATTTTTTTTAGACAAAACAGAATATAATTTTACATAGGCCATTTAACAGTTATCAGACATAACATGAAATTAATTGCTGGCTTATCTGTACTAGCCAGAATTTTAATATCAGTCTATCTCTAAATATTCATATGAGAACTTCCATTTCCTGTGGATTGTATTTTACCCCAACATTTGATTGACATAGCAAATCAACAGTAATAAATAAGAAATTCTTTCTAGAAGGTGTCCATATCAAGGTTGGCATCTTCAATTCATCTTACTTAAAAAAATAATACTGAGAAAAACATTACCACACAGCACACAAACCAACAACTCAACAATGGTGAAAAATGCTTTAGATCGTAAGGCTTCATAAATGTTGCAGAACCCCTCCATGAACTCTGAATTTGAGCATATGGTAAATGCTATAGCCTGCATCCGGACCGTAGGTGGAGGTAAAACCCGTGAGGTCTAATCACACATACGGCGCAACAGTAATCTGTCATGTTCATTAGCACTCGCGGTGTACATCGTTAGTAGTATCCACAGAGCACCATAATGGCTCAAATTACACCGTCATCCTCAGCTATAATCACCCCACTTTCCACAGCCATTAAACTGAGCAAAGAAAGCCTGCGAGTCCGCAGAGACTGGAAATAACCCAAAAAAGGCAACAATACATACTAAAAGTGGGTTTGTTATATTCGTGAAATATCTACAGCATTCTCTATATTGTCTTAATAGCGATCTGCTTCATAAATCTCCAAAAACGCATTATAGAAATGAAGCACAACAACATGTTCAAATTAAATTAAGCTAATAGATTCTGATAATTTTGCAAGACCTCGTTGCTCTCAAACTTTTTGATTTAAGAACTCTATTAGGCAGAACCATATGAGGTAACTGACCGCCATAGATTTAATGGTTCTTCCATTATGTCTTGTTGAATAGATACACTGTGTCACAGCTACACCCAACAAATTTACAGACCAACTAATCATCGGCCCATATGACCCCTGCAGATGCAAAACCATCTGCGGCCATAAAGTTTCTGCCTGCCTGTCGTTTGAACATGACAAATTTTGGCCTCGTTTAATAGAAAACAGATTAATGCTTGTTCTGAATTAAAATACACACCATTTTCAGTAATAAACCAGTTTAATGACCAAAAAAAGAGTTTCATTTGGAGTTCAGATATGGATTGAGAATCACACATCTTGGCCATTAGGACATTGTGACGTTATGTGCACAGTACTGTATTTCTTTGTTCATACTGTAGAATAATAGAAATACTTCAGATGTCTGTGGCACTAGACCACTCTTTCATTTAGTCGACTGGCACCATCCGGGCTGCAAGTACAGACTCTCTGAGCTAGCACAGACAACTGACCTCATATACACATAACATAACAGGAAATGACAGGTGCTCAGCATGTTTCTGATTGCTTGAGGAGCATTATGGGAATATTCAACCTCAAAGAGCTTTCAACCTTCTGTTGAAAACGAGTTGTTGAGATGATGGACTTTTTTTTTGGAATTTCTCACTTGGAAAGGTGCAAATTAGCCTGTGACTACAGTAAGAGATGACATGAAGGAAAAAAAAACACTGGCACAGAGATTTTCAGAAGAACTTTTCTGCTCACGATGCCCATGAAGTCAATACTGATCCAGTATCAAACAAAAAAAGTTACTTGGTGTCAAAATACACTTGACATTTACTGAAAAATTGGACTCTGCATCAGTTTAGAGGAAAGGTTTGTGTAAAAGCTAAGATCTGAGGATCTACATTCACATGAGACTGATCTAATCAAATAACGCCTGGCTCACCTCTTTTAGACCAAACTGAGGGAGTCGAGCTTGAATGAGGCTCTGTTTGTGGTACATACTGTATCTGAGAGTGTTAATGTCTGCAGTGCACCATTCAGAACCTTTCAATCTAAATACAGTATAAATATTGTTGAAAAGTAGTAGAATTTAAAGTACTAGCTTTCTATTTGTATATACAGGATTTTACAATGCCATTTATTCCTGTGATGCAAAGCTGAATTTTCCTTAAGAAATCATTCTAATATGCTGATTTGCTGTTCAAGAAACATTTCTTATTGTTATCAGTATTCAAAACAGTTGAGTACTTTTTTTTCAGGATTCTTTAATGAAAGATCCAAAGATCAGCATTTATCCAAAATAAAAAGCTTTTGTAACATTATACACTATACCACTCAAAAGCTTGGAGTCAGTAAAATTATTTATTAGGGAAAGAAATGATAGAAATGAATACTTTTCTTTAGCAAGAATGCTTTAAATTGTTCAAAAGTGATAATAAAGACATTTATAATGTTACAAAAGATTTCTATTTCAGAAAAATGCTGTTCTTCTGAACTTTCTATTCATCACAGAAAATTGAAAAAAATTCTACTCAGCAGTTTTCAACATAGTAATAATAATGATAATTTAATTTAATTAATGATAATAATAATAATTGAGCAGCAAATCAGAATATTAGAAATATTTCTAAAGGATCATGTGACTGGAGTAATGATGGTAAAAATTCAGCTTTAAAATCACAGGAATAAATTACATTTTAAAATATATTCAAATAGAAAACAGTTATTTTGAGTAGTAAAAATATTTTATAATTTTACTTTTAATTTACTGTGAGCAGAAAAGACTTCTTTAAAAACTGTTCAAAAACTTTTGACTGGTAGTGTATACAATTGTGTATTTACAGTGAAATCAACAGATATGAATAAAATACTGATCAATGGATCAGTCATTAATGAATTAATGACATGTGATAAATGTACGTATAACAGAGTACATCAAACTCTTATTCCAAAAGAGCGGAAAGAGAGGAAAATCCTGTTTTCCATGAAATGTCCCCTACACACACACACACACACACACACACACACAAAATCAGTACAGTCTGCATCCTGTAAGCACCGACAAAATTGGTCAGAAGAAGAATCTCTTCACCAGCCTGTAAGCGTAAGACAAAAGGTGTATTCTATACAACCCTCGCCACATGCTGCATATGATTATTAAACGATTTCCAGAAAGAAAAGAAAAGCACTGTTCCTGCAGCTCCTATTTAGCAGTTCTCATTCATTTCCGCTCAAATCTACCATATTCTCGTGTTGATTGTTACCTTTCAGAGCCTGGTCTAAGCACGCCTGCCACATCTTCACTCTTTAATGTAATCAAAAGCAGGAACAGGCCCGTACTGAAAAAAAAAGGATAAGTCGGAACAAGAGCCTTAGCACAGAGGTGCTACAGATGAAGAAGAAAAAAAAAGACAATGAAAAAGAAAAGACCCATTCAGCAGTGGGACACATAGACCCAATCACATATTCATGCCATTTTCCATTCATCCAATCATCTTAATCAGGACATTGCATCTTGGGAATCAAAGGGGAGATGATTGAACTTCCATTAAAGAGGCCTTTTAGTGATTCATATGTAGATGGAGGGGAGAACAGCAGCGGCCGGTTAGCTACTGTATACCTCCACTCGAACTGCACGCATGAACCTCCCCGTGATACTGTTACCATGGAGAACTGAAGACTGAGACGACCGTACCCTTTCACAGAAATAAACCTATCTCCAGATCACAGCGCTCGTAAAGGTGAGGTGGGCGCCGATGTGGGCAGCTGTCGCCACTGATGACTGACATGAGCCATTTTATACTCCTAGTAGGGATTCAGATTGGGGTTTAGGAGAGGGAAGCGGGTCCTTCATCTAAATTGTAGGCGCCCTACATCTGATAAAGAAAGACCGGCAATGTTTCTCACATTTTAAAGGTTTTTGGATACTTAAGTGACACTTCAAATGTCATTTCTTTGATTAAAAAGTATCAAAGCAAGTGGCATCTGAATTCACGCATAACCACTGTAGTTTAATCTACCAACTTTTGACAAATAAAATGTCACACTTCTTTTCATCTTTATTTAAATACTAACATATCATTTTGTGAAATGTTACGCTTGAAAACTTTTTTCTTTTTTTAAATAAATCCCAGTTGTTCTGATATTTTGTTTTATAATGAACTGACATACATTTTTAAGTGTGACTAAAGTGTCCAAATTGGGGATCCTGTATAGGCAGCCTTGTGTCTCTGCTAATGTGTGAGGTATAGTGATGTCACTTCCTACCCAAAGGCTGTCCAGGTTTTTGCTGATGAGCATCAGACTTGGTTGTTGACTTGATCAAACATACAAACACACAGCGGGAAAGACATTAGGAGATGTGTTAATTGAGAGAGAGAGACGAGGAACAAGGGGGGATGTCGCTCCGTCAGCAGGTCTGTGAGGGAGGGATGAGGTAGTTGCACCATCTGTGACTCTGACAATTGTTTCAGAAGCTTTTAGAGGCCATTAGCACACTCACTAAAGGTCACACACCAGTGCTCACATACACACATGCACATACACATACATGATTAAACATGCACAAACATTTTCACATATAAATAAACAGATTTACAAACATGCACATACACAATAAATCAACCTTAGTTTGGCTAAATATAAATTCGACAAGAGAAGAGTTCAGGATGCTGGCAGCATGTACCTGTCAACCTCACTGAGCATCAGTGTGACTCAACAGTGCTGCAGACTGTGACTAAAATGCTCAAAAATGTGACAATAAATAAACAAACAAAATTACAATTTTAAATAAAAGAAGGGAAATTAATGATTATTTATCAGCCATTATCTGTTAAAGGATTGTTAGTAGTTACATCTCAGGGACATTCACACAAAGTTTTTCCTGCACTAATTACAACTGAATTCACCAAAATTATATGCAGTGTGTACAACACCACACTGAGCAACTAGTTAAAGGTATACTTAAATATGCATCAGAGATGTGTTTGCCAGATCTTGTTAGAACAAACAGCAAACAAGAAGCCCACAATAACCCTAAATAAGTCCAAATAGTTTATATTGAAAAAATACCCACAAAGGTACATTTTATTGACTCCATAAAGTGGCTCACTTTATGAGCCAAGCTCAGACAACAAGCCCAAATGCGCTTATAATAAGTGGACATGGCAACATTGCTGGAGCGAGCTTTGTAAAGCAGCCTTTTGAGCATAAAACACAGCACCAACATCAATAATGGTTTTGTTAATTTGCTAGACATAATGAGTCTTTGGTTACTAATATTACTTTAGTCAATACTATCAAGTTAAACTCTTTGAAATTATGTTTTTGTTTATAGCCGAGAAACACTAAAACTTTGGTATGGTTACCTACGTGCCTATTTGGCATCTTTCAGTTCAGTCTTTGCTGCACGCAATGGCACAATCAGTGATGTATAATGAATAATCTTATGAACTGGTGGGTTTATAAATAACTCTTATGAGCCAATTTGTTTTAATGAATCAGTTGAACAGATTCACAAATCAGTCTCTAAAGTTCTTTCTGCAAATAAATAATTCTTATAAACCAATGTGTTCTAATGAATCATTAATGAATTATTTTAATGAATCAGTTGAACAGTTTCATGAATCAGTCTGTAAAGTTCTTTTTGCAAATAAATAACTCCTATGAACCGGTGCTGTAATGAATCGGTTGATCAGATTTACAAATCAGTCTGTCAAGTTCTTTCTGCAAATTATTAATTCTTATGAATCAGTGTTGTCCTGAATTAGTTGAACAGATTCATGAATCAGTCTCAGAAGTTCTTTTCACTGATGAATACATTTTATGAACCAGTTCATTTTAATTAATCAGTTGAACAGATTCGCAAATCAGTCTCTAAAGTTCTTTCTGCAAATAAATAATTCTTTTGAACAAATGTGTTGTAATGAATCCGTTGAACAGATTTACAAATCAGTCTCTAAACTTCTTTTCACAGATGAATAACTTTTATGAACCAGTTCATTTTGAAGAATTTGTTGAACAGATTCACAAATCTGTCTCAAAAGTTCTTTCTGTAAATACATAATCCTTATGAACCAGTTTCGTAATGAATCAGTTGAACAGATTCACGAATCAGTATTCATAGATGAATAACTCTTATGAAGAGTTCATTTTAATAAATAATTTGAACAGATTCACAAATCTGTCTCAAAAGTTCTTTCTGCAAATAAATAATTCTTATGAATCAATGTGTTGTAATGAATCAGTTGAACAGATTCATGAATCAGCCTCAAGTTCTTACTCCAAATAAATAATTCTTATCAATCAGTGTTGTAATGAATCAGTTAAACAGATTCACAAATCAGTCTATAAAGTTTTTTCTGCAAATAAATAATTCTTATGAACCAGTTTTGTAATGAATCAGTTGAACAGATTCACAAATCAGTCTCTAAAGTTCTTTCTGCAAATAAATAATTCTTATGAACCAGTTTTGTAATGAATCAGTTGAACAGATTCACGAATCAGTCTTCACAGATGAATAACTCTTATGAAGTTCATTTTAATAAATCAGTTGAATAGATTCACAAATCAGTCTTTAAAGTTCTTTCTGCAAATAAATAATTCTTATGAACCAATGTGTTGTAATGAATCAGTTGAACAGATTCATGAATCAGCCTCTAAAGTTCTTACTGCAAATAAATATTTTTTTTATCAATCAGTGTTGTAATGAATCAGTTAAACAGATTCAAAAATCAGTCTCTAAAGTTTTTTCTGCAAATAAATAATTCTTATGAACCAGTTTTGTAATGAATCAGTTGAACAGATTCACAAATCAGTCTTCACAGATTAATAACTCTTAAAAAGAGTTCATTTTAATAAATCAATTGAACAGATTCACAAATCAGTCTTTAAAGTTATTTCTGCAAATAAATAATTTTTATGAGCCAGTGTTGTAATGAATCAGTTGAACAGATTCACAAATCAGTCTCTAAAGTTATTTTCACAAATTAATAACTTGGATGAACCAGTGGGTTTTAGTTAATCAAATGAGCAGACTGATAAAACAGTCCCAACACATTTTTTGGCTTAAATAATATGTCTTTGCTTTGTTTGAAGTCTTATTTATAGTGCAACCAAACATTTTTTATAAGGAAAAGGTCCATTATCAAGGCAGCTGTGGTGGAATTTACTGAAAGGCAAAATAGCCAAGAGATGTGAGGATAAATGAGAAGAGAGAGGCAGAAGAGAGAGAAAGAAAAGAGGACAGCTGGTGACAGAACGGAGGGAGCGGGCCTGCTGCAGTCTCTGTTAATGGCAGTAGCAGGAGTAGTGAACATTTGTTCTCACTCTCTCTTCTCTACATAAACATCCGCTGAGAGAGCAGCACTATCATTACACACACACACAAGAACTTTTTCTTTCTTCCTCTCTCATTCCACCCCTCCGTTCCGTCAGCATCCATCACTTCTCATGGTTTTCAGTATTCACATAATCTACTGAAAAAAAAACAACAAAAAAAAAAACCTTCTGCCCATCTCAGCCCAGTTTAAACTGCTGTTTTTTTTTTCAGCATGGTACAGCGCTGCCTTCAAATCTGTTTATCAAACATGGCTGACCTAAAAGATCTAGTTAATAATCTCTTGCCTTACAAGGTAAAGCTGCAAGTCGCATTCCTCCCTCGCCTCTAATGAGAGACAGTCATATGCTCGGTCACAGTTTTACATCAAGCCAAGAGGCTTTGAGGAACTGCAATTTTGTTGAATTGCTTCACATTAAGGTTAATTATGTAATATTTCATTTCTGATAAAAAGTAGCAGCGTTGATGAGATAAAAGTGAAGTCTGGAAGTGTTTAGCACTGGGTAGTTTTACTGAGAGACGTTTGAAGTGTATGAGAAGAAATGGCTCAGATCTGACTTTGACAGAGAATGATTACTGCATGAGTTTAAAATAAGCTAAAAAAATTAAATACAATTTCTAAATTTGGAATGGATGAATGAATGTTCAGAGACATTATAATACTACATGCTTATGAGATGCAAAGCATAGTAAAATCACTGTAATGCACAGCCTTAAGGCTTATAGCTGAGTGCGGTTACATTTGCAGCTGTAGGTTTTTACAGGATTATGTGTTAGCCAGTGTAATATCTGTTGTTAAGGGTGTGTTTGTGTGCATCACAGCAGCAAAATGAGGGGCATTTGGCAGTCCACACAGGCGACCATCTGTCCACAAGATGTAAAACATCCTAATGGGTCCCCATCGTCCACCTGAGGCCATACCTTACCCTCCCATAGAGCTGCCCCATCTCTCGGTCACATACACATGCAAGCTATACGGTTCTCCTGTGGTGCTAAATCATCAGTTTGTCACACAAGCACACTATACCAGTAATTTACCACTAAACTTCACAAACACATGCACTTATACACACTAACATCACTAAACAATGTGCCGTACACACATAAAACAACACAAAGGGAACTCAACTTGCAACTGATTCTAGTGAAGTCTGATGTTAGCATGCTGCTAAGCTAATGAGCAAAAACTCACATTGTAGACACAAGCACTGGGTAAAATCATCAAAAGGACTAGAAAGCACAAACACTGCTTAACAGTACACTACTTAAAACAACAGAATGAGGGAAACAACAGTCTTCTTGTATGACTCCGTAACCTGCTAGGAGATTTTGAAAGAAAGGGCTAGATGTAAACATCTGGCCTTTGAATGCTAAGGACTGAGAAACAGCACGACATAAAAGGTTAATTTTCCTCTTTTGTCATATGTTTATCACTGAGCTGCAGGGCCGTATCCTGGCTTAATATCCCAGATTTGCAGCACTGCTGTGACCCACAGACACAGCTACTACCAAATCAACATGGCCACTATCAGCAGAATGGACACTAGCCAGTGACTCCCACTGGGCACTAAATAGTGGCCAATAACACTGAATCCGAGCCAGGCAAAGAACAAAATACCATCCGCACTGGCCAGCTAAAGATTTAACAGGCACGTATAACACTGAGATGGAAAACAGAAGAGGAAACAGAGTCAGAAAATAAACATTTAATCTAGACAGTGACAAAGTCTAGGGTTTCTGACCTCAAATAAGAGATCTGTGCTCAGTATCAGAGAACCCGAACGGTGTCTATAGCCACACTTTCTCACTTTACGACAAGACGGCAGACATTCAGTTAAACAAATCTTCATTTGATAGTAAACACAGACTGAAATACCTCCCTCAGCCTCTCCTGAATGAAAGAACTGACAGTTGCAGAATTTATTCATTCCAAACTGTTCTTCACGAAGCCTGTAAATCAACAGCATGTCTGTAACAACATAAAGGTGTATCAAATATAAAATGTTTTTTTTTTCTAGACCATTCCTTTAAAAGCTCTAAATGAAGACTGTTTCTTCAGCGAGAGACATTTTAAGCACTTTGAAACACTGATTTACAGTCGACGGGGCTAGAGGTCATGTTCCTCAAGGGGCGTCTCAGCTAGTCTGTACTTCACCTGCTCTTAACCTTTGAGGTCAGACATCACAAATAATGCTAATTGAAAAGGGCAGTCAATATTTGTCTATCGATCTACAGAATGCTTGAGATGTTTTAGTCCTTGGCTGCAGGTAAAGAAAAAAAAAATACGAGGGCGCATATGAGAGGACTATAAGAAATGATAAAAAGAAAAAAATTTGGATCAGTAGGTGAGAAACCCGTGACATTCATCAGGAGCAGGTCATTTAAGGTACAACGACAAAATGACTATGTAGCCTATAGTTAAACCAGCTAAAATAAAACCAAAAGAGAAGGCATCAACAAATGCCCATTTGGTAGAGATTATTCTCTTGGGAAAGTAATTCATTCATAACTTATCCATTCTGAATCAGCTGATGTTTAAATGAGACAACTGTCTCTGTGCTTTCCACAAAAAAAAAAAAAAGAAAAAAAAAATCAAGCTTCCCAGGGGTGTTAGCAAGCTGCATTTTCAGAAGCCATTACTCCAGTGGAGACTGTAATTACTTTTTTTTCTCTCCCAACATTCTTTGATGTACATGAAGTTTAAAAGAAATAAAAATCCTTTGTACCATTCTAAATGTCTTTAAAGAGATAATTCACCTAAAAATGAAAATTCTGCCATTAATTACTCACCCTAATGTCGTTCCAAATGCGCAAGACTTTCGTTCATCTTCTGAACACAAATTAAGATATTTTGGATGAAATCCGAGAGCTTTCTGATCCTGAATAAACAGCAGCGCAACTGAAACATTTAAGACCCAGAAAGGTAGTAAGGACATTTTTAAAATAGTTGTTCAACCTTTTTTTTTTAAAGCTACGAGAATACATCATGATACTCTCGTGAATATGCATCGAAGACTGACCCGGAAGAGAAGAAACCGTTGAATATATATATATATATATATTTTTTTTTTAAGTTTGTTTGTTTTCTTTGCACACAGAAAATATTCTTGTAGCTTCATAAAATTACCACTGAACCACTGATGTAACATGGAATATTTTAATGATGTCCTTACCAGTGTTGGGCAAGTTACTCAGAAAAAGTAATTAAATTACTGATTACTGATTACTCCTTTTAAAAGTAATCAAATTACTCTTCTAATTACCTTGTTTTTAAAAGTAATTAGTTACATTACTTTTTTTTGTACATCCACGAAATTTACATGACTTATTAAGTCTGTTTGTTGCCTAACATTCCAGCATAAATGCTCCCGATAAAATATTTGTTATTAAAGCATCAACATTTACTGTTATTTTTACTAAAAGTAATAGGCTGCTGCGTGTGTGGTTGCAGAATGCATGGCATTTTGAGCGGTGAGTGGATTCTCTCATTGTCCATTGCATTCCAGAAATCAACAGTTTAATGCTGCAAAAACGTGTTATAAACAGAAACTGTGCCTTTATCCGTGTTAATCATTTTTGTTTTATATTAGTTGTTCTTGTTGCTTTTGGGCAGTACATGAATAGCAATTCATTTGCTTTAGATGTTTAGATGTTTCTATTTTGCGGGAGTCCCGCAAATAATTTTTTCTATTGCTTCATGCACACACATGAGTCTCTGCCCGCCCGCACCCGCCCTCGCCCATCGAGTCTTGTCCCACGCCGCTCTCCGTTGCGTCGAGTCCAGTGCCAGTGGATTAGAGACCCGCCTGACAGGCGCTTACCAGTCAAAGGTAGAGGACGTTGCGTGTGCTAGCCAACACCCTTTTTACAATCTAGATGATAAAACACATTATGTCGGCAATGATTTAACACAGCGGTAATGGATGCTTGTAACTATACTCTAATTATTAATTTGGAAACTATAACGCGTTAAATTACTCCGTTACTAAAAAATTATCAAATTACAGTAACGCGTTACAAAGTAAGGCGTTACTGCCCAACACTGGTCCTTACTGCCTTTCTGGGTCTTGAACATGTCAGTTGCACTGCTGTCTATGCAGGTCCAGAAAGCTCATGGATTTCATCAAAAATACCTTATTTTGTGTTCCAAAGATAACCGAAGGTCTTACAGGTTTGGAACGACATGAAGGTGAGTAATTAATGACAGAATTTGCATTTTTGGGTGAACTCCCTTTAATTTTTGGGTGAATCCCTTTAATCTGTAAAATTTTAATCAATTTAATGCATCCTTGTTGCATTAAGTGTGTTCACACTCCCTGGACCTTCAAAAAGTTGACTTAAGGAGAATTTTACTCTTCTATCAACAAATTTTCAGTCTATTTAATCCGTGGATATTTGGCCTGCTCAGGGTGACAGGGCAATCTCACAACGAAAGATTCTGGGTTACGTCAGCTTTGAGCGAAGGCTGTGTCACATTCCGTGGTGAGCAGCGTCATGCACAGCTCTTGAACCTACTTCTCTAATCCCCGTGGCCTGCCAAATATAAATAAATAAAACTACGGCGGTTTTCAATAACCTTTACATCCCTCACCCCATCAACCACTGACAAGCCAACACATAAACACTTATCTCCTCAGAACAACGGTGCGCATTAGAATGATTGCATAGGCGCGGGAGGAGAGCTGGCCGCAGTGGGCACACTGGCAGACTCTCGGCAGACACACGAAAGAGGAAAAACAGCGGGATCAGGCCGAGTCGGATTAACAGAAGCAAGAGCCGTATCGTAGCCCGCACTTCCTGACGGTTCACCTTGAGAAAGACACCAGCTGAATCAAGTACTCCGGCTGTTTTCCTCTCTCTGCTGTTTCTATTTCTCTCTCTCTGCTGGAATATTCCGCATGTTGCTGTAACAGCATGGTGTGCTTTTCAGTTTTCCCGGCAGTCATCCAAATTAAAACAATTATAGAGCTAATTGCCCGTTAGGTGGAGCCTGCCGGGGCGTCCATGCTCTGATTTGTAGAATCGCTCATGCGGGTCGTCCTCCACTGTGATGGAACCGCCTGGTCCTGCCGGTGCCGGAGCCAGTGCCGGCCGCACAATCGACGGGCAGATGGGCAGGGGTTGGCACAGGTGCCCAAAGTGATGCAAATTAGGCCTGGCACTGGCACGGTGTGAAGACAGGGGAGATTGAGCGCTGTGACGCAGAGACGGCGTGCCATATGGAGCTGAGGCTGACTGCTCTGTTTACCAGTGGTCGAAGTCAGTTACATACACGCAAGCGGGCCGAAACACTTTCAACCGTAAGCATAAGCCAATAGAGCGTCCCAACAGCAGCTTGGGCCAAAATTCCGTCACATGACACGTGAACGACCAGCGAACCTTCACCGCAGTTTAGCATGTGCGTCAAATCAACAGTCATCCATCCTGACCTTTACATGTGTGGGAGAATCTGTTAATCAAACCAGCCTTCGTATGAAAATGAAAAACATTTACTCACCCTCACATCTTTCCAAACCTGGCTTTCTTTCTTCAGTGGAATGCACAATAACCACTCTTTGAATTAAATTACAATGAATAGTGGCTGAAGCTTTCAAGTTTTAAACAAGACCCAAAAATGAGGCCTTTGAATACTGGTGGTTTTGGTGTCAAATATGGTGGTTTGGAGTCAACTGATTTAATATATAGTTAAGGCCAAATATTAGAATGAATTAAATTCACTTTCAAAACAACTGAGAAAAACTCATGAAAAAGACCCACTTTTTGCAAAATGCAATAAAATAAAATACATTTTTTAAAGTTGTTATTTACTAAAATTTATCTTAGACCTCATGACAGAAACAGCCCTATTAGATTATTGTATAATAAGCTCATTTGAGTCTGACCTCTTGAAAGAATTTATAAAACTGAAGTGTTCGTTCACTAAACCGACTCACCCGATTCTTCAGTTCAACTCTCTGACTCAATAATCCAGTTGCAACAATTAACAGCTCTCTGGAAAGATAATCAGCAAATAACTTAACATTGTGGTCTATTTGTCATAAGAAATTATCGAATGACTTCAGAATATAGTGTACGAGTCAAATGGACCTTCTTTCATGATATTTTTATGGTGCTTTTGTCTCTTTTTGAAGCTTGAAAGCTTCAGTCTCCATTCACTGTATTTGCATGAAAAAAGAGTGAACAGAACATATTTCAAAGCAACATATTTTATGTTCCATAGAAGAAAGAAAGTCATACGGGTTTAGAAAAACATAAGGGTGAGAAAACTTTGGAGCAAATTCATTTTCCAGTGAACTGTCCCTTTAAGAGAGACACAAAACAACAAAGACAGAAGAAGAGAGGGGACAGACAAAAGGAAATACAAACACAAAGAACTGGGGTCTTGCCTCAGCAACCCGAATCCTTTCTTCTTGGTCTTCTTATCCAGCTCATCGCCGACTTCCTCTGATTTCTTCTTCTCTTTCTCCTTTCCTTTGCTTTTCAACTTGTCTTTCTTCTTGCCTTTGGCCTTCTTCTTCTTGTCTTTCTTGTTGTCCTCATTATCTCCCGCACCTTGTCTGGAAGAGCCGCTGGCCGGTGTATCTCGTCCAGAGCTCTGGTCCGACCCCTCATCTATTTCAATACAACAAGCAAACATAAATTATGATGAATATACAGTGGTCTACAAGTAGGCAGGATAACCAAAACTATATACATCACTCATTTATTCTTGTGCTTATATATCATAAACTGCACAAATATATCTTCCACAGCATAAACAGCATAGCAAAACCTCAACTGGTATTTACCTTCAAACTGCCTAGTCCTAGTATGGCCTACATCTCAGAGTCATGGAAATATAAAAGATCTCTTCAGAGATATTTTTTTTCCAGCTAATCTGCCCTGAAGCATCAAAAAGTTGCTCACATTATCATAATCAGAAAGAAGGGATGTGGAAAACTGGATAGAGAGAGGGGGAGGAAGAGGACAGATAAGGATAGAGAAAGTGAAAAAAGAGGCTTGGGTAACTGAGGAACCTGCTGACATAACCATCTGTTACTGGCTATCCACTGTGGGGCACTGTGTGTGTGTGTGGCGATCAATCGCGGCTGCATTATGTGTCTGCGCTCTGAGGTTTGTCAGATGGTAGCGGCGGTGCTGGGAGCAGATGTACGTTTACCAGGCTGCCTCAGAGAGCGTGTTAAAAGAGAGATGAGGAGACGTGCGAAAAAGCATCACTCTTTCATAAGCCTCACAGCGGCCATCTTACTAACCCTCCACTTGTAGCTCAGGGGAAGGTCCCGACAGCCCTGTACACTGCGATTTATTGATGGCTAGTTGCATATTATGGACCAAAATATGACAAGAGAAAAGACAAAGAAATTAGTGAGGGAAGAGACGATAGATCTGCGTTTGCAACCGAATGCTTGCAAGTAGTGATCGACTATTATGTTTTTCAATGGTTGATTTTGATATGTAGAGAGCTGGGTGACCAATATTTAGACATACAATGGCAAATCATACACAGAATTGTGAAAATTAACAAACATTTTTGCAATATTTCTCAAAGGCTTTGACAAAGCCTTATAACTAATACAAGGTGGAACTACCAAATCTTTTAATTTCTGAACGACTCTTATGAGCCAGGCTTGTTAGTGAATCCAAACACACAATGCAGTTAGTGTAGTCCAGTTTGTGAAAAAATTATGTTAATAAACCATTCACACCAGCAGAAAGAAAGAAATGTTGTCATTGTTTCTTTTTAGCATTATCAGAGTAATTCTCAATTAGGGGGCCTCTGCAAACTTCCAGGGGGGGGCAATAGGTCGTAAAATGAATGAGTTTAGTTGTATTAACAATCCTAATAAAACGCTAAAACATACAAACACACACACAACAAAAACATCATATTTTTTGAGTTATTTTTCTTACATCAAAAGTACCAGAGGTACTTCTCATCTTAGATGAGGCCTTTGAATATTGTCTTGGACAAATGGTGGTTTTGGAATCAAATAGTTTGAGAACCACTGATTTATATATACAGTTAAGGCCAAATATTAGATTGAGTTTCATTAGTTTCAAAATCATGAAAAAACCCCTAACAGACCAATTATAAGTTTGCAAACATTCAGGATGCGCGCGCATTATGTTTTGTGCATTATGGCTACGGATACGTTACAAAATAGTTCAATTTAAACAAATTACAGATTGTATTGATTAGATGTCATTTCCAAAATGTTCTCCGCATATTACAAAAGCTTGTCACCCATAAGCACTGTTATTCAACGAAATTGATGTTCGATAGTGGGATGGTCTTACAGATCCGAAACAGGAATGATTTTTTTTTTGTGACAGACATCTGGTGACAGAAAATGACGTTTGTTAAAGGGGTCATCGGATGCCCATTTTCCACAAGTTGATATGATTCTTTAGGGACTTAATGAAAAGTCTATTATATACTTTGGTTAAAAATTCTCAATGGTAGAGTAAAATAACACCCTTTTTACCTTGGCAAAATCAGCTTTGCAAAAATCATCCCATTCTGGTCGAGGCTGCTTTAAATGCAAATGAGCTCTGCTCGCCCCGCCCCTCTCTCTCTCTGTTTACTTTAGCCGTGTTTAGCTGCTAAACTTGCTAACTAGCACATTATTAGGAAAGGCAAACCACTGCATCTTCAGTGGCTCAGATGTCGGGAGTAAACGACGACCACTACGTTCATTATTACATCCAGCAACACAACACCTCAGTCGCTCAATTCTTGTCTAACTTACATCCCTGCTCCAAAACATGGAGGCTGGACTGTTACAACTGATCTTAGGTAAGACACTCATGTCAATCAACTATCGTGGGAGCGGCCTCTGTCGGTGTGATGCCACAATGATTTGAAAAAGCGAATATTATTTTTACAGATTAATTAAAAACCACTGCATGGATTTTTATCATTATAGTGTAGATTTGTACATACACTGCCAACACACATTAATGTTCAAACAACATGTAAAAGTGAACTTAGCATCCGATGAGCCCTTTAAGCGGAAATCAAAATTGCTGTGGGTAATAATTGTGCCGGTAACATCATGTGGAATTGACCTCCAATGAGGAACAGGAAAGTAATGAAAAAAAACTCCACTTGCTTTGGTTTCGTGTTGATACACAATACATTACATTCAATACAACTCTGAACTGCTTCTATCTTGAATGACACAGATAAACAAAATCAAACAAAAAAGAAAAGCATGCAAAACTCTCTCTGAGCCTCGCCTACACGAACTTCAACTATCGAGTTCGAGGACAAGTCGGTTCTTCCGAGGCTTAGTCCAAGGCCAACAGCAGCATCCGTTTCCCCATGGCCTGATTTCTACACAAACAAATGCCGATCCGCTGTTTAAACTAGCATTGAAGCGGGTGGCTCGGTAATGACTGTACAGCCGTCCTATTATTCAGAGACACAGAGGAACCTCAAAGGCCTGCTCCAGCTCCCACTTCTCTAATATGCATCAGAAAACTCTTTTGTTCGGACCAGCGCAAAGGCTTATTGTAAATATCAATCCGCTGAACACAATGCCGGCGAAAAAAAAATGGCGAGAAAGGATAAAGAAAAAAGGAGAGATATTTCTCATCATGCTCACGTCTCAATATGAAAACGCTTTAAAAGAGCAGGGCTCGAGGACTTAGAGAGCAGTACCTATGCTCTGAAAGCCTTACATAATAAAGCTATAATGACACTGCTGTGAGCTCAAAGTGAAATAATGGAAACCATTTCAAAGGGAAATAAATCCCTTCCTTAAATGCCTCTCTGTTTATCATCCTCACTGATGTATGGCCTTTGATATTTATATGGTTTCTTCTTCATGTGAGAAGACAGCATCCTCTTAATTTTCTCGTTAGGGTGGTGGTTTAGTGGCTTGCACCTGGAAGTTACAGGTTCAGTCACTACATATATCATCTATACATTCTGGGCTAATCTGATCATGCTTTCATTTTTTAAAGATTGTAGTACTCAGCAGTGTTTAACTCATTTTACTACGCTTAAATCCATTCAAAATCAGCATAAATGCCCAAAAAAAAGTTAGCAGACTCCATCTAGACCTAATAATGAGTACAAGCTATGTCAAAGAGATATAACATTTAGGCAGAAAGTTTAGTTCTGCCCATGAATATCTAGTTTAGTAGCTATTTAAAAAAAAAAAAAAATATCTGATCACAAACCTTGCAAACATTTCTAGTTATTAGTTCTCCCTCAAAATTAAAAATTTAAGCAGCACAACATTCTCTAGTAGACTCTTTCCAGGTAGACTGATCAAAACACTTTGGCTCCTGACATTGTGTAGCAGCTAATCAGGCTGTAACTGGCAATTTTCAGTCAATTCTTGCTGTTTTGTATGCAATATACATGGGAACGTACTGTGGGCTGTCAGTGGATGTGCTGTCTGAGAATATCACCATTGTGCCCTTGAGCAGGGCACTTAACCCCAGGTTGCTCCAGGGGGATTTGTTCCTGTAATAAGCCAATGGTTCATATCGTTCAATAGTGACACTGTGTGAATGTCACATAAACAAACTTCACTATAAATTAAGATTGTAATCTAAGATGTTAAAACCAGCTCCAACATTATCATATCAGGGCTGCGTATTACCAAGAATCTGGCGATACGATACGCATCACGATACAGGGGCTGCGATACAATATGTTGCGATAAATTGCGATATTGTAAACAAGGCGATATATTGGGATATTTCTTATTTCATGAATAGGACATAATTTTAGAAAAGCTGTGAACACACCGCCATATGCAAACCATTCAATGTTACTGAATCACTTTTTGTGCAGTACGAGTAAAGAGGGAAAATAAAGTGCCTGCAAGATTCTTTAGTTATTAAATGTATAAAATGTAAGCTTTTATAAACAGACCATATATATTTTAAGACCCTGCTTTACAATTTAAGTTTATAATTGTAACAATGTCAGATCATTTTGATCTGAACTTAAGAATTAGATCTGCTTAATATCAATACAAAAATACAGTGCTTACAGGATTCCTAAAGAAAACAAAAGAATTGTAAAACAATAAAATAAATACAGATATTTACTTTTTGTTCTGAGAATTTCGCAAGTTTTGGATTTTGCAAGATTTTCAGATTTTCGTGGAATCGCCGAAACCGCGACGCGAGCACCGCCTCAACTCAACCACGAGAGAAAGCAGCAGGCAGCCGTGCAGCTACCCAACGCACCCGGCGTGAACTCTTTCACAGGTTTTTTTCGGCTTTTGAGGTAACGTTCGTTCCAGGATGCGGCAAACAGCGGGACCGCCTTGCGGCCACCACCCGTCTGTGCAGCAGCGCCCCTTGCAGCCGAGGCGGCGCCCGCGCCGCGGTTCCGTGGCTTGCCGCGTCCTGGAGCGAACATTACCTCAAAAGCCGAAATGACGCAACACTTTACACCAGGAGGCGGTAGCAGGAACTATTCATTCATCCTCCATTAACGCTAACATTAGCGATGTGCCTTTATGCTAGTATTTCCTGTCACTGTTTAAGTTCAGAGATAAGAAGACTGCAATCTAGCGATCAGGATATAAGCTCAAAACGAAGCAACTGTCATGAATCTTGTATGATTGTTTTTCTTTAAATATTGATATTCCGTTTTTGAGAATCGATACAGTATCGCCAAACAAAATATTGCGATACACATGTGCATCGATATTTTCTTACACCCCTATATCATATAAGGGCACAAGATTAACAACTAAACAGGATGGAAACTTTTAAGCGTGACATACCCTAATGAAAAATAAGTGTGCTTAATTGCACTGAATGTGCACTTAAGTTTACACCAAAAACTCCTTAAAAACAATAACAATAAATGAAACAAAATGCAACTAAAGTGCACTTAAAGAAATAAAACTTTTATGACTTTCTATACACACTTAAATGAGAAGTCCACTTCCAGAACAAAAATTGACAGATAATTTACTCACCCCCTTGTCATCCAAGATCTTCATGTCTTTCTTTCTTCAGTCAATAAGAAATTATGTTTCTTGAGGAAACCATTTCAGGTATTTTCTTCAAATAATGGACTTCAATGGTGGCCCCAAGTTTGAACTTCAAAATACAGTTCAAATGCAGCTTCAAATGGCTCTAAACAATCTCATCTAGCAAAATGATCGGTCATTTTCGAAACAAATTGACAATTTATATACTTTTTAACCTCAAATGCTCGTCTTGTTTCATCTCTGTGATGCGCATGTGTAGTTAGGGTCAAAATCGTCCTACATTGCTGTTTTACCATTTTGATCTTTTTTGCATGTTCACTTTGTAAACACTGGGTCGGTACTTCTGCACCGATGTAAGACGATTTTGAAGTTGGGGAAAAAAAAGCGAGATGGGAGTTTTTTTTGACGTACCCTAACTGAACCTATTGAACCGGAAAAAAAACAGAGTTCACGCAGACTTAGACAAGACGAGCGTTAATTCCTGAATTTTTTTCCTCAAGAAACAAAATCGACTGAAGAAAGAAAGACACAAACATCTAGGATGACAAGGGGGTGAGCAAATTATCTGTAAATTTTTGTTCTGGAAGTGAACTACTGCTTTAAGTGCAGTTTTGGGGAAAAAGGTGTAATTAAATGATTTTAGCTTAATAATGATATATATATATATATATATCTTTAAACAAATAAATGCAGCCTTGGTGAATTTTAATATGTTGACTTACATACTACAGGAGTTGGACAGTGAAACTGAAACACCTGGGTTTAGACCACAATTAGTATGCCGTTTGGCCTCCTTTTGCAGCCAATACAGCATTATTTCATCTTGGGAATGACAAATACAAGTCCTGCACAGTAGCCAGAAGGATTTTGAGCCATTCCTTTCGCAGAACAGTGGCCAGGTCACTATGTGATGTTGGTGTATGAAAACATTTCCTGACTCGCTCCTCCAAAACACCCCAAAGTGGCTCAATAATATTCAGATCTGGTGACTGTGCAGGCCATGGGAGATGTTTAACTTTACTTTCATGTTCATCAAATCACTCTTGTCACCAGTCTTGCTGTGTGTATTGGTGCATTATCATCCTAATACACGGCACCACCTTCAGGGTACAATGTTTGAGCTATTGGGTGCACAAAGTCAACCTTCACACTCTGCTCTTATTGGTGGAATGTGCGATCAGTAAAGACTGGCCACCAGGCTGCATAAATATAGCCATGAAACCTCCAACACTATATTGGCCAGTGTTTCAGTTTCATTGTCCAACCCCTGTATGTACAGTATGTGATTATGTTAAAAAGATATTTTAATATGCCATATATGTTTCAACTTACAGTACAGTATATTTTAATTTACCATAAATGTTTGACAGTACATTCAACATCCTACTCTTTAAGCACATTTAAACGACAAAAAGTAATTATAAAATAACATATAAAGTTAAAAAGCTTATAAAATATAATATGAATTTAAACTATAATACATTTTCACATAAAATGAAAATGAAAAATGAAAATTCTGTCATTAATTACTCACCCTCACGTCGTTCCAAACCTGTAAGGCTCATCTTCAGGAACACAAATGAAGATATTTCTGATGTAATCTGAGAGCTTTCTGACCTTGCATAGACAGCAGAAAGGGGCAGAAAGGTCTTGGATTTCATCAAAAATATCTTAATTTGTGTTCTTGAAGATGAACAAAGCTCTTACGGGTCTGGAACAACATGAGGGTGAGTAATTAATGACAGAATTTTCCTTTTTGGGTGAACTATCCCTTTGAGTACTCTTTTTAAAAGTATCCTGCTCTTTCACAAGGGTGTGCATGAATAGATTGATAAACAAATGTATTTTTTCTGCATGATTTATAAGCTTGTTTCCTCATGGGGACCTCACAAATGTCCCCACAAGGTCAAAATTTACTGGTATTACTATCCTTGTGAGGACATTTGGTCCCCATAACGTGATAAATACCAGGTGCACACACAAACACACACACACGCACAGCGTGGCTGGTTAGAATGTGATGTTTAAACTCTTTTCTCTGAACACAGGCAGATTATTATCCCTCAACAGGGACAGTAATGAGAAGTGAGAGGAACGCTGTGTGCCTAATTACGGTCCTCAATAATTAGTAATAAGCTGCCGCTGTTTTCTTGACCGGAAGATCATGGTGTGCACACGTAAGTATGTGTGTGTGGCATCTCCACATCGAGGTAAACAGCAGATGCAATCACACGTCGCTGAGCAAATGAGTAAATAACCTGATAATTTGTGTTAATGAGTTTGTTTTGAAGCTACGAACTCATAACTAGGTCATCCCAAGTTGCACTATTGAACCACATCTTAGTTTAAAATTTCAGAGATAATTTTACAACGAGAGTTCTGGTTTTATCTGGATCTCCATGAATAGGGAAGTAAGATGTTTTTGGGATGTGTGTGTGCATGAGATGGGATCTTAAGTCTTCAGCTGTGCCGTATCTGTTCACACTGACCATAATGAACAACCCCTCTCCTCTCTCACACTCTCTCCTTCTTTCGCCACATGTCTGTAGTCTGTCGTCTCACGGAAGGGCCAATTAGGCTGGTGTGTGGGAAGAGGAAGCACATGACAGGGACAAAGCCAAACACTTTACTCTCAATTACTCTACCTCAACAGTCACTGACTTTACTCACACACAACCACAATCATTACAAATACTGATGTAGACTTATGGAAGTCTTTAGGGATCAAAGTGAAATCCAGAATATAGCAACTACCAATTTCTTAAAAGGGGACACAACTTGCTTTTTTTATTTACACTACCACTCAAAAGTTTAGAGTCAGTAAGCTTCTTTGTGCAAAAAATAGTACTTGAAGAAGAATAGTGCTATTGATCAAAAGTGACATTAAAGACTTTTAAAGACATTAAAGATTTTTAATGTTAGAAAATTTCTATTTCAAATTGAAACTTCCATTGAACTTCAGTCAAAAGTTTTTGAACAATAAGATTTTTAATGTTTTTTTTAAAGAAGTCTCTTCTGCTCACCAAGCAGATCCAAAGTAAAGAAAAAACAGTAACATTTTTTTACTATTTAAAATAACCGATTTGAATATATTTTTAAATGTTTACAATTTATTTCTGTGATTTCAAAGCTGAATTTTTAACATCATTACTCCAGTCACACTTCTGGTCAATTTAAAGCATCCTTGCTAAATAAAAGTATTAATTTCTATAATTTCTTTCTATAATTTTTATTATAGTGTATAATGTTACAAAAGCTTTTTATTTTAGATAAGTGCTGACCTTTGGATCTTTCTATTCATTAAAGAATCCTGAAAAAAATATACTTAACTGTTTTAAATATTGATAATAATTCTAAAAAAACGTTTCTTGAACAGCAAATCAGCACAGAATTAGAATGATTTCTAAAGGATCATGTGACACTGAAGACTGGAGTAATGATGCTAAAAATGTAGCTTTGATCACAGAAATAAATTATATTTATTCCTATATAAATATAGGAATATAATATAATATTATATATTTAAAATATATGGTAACACTTTATTTTGATAGTCCACTTTAGACATTCTACTAACAGTAAGTAACTTTGCAACTGCATGTCAACTAGTCATTAGAGTATTAGTAGACTGTCTGCTTAATATCTTCTAACACTCTTCTAAACTTTGCAAGTATATGTCAGCTTATTTCTACTAACCCTAAACCTAACCTAACAGTCTGCTCTGAGAGATAGTAGACATGTAGTTGCAAATTAATGAGAAATAGTTGACATGTAGTTGCCAAGTTACTTATAGTTAGTAGAATGTCTAAGGCAAGGCAAGGCAAGTTTATTTATATAGCACATTTCATCCACAAAGGTAATTCAAAGTGCTTTACATAAAAAAATATCTACTAAAAAAATATCAAAGTGCTTTACATAAAAAAATATCTAAAGCGGACTATCAAAATAAAGTGCAACCAAATAGATTCAAATAGAAAACAGTTATTTTAAATAGTAAATATATTTCACAATATTTCTGCTTTTGCTGTATTTTGGATCAAATAAATGCAGGATTTGTAAGCAAAAGAGAATTCTTTAAAAAATATTAAAAATCTTACTGTTCAAAAACTTTTGACTGGTGATGTATATTCATCTGATAATCCTGTATCATGTTTTCCACAAAAATATTAAGCAGCACGACACTAATAATAAGAACAACTTTTCTTGAGCATCAAATCAGCATATTAGAATTAAAGTAAAATAGATTCAAACAGAAAACAGTTCATTTAAATTGTAAAAAAAATATGTAATTTTGAACAAATAAATACAGCCTTGGTGACCACAGGAGATTTCTTTCCAAAAAAAAACACTTACTGGCCCCAAACATGGTAGTGTCATATACTTTTATTTGAAAAGCTGCACACAAACCTGTGCTGCTACAGGGGCAGAAATGCCACATTGCACCTGTGAATGTGCTGCTGCTGCATTGTAGGTGCTCACCGTCATCATCCTCTGGCGGCCCGTCATATGATTTGTCGATTGCTGCCCGGAAGCTCTCATTGCAGCCACGCCCTCTCACCATGTGTGGGCGGGGCCTGTGGAAGGGCAGCAGCTCATTTTTCTTGGCCTCTGTCATGGCAGTCTGCAGACTCTCTAGAGAGCTGGACTTCTTTAGGCCTAATGTGGGTCCCAACTCCACTCCACCACTCACTGAGACAGGACAAAGAGGGAAACACAAGAAGACATAATGACACTTTTTTACAGCGCTCGCCAAAAATCTTCTCCACAAATTTTTGCAATTAATTCAAATTCAATTAGATATACAGAAACCATTTGAACTTTGTTTTTAGATCATTTAAATCAATGTGATATTTTTGGTTTTTGTAAATTTGATATTAAGAAATTTGGGATTTTAGCTTGAAAATCTCTCATTGAAGCAATATACTTACAATAATAAGTTAATCAAAACTGGCAGCATTTGTGGCATAATGCTAAACAGACTTAAAAACAGACTTAAATAAATGAGGTTGATTGTTCATTTTTCCTTGAGCTAAAGGGGTAGTTCACCCAAAAATGAAAATTGTCATTAATTACTAATTTTTGATGAAATCTGAGAGTTTTCTGACCCTGCATAGGCAGGAACACAACAACCACATTCAAGACCCAGACGAGAAGAGAGGAAATTTTTAAATAAAATAGTTATTTTTGTTTTCTTCGCACACAAAGAGTATTTTTGTAGCTTCATAAAATTCAGGTTGAACCACTGATGTCACATGGACTATTTTAAAGATGTCCTTACTACCTTTCTGGGCCTTGAACGTGGTAGTTGTGTTGCTGTCTATGCAGGGCCAGAAAGCTCTCGAATTTCATCAAAAATATCTTAATTTATGTTCCTCAAGATGAACGAAGGTCTTACGGGTTGGAACGACATGAGGGTGAGTAATTAATGACAGGATGTTCATTGTTTGGTGAACTATCCCTTTAAATCAGGAGACTTTCTTCAACTTTTACTGAAGAATAATGTTAGCCATTCAAAATGTAACTGTAATCATGCTGTTGGCAAACTACATTACTTTCTTGCATTTATTTGTCATTTGTGCAGAACGAAAGACATTAACCTAAACTCGAACTTTAAAACTATCATTTGCTGCTTAGCAGGCACCGGTAGTAGGAAACTAATACTCTAGCATCAGCGCTTTATGAAAGACTCGCTCATTTGTTTCTGTGCTAATCAAAGATGGTGGGTCAATAGAGACCACTGGAGCATTTCCCAAAGGCATTCTGGGAAGAAGACAAAGCAAAACGTTAATAATGTTTGAAGTGCCAAAGGTGGATCTTTATAAGACTGAGCATGTATGTGAGTGTATGTATGTGTGTTTGTGAGTGTGTGAAATTGTAAACACTCTCTCTCCTCTAATGAAAATGACTTTTTAAACATGCGCCTCCACAGGGAATGATGGATGAGCGCTCAATCCCGGGACTCGTTTCTCCATCAATCAGAAGCACCATCTCTCTCTCTCTCTATCTCCCTTGTTTCCATCTCTGCATACCTCCATCTTTCCTTTGGTCGACCCCACCCTTCTCCAAACATCTCCTACACCCACAATCATTAGCTAAAGCGCTGCAGCTCCCAGAATGCATTCATGAATCAGGAAATCATCGTATCGACAGGTGGTGCGCCTCACTGGAATTCCAATCAGCCTGGCCTGCTGCCGGCACCAGCCCCTTTTTTTGTTTGGCTAATGGTCGTTTAAATGAAAGTGGAAGTGGGATCAGTCGTTTAATCTGTGTGGCCTCCAAACTGCCAGAGAAGGCCAGACGAGATGAGCCCGGCCCGGCCCAGCTGCACGCTTTCTGCTCTCAGGATTATGACACCAGAGAAATTTATGCACATATAATTTGGGATGTGGTACAGAGAGGGAGAGAGAGATGAGGAATGGGGCGCTGAGAGACAGGGAGATGAGGACACAGCTGGATGAGAGAGTCTCCATATAACATCACAACAGATGCCACACCTTGAAGTTTGACAAGAAATGAAAGTTCATGAAAGTTCAAAGAACAACAAAGTATTATATGTGCATATGTATGTGACATGCTGATTGTTTGTAGGCCAGAGCAATGTTAAATAAATGCATGTATTCAAAAATGCTATAGATATCTTATTTACTTACTACAGTACATTTAAAAGTTTGCAGTCTGCAAATGTTTTTAATGCTTTAATGTTCTAATGCTAAGTATCTATGTTTGTTTACCAAGGCTGAATTTATTTGATCAAAAATAAAAACTAATATTGTGATTTTTTTCTCTTTATAATTTAAAAGAATTGCATTAAAGCCTGTTTCCACCACTAAATAAAATTTTTTAAAAAGTTATCGCAAATTTTCATCTCACAATTCTGACTTTTTTTCTTGAGTTATAAAGTACAGTTTTGAGGGGAAAAAAGACTGATATGTTCTCAGAATCACAAGCTTATATCTCACAATTCTGACTTCTTTTCTCAGAATTGCGTGATATAAACTCACAAATGCAAAAAAAAATAGAAATTCTGACTTTTTCCAGCAAATGCGAGTTTGCATCTTGCATTTCTGACTTTTTAGTTTTTTGAGATAAAAACTCGCAATTCTGACTATTTTTTCCTGTAAATGAGAGTTTGTATCTCACAGTTCTGACTTTTTCTGACTTTTTCTGACTTTCTGTTCCTCAGAATTGTGAGACATAAACATGTAATTGAGAGTTATAGACCATTTCGTCAGATGTAAACATACTGGTCCCGATACACTTCCTGTTTCTTTTTTTTTTTACTTTACACAAACATCACAAAAAAATACAACCAACATAACATTTGACTGGATGAAAATGTTACATTAGCACCTTTAAGATGTATTTGTATATGTAAAATAAACAAAAAAATAAAAAACAAAAAAACAGGAAGTGCTTCTGGACCAGTATTGTTTACATCTAGCAAAGGCACTGATACGTTGTAGGATCAGTTAGTGCAAGTTTCTCTCAGCTGACACAGCCTAGACTTACATTTTAGTTTAGGAGGTTTAAGCCTTGTCTGTGGAACCGGGGGATAAAGTACAATTTTGAGGGGGAAAAAAAGCCTATGTTCTCAGAATTGTGTGATATAAACTCCCAATTGCAAAAAAAAAAAAAAATCAGAATTGCAAGATAAAAATGATGTTTTTTTCCCCCCTCAGAATTGTAAGACAGAAACTCACAATTGCAAATTATAAAGTACAGTTTGGGGCTGGGGGGACTAACTTCTTTTTCATATCTTCTTTGACTTCTTTTTATCGTATCTTGCAATTCTGATTTTTTTTCCTCAGAATTAAGAAATATAAACTCGCAATTGCGAGTTCTAAAATACAGTTTGGGGTGGGAGGGACTGACTTCTTTTTATAGTATCTTGCAATTCTGACTTCTTTTCTCAGAATTGAGTGATATAAACACAATTGCAAAAGAAAAAAAAGTCAGAATTGCGAGATAAAAATGTGCAATTATGACTTTTTCCCACAAATGTGAGTTCATGTCTTGCAATTCTGACTTCTCTCAGAACTGAGTGATATAAACTCACAACTGCAAAAAAAGCCTGAACTGATAAAAAAACGTGCAATTCTGACCTTTTTTTTTCCGCAAATGCGAGTTTGTATCTCACAATTCTGGCTTTTTCTGACATTTTTTCCTCTGAATTGTGAGATATTAAGTACAGATTTGAGAGGAAAAAAGACTGATATGTTTTCAGAATTGTGAGTTCACATATCACAATTCTAAGAAAAAAAGTCAGAATTGCAAGGAAAAATGTTGCAATTACGTTTTTTATTTTTTATTCAGTAGCAGAAATGGGCTTCCATAGAATTGTTTTCTATTTCAATACATCCTAAAATGTAAATTATTAATGTAATGGCAAAGCTTAATTTTCTGCAGCCATTACTGCAGTCTTCAGTGTCACATGATCTTTCAGAAATCACTCCCATGTGCTGATTTGGTGTTTTACATTGTCAGTGTGCCTTGTCAGGAAAGGGAGTTAGTTAACATGCCAGGGACTAGATCTTCTAGCTGGAAGAATGACACATTAGAAATGACTATAAACTATTGCTTCCAGCCAACTGTCATATGTGTCCAAGATTGACATTAAACGCCAGCACGTTGTAAATCTTGATATGAGCGTGTCGTGAAACTCGTGCAAGAAATCCTCTGTGTTTCAGCGTCACTTCTCATGTGAGCTTAGGAACATAGTTACATCATGCTTCAAGTTGCTGATGTTCACGTCAAGTGTGAACTTACACTCCAAAAAATGATGGGTTATTATTTTTTTTTACCCAAATGCTGGGTTTAGCCTGTTGGGTCACTTTATTGGGTTGATTTTAATATTTTTAACCAGGTGCTGGGTAATTTTTTTTTAACCCAAATGCTGGGTTGAACTTGTTGGGTCATGATATTTGGTTATTTTAAACATTTTTTACCCAGGTACAACCCAGCTGCTGAGTCACAGTCAGAGTGTGGGCAGAGTCCTCTACAGGAGAGAGCGGTTCTCAGCGCCGCCAATTTGGTGCACTTCTTCAGCAAAATAAAGGTTTGTATACATTTTATTTAATTTATAAAGTCTTTACTGTGCTGTAAATTGTATTTTACACAACGCAACATACAAGGATGAGATCAACAATGATGGAAATGCCTTTTGCCTTGCATAAAATAAATGGATTTTATTCGTTACAGTACTGAGTTTAATTTAATTTGATGCTAAAATATGTTCTTGAATATCAGTACTGTTTATGGGCAGGTTTTGGAGTCCGTCGTGGCATCTTACAGCTACGAGTGAAACACGAGGCCACGGTCTGGAGTTTGCAGTTACCCCGGCGAACAGCAGCCCTTCACCAGCTCAGATTTTGGTGACACACCAGTACGCGAATTAGCGCCATTTCATTAAAAAGTGATTACAGAGAACGGTTGAATAGACTAAAATTAAAACGTTACTTCTAAATGTTACATTTTTATGTCTAAAATGCTTGTTAAACGAGTTTAAATGTATGTAATATTGTAAATTGTGCTGTATTTGACCAAATAAATTAAATTTGTCTTGTATTTTGTCCATGTGTTCTTGTTTAATAATGTTCATCTTTTGATTATTGCTGTTGCCTCTAGTAATTCTGTGTGTGTGTTTTTTTTTAAGTTCCAGTCCATTTTTATTTTTTTAAACAATAGTTGCCAAATAACCCAAGTTGGGTTGTTTTTAACCCAGAGTGTATGAACCTGTGTGTGATAGTTGGCCAAAAGCAATGGGAAAAAAAAAAGTTTAAAATATTAGTATTTTTCTCACCTATCATTTTGTTCACTTTATGTGTTTACGTTAACTTTGGAGGTCCTGTACATTTGCAATATATGGATAGATATGGATTAGTTTCCAAAAAAATATCTTCATATATGTTCTTCTGAAGAAAAAAAGTGATACAAATCTGGGATGGCATGAAAGTGTGAAAACGATTATATAATTTTCATTCTTGGGTGGAGTATCCCTTTAAGTCGAAAATGAGCATTTAATACCAGGCCACAGCCCTGAAATCTTCTGACATTTGCGGTTTAAGAATTAGCTTGAAAAAAAAAACAAGTTTAACTCATCAAGGGCTAATCCTGAAATTTCACCAGAAACGGCCAAAGCAAACCACTCTTAAATTGGACTTTCAAGCACATGGTGGTGGAAGATCATAGGGAAATGTTCATTAACAGCAGTATGGAGCGTCAGTGAGTAGGAGAGGTCTGCTGCAACTGAGCTCCACACTCTCATCGCAGGACTGGATTTGTGTGAAAGGAGCTTTTATAAATAGCAGGCCGCTGATGTACCAGCTAGCGTGACTGAAATGTTCTCTGTACGAGCACAGTTCGTGTCACAAACGTAATTACTTCTGTCCCACGGCCTGCTGATGAAATTAAGCAGCTTTTGAGAGGCCTGTTCTCTGGAGGTCTCCAAAACACTTTGGGCTTGGAGATGAGAGTCTAAATGTGTGCCTCAGGATACTAGCAAGCTTTAATCAGACTTACGTACATGCTAAAACTGGGGTAGGGCTTTTCAATTGTAGTCGTCACCTGATTTAAAGGGATAGTTCACCTAACAATGAAAATTGTGTCATTAATTACCCACCCTCATGTTGTTCCAAACTCATAAGACCTTTGTTCATCTTCAGAACACAAATTAAGATATTTTTGATGAAATTCAAGAGCTTTCTGATCCTGCATAGACAGTGAAGCAACTGACACATTCAAGGCCCAGAAAGTTAGTAAGGACAACTATAAAATAGTCCATGTGACACCAAGTGGTTCAACCGTAATATTATGAAGCTACGAGAATTCTTTATAGACGTTCATGAAAATACAAAACAGTTTTTTGACCTCAGGAAGATGGAACCTCTTATTTTCAAGTTCTAAGACTCATTCCTACCACACTCTTTTGCCTGTGTAGATAATATCTGCCCTAAAGCACTGCCAAAATGGCCGCAGAGCGAACTAACTTTGTTTCAAAACACATTTAACAGACACTGTAAAGAGAGGGCCATTTGAAATCTGTCACGCCAAAGATGAATCTCCTGTGGTGGAAGTTAGGAGAAGAGAAATGTGGAGCGTACAGTCAAAAGGTCAGCTGTCTTAGTGTCACTTGTGTTCTCCTGTCACACTCAGAAACACTTACTCTCGGTTCATAAGTGCAGTGTTCAGGAAGCAGCTTTCTGCGAGTTATACTCCTACAAACCTCATGTACCCGAGTCTGTCAATCAAACTCAATGGTGTACTCAGGCAGGAAGATAGGATAGAGACACATACGGCAGTTACAGTTCAGACGCTCTCTGACATCCTACACACAGTAAACCTGTTCTCCGCCGGTCCGTCTGGCATCCATCACCACAGCGCAGGTATTAAAAACCTGTAATCCCAGGCTGTTATGATATTTTCGCAGCGGGAGATGTATGGCTTCGATAATTGCCTACGGCAGACTTTTAAAAGGCATCTCATAATTACGGTTCACCTTTATTGGGTTAGCGTGCGTAAGGGGGTATAGCAAGGGTTGCTGGCTTTCGGAGACTGATGGCTGTGGGCGGAGGAGTCTGTCACTTTTTGAGTGCAGGGTGATGGATGGTCACTTGCACTGGTAACCAGCACACACCATTAAAGCTTGCCCTCATACCAGCACGAGACAGAGAAAGCCTCCCAGCCAGAGCTTTCATCTTATTTTGATGTAATAAAGATTGTATCGATCAATCAGAAACTCATTATGAGCCCGATCACTGTAGGCAGGGCTGGTTTTGAATGTGTGAGTGTGAGTGTCGGGCCCCACGGATCTGTGAGTGTGAGCTGAGCTGACTGAATGTGTCACGAACAGAAGGACAAGTGGAGGAACACATATGACAGGACTCAAGATCAGTGCTTCTCAACCAGGGGCCGGGGCCCGACAGGGGGTCTTAAAGGAGACGTTTACTTCCGGAACAAAAGTTTACAGATAATGTACTCACCCCCTTGTCATCCAAGATGTTCATATCTTTCTTTCTTCAGTCGTGAAGAAATTATGTTTTTTGAGGAAAACATTTCAGGATTTAGTCCATATAGTGGACTTCTATGGTGCCCCCGAGTTCAAACTTCCAAAATGCAGTTCTCAGCCGAGGAAGAAGGGTCTTATTGGTTATTTAAAAAAAAAAAAAAAAACTGACAATTTATATACTTTTTAGCCTCAAATGCTTATCTTGTCTAGCTCTGCGTGAACTCTGTGCATTCCGGGTCAATACAGTTAGGGTATGTCAAAAAACTCCCACCTCATTTTCTCCTCCAACGTCAAAATCGTCCTACATCGCTGCAGAAGTACCGACCCGGTGCTTACAAAGTGAACGTGAAAAGAAGATCAAACACCCTTTACAAAAAAAGTTAAAACAGCGATGGATTTTGAAGTTGGAGAAGAAAATGTGATGGGAGTTTTTCAACCTACCCTAACTGTATTGACCCCGATAACACAGAGTATATGCAGACCCAGACAAGATGAGAATTTAAGGTTAAAAAAAAGTATACAAATTGTATTATTATAATTTTTTTTATTTAGGAAATAACTGATTGTTTCGCTAGATAAGACCATTCTTCCTTGGCTGGGATCGTTTAGAGCCCTTTGAAGCTGCATTTAAACTGCATTTTGGAAGTTCAAACTCTCAGGCACAATTGAAGTCCACTGTATGGAGAGAAATCTTGAAATGTTTTTCGCAGAAAGCATAATGTCTTTACGACTGAAGAAAGAAAGACATGAACATCATGGACGACAAGGGGGATTTTGGTTCTGGAAGTGAACCACTCCTTTAAGAAGACTTAAAACCATTTAAATTAAATAAAACAAGCATTAAAATAAGCCAAATTGCCTAAACAATCAAGATATTTGTTTTAATTAACCTCCAAAACAACATCTTATTTTTTCTTTGAAGGACCAAGGTTCATATGGTCTTAAAAAGCTTCAATAAATATATATAATTACGCAAATATTATTGTAAATTAAAATAGTGGTTTTCTATTTTAATAAACTTTAAAATACAATTTAATCCTGTGGTCCCAAGCTGAATTTTCAGCATCATTACTTCAGTCTTCAGTGTCAAATAAATTATTCTAATATGCTGATTTATTATTTATCAATGTTGGAAACAGTTGTGCTGCCTTTTTTTTACCTGTACCTGTGATACTTTTTTCAGGATTCTTTGATAAATAAAACATTAAAAAAACAGCATTTATTTAAAAAAAAAAAAAACATCTGGTAACAATATACTCTACTGTTCAAAATTTGGGGTCAGTACATTTTTTCTTTCTTCCTTTCTTTGAAAGAAATGAAAACTTTTATTCAGCAAGGATATAATAAATAAAAAAGTGATAGTGAATGGAAAGATTTCCATTTTGAATGTCATCCTTTTAAACTTTTTATTCATCAAACAGTCCTAAAAAATTATCACAGGTTCCAAAAAAAATATTAAGCCGCACAACTGTTTACAACATTCCAACATTTGATGAGCACAAGAGGCTTCTTTAAATAACATTAAAACCTTTACCCATCCCATGTATATATATATATATATATATATATATATATATATATATATATATACACACACACACACACACACAGTACTGTGCAAAAGTCTTAGGCCACTAGTATTTTCATCAGCTAAAAAATGGTTTAAAGTCAGTTAAAGTCGGTCTTTTGCTGTAGTGTATCAGTAGGAAATATCAGATTACATTTCCAAACATTCATTTTTCCATTAATCGTAATAATCCAGTGAGATTTTTGTTTGCACAAGGAGTCTGACAACAGCGAGTGCTCTGCACAGAGATCTGATCTCATCATCATCCAGTCTGTCTGGAATGACATGAAGAAACAGAACAAACTCAGACAGACTAAATCCAGAAGAACTGTGACAAAGTCTCCAGGATGCTTCAAAAAACCTACCTGCAAAGCTGCAGCACTGTTAAAAGTTTTAGGCCCTTGTGTAAAAATGCTGTAAAATGAGGATGCTGTCATAAATAGATTTTTTTTATCAATTACCTTCTATTAACTAAATGAAATCAACATTTGATGCGACCATTCTTTGCGTTTACAGCAGCTTTTGCCCTAGGTGCACTTGTGCAAAATTTTTCAGGTAGCTTTGCAGGTAGGTCTCTTGAAGCATCTTGGAGACGTTGCCACAGTTCTTCTGGATTTACTCTGTTTCAGTTTGTTTTGTGTCTTCATGTCATTCCAGAGACAGACTGGATGATGATGAGATTAGATCAGTGTGGAGCACTGGCTGTTGTCAGACTCCTTGTGCAAACAAAAATCTCACTAGATTATTACAATTAATGGCAAACAGAATGTATTGTATTGCCGATATTTTTTACTGACACACTACAGCAAAAGATAGAAATAACTTACTTTAAACCATTTTTTAGCTGGTGAAAATACTAGTGGCCTAAAACTTTTGCACAGTACTGTGTATATATATAAACCTTATCTAGTAATAACAAAAAAAAGAAGTCACGGGGCCTTCGAACATCGCGGACAATGGCCTTTTAGTCACAAAAGTTACAGTCACAATCACTATTTCAGAGTAAAAATATTAATTAAAATTAGATGAACACTTCAGTGCACTTAAAAAAAAAAAAACCTCTAAGCTTGCAACTCTAAAGATCTGATTAATTAATAATTCACCACCCATTCAGATTCCAAATCAAGTGTTGGTGTCTGACTAACTCGAATTGACTAACTCTGAAGTGACTCGAATTGTTGCTGCAAGCGCTTGGTCTATTTCTGATCTTTTCAGTCCCAGTCTGCAGAGAACATAACTGAACAATCACATGAACACAAAACACTGCAGCACCTTTGCAGTCAACTGAGACTAACAAAGATGAGCGAATCAAAGTTACACACCAGAAAAGGTGACTTCATCATTTATTTGGATGTGTCTAAACTCATCTAAGCACACCTAGGGAAATGCACTAGCACACACAGAGAAACAAACAGATGGCTTTCTACAGCGCAAATTAATCTATCAATTCCAATCAGTGAAATATGGCAGCTTTCAACTTGAATCAACAACAAACTCCCTCTCAATCGTGTACAGAGATTAGTGTGCGGGAACACGCAAACGAGACAGAGAGAGAGAGAACAGTGTGGCATCAGGGCTCTCAACAGGCCAGCGCTTGGCAGCGACTTGTATGTTTTCAAAGTCAAAATTACACAAGAGACGCATCAGACAATGAGCAGCACAGTTGCGCTCACCACAGCCAAACCTTAGAGGAGTTTTGCACAAACGGGGTACAAATCGCACTTTTTGCCACATCTGCTCAGGGCTGATGACTTGAGCATTTTCTGAAACTACTGTTTTGTTTTATGAAATTTATTCTCTATTGTGGCATACATCCAAGTGCTCGATGAACCACACAAAATGCTGGGTGAAACTTAATTTTGTCCGCTGGGAATTGATTGGATTGTTGGATGCTAATTGTTGCAATCATTTTTGAAACTCATCTGGCCACTGAACAACTTTATAGCCCATGCACTGCACATTTCATGAAAAATAAAAATTGTCAGTTTTGATTTCATGGTCATTCAGGGTTAAATGCAATGAGGGACAGAACAGTGTTGTGTGACAGCATAAGAAACAAGCTGCGCACACATACTGTACAGAAAGAGAAGATCTGCTCTGGAAGGATGTGACTGCTGGAGAGAAACAGAGAGATGTAAAAGCCTGATGTTTGTTAAAGAGGAGGTTCTGGAAAGCATCCCAGCTTCTGACTGAGTGATATATGGAGAGAGGGAAACCACTCGATGAGAGCCAAAGAGAGAGAGAGAGATCTTTGTTTTAGACAGTAAGCATTTATCTGTCTCTCAATCAACACACCTGCCTGTATCTCTCTCTGTGTGTGAGTGTGTGTGTGTGAGTGAGTGAGAGAAATCTCCTGACTCAGTCTTTGAACATTTAGAGGTGCTGGAGGTGAGGAGACAAACACAGTTTGAAAGCGCCTGTTCAGCACACAAGCCCTAAAAACATTTAGATTACTGCTTCTCAACTGTTTTTTTCCCCCTATAAGAATCAGACTATGGCAATATTACACATAGAACAGCAACCTAAGCAAATTATATATATTTTTTTTTTTACATATTTTTAAGTCTTTAAAATCAATCATCGACAATCAAATAATTGAAACTCATTTTCTATTTTACAGAAAGGCAGGGTTTTTTTTTTATGTGTGAGGGCAATTTTTATAATCACCTTATTGTTATATAAACCATACTATGTTGTTTTTAATGTCAAATACTTAAATTTTATTACTTTAATCAACATTTTAAACTGTTGTCAATAAAAATTGACTGTTTAATTATGACAAAAATTATTATTGTAGATTATTGCTCTTTATATTGTAATAATGATTATTAATATCAATATAGAAAACAATGAATTTTTTTTATAAAACATTTTTGTCTCGTTTTGGGCACACTACATTCTGGCTTCATAGACAAACATATCAGTCCACAACATTAGCCAAGTGTAGCACAAGTTATGCTAAAATTCTTGTTATAATCACTAAAGCTACCAAATAAATTTTTATTTACATCATATCTTCACTGTGCTGTTTAAAATGAGGGAACGTGCGAGCGTTTGCATTCATCCAACATTTTCAGCGTTGACTAATCCAAGTGCCTCTGATTGGCCAACGCATTCATAAGTTCAACAGAAACGCGTTTGATTGGCTATAAGGTTCATAACGCTGCACAAAACAGCGTGTAAAAGCTGATGCAGTGTGAGCGAATCTAAATGTAATTTCCACGAACGGACACTTTCTTAAATTCATTTTTACATTTAATTTTAATCGAGACAGCCCTACAACATTGTTTAACTGTGCAGGGGCACTTTTTGCTTCTATGTTTTGAATTTACGGAGCACTTTTTTACTTTTGTTGGCATTTTTGGGCTACAAGCCCTCGTTATTTTTGGAACCCTGATTCAAGGTTTACAACTTTATATTGCATAATTAGTAAAATATATCCTGGTACAGTTGAGGTCAAAAGTTTACACCCTCATTCAGAATCTGCAAAATGTTAATTATTTTACCAAATTAGAGGGATCATACAAAATGCATGTTATTGTTTATTTAGTACTGACCTGAATAAGATAATTCACATAAAATATGTTTACATATAGTCCATAAGAGAAAATATTAGTTAAACTCATAAAAAATGACCCTGTTCAAAAGTTTACACCCTCTTGATTCTTAATACTGTGTAGTTACCTGAATAATCCACAGCTGTGTGTGTGTTTGTGTTTTTGTTTTTGTTTTTGTTAAAGTGATAGTTGTTCATGAGTCCGTTGTTCACCCTGAACTGTTAAACTGCCTGCTGTTCTTCAAAATAATCTTTCAGGTCCCAAAGACTCTGCTTTTCATGCTTTTTTGGTGTATTTGAACCCTTACCAACAATGCCTGTATAATTTTGAGATCCATCTTTTTACACTGAGGACGACTGAGGGACTCATATGCAGCTTTTACAGACGATTCAAACGCTCACTGATACTCCGGAGGGAAAATCCATTAATTAAGAGCTGGCATGTTATATACTAATACACAAAAATACTGGAAAACCAAAGAATTTGTGTGACCTGAAGGATTTTTCTGAAGAACAGTGGGCAGTTTAAGCAGTGGGCAGCTGTGGATCATTTGGGTCACGGGTGGCGAACTCCGGTCCTGGAGAGCCGCAGCCCTGCAGAGTTCAGCTCCAACCCTAATTAAAACTCACCTGCCTGTTGCTTTCTAGTAACCCTTCAGACCTTGATTAGCTTGTTTAGGTGCGTTTGATTAGGGTTGAAGCAAAACTATGCAGGGCTGCGGCTCTCTAGGACCGACGTTCACCACCCCTGATTTAGGTAACAACACAGTATTTAGAATCAATTTTGAACCGGGTCATTTTTATAAATTCAACTATTATTTTCTCTTGTGGACTATGTGAACATCTTTTATGTGAAATATCTTATTCAGTTCAGTACTAAATAAACAATAACAAGCATTTTGTATGATCCCTCTTATTTTGGTCAAATAATTAACAGTTTGCGGATTCTGAAAGGGGGGTGAAAACTTTTGACCTCAACTGTATAAATACTATGTATAGTCATTTAAACAAATGCATTTTATTATTTATATTTAGCATTTTGTTTTCTCCTTGTTGTCCACAAATATTTGCAAAATCTGTTTTAGTCATGGCCAACCTGAGAACGCAAAGAAAACACACTGCGATACATCACATCGCAGCACAACATCTGAAATGTTGACATCTCCTCCATCTGCAATACAAATGATGACACACTTGTGCACACAGCCTGCACCAAGCTTTCATTCTTGCCAATTTAATTCCACTAAATTTCCTGGTCTGTTTCTGTTTATGTTCTTGGCGTAACAGTTGAAACCTCAGACAGATATCCAGTGTTTTTCCTCTGTCTGGATCTGCAAAGAAAACAAAAGCAAGGAAACACATCTGCGAGCTCCCTGCTTGGGTCTTGTCAGCGATTTTGACTATGCTGGGAGATGAACGACTGAATTAAACAAGCTGTTTAATGGTAAGAGATTTACGACAAACCTTTGAAACACAACACTAATAGCTTCATAAATACTGACCAATCATGGCTAAGAGAAACAACTTGTCCAATCACATCACTCTTCTCAGTGTTTTCCCCAAAGCTACAGACAAACTCATCAAGCTGTAACCAATATTTACTTCATTTTAAATTGAACGCATCATATTTATCAAATCTGAAACAACATTTCCTCCTGAAAGCAGGAGGTCTGGCACGACGTCCTATGTTCTTTGAGTATGACATCAGTTTCTGTGTACAGTATGTGGCTCATTAGCAGAAAGGGAATGCACATTCAGTCAGCAAGATCGCTTCATCTCCGACATCTTGTTTTAATTTTTATTGTCTGTCTGACACACTCACTCAGGCCTGTTTGACACTAGTGGCATTTCATGCATCTGAACATGATCAGATTACAAGGGCAACTGTTTAAGAAAGCATCTACAACACAGAGATACAAAACACTAGAGCTAAAACTGATATTTGACGCAAAAAAATCGATATCTTTAGTTTAAAGACAGGAGAATCATATTTTCACTGGTTTCCGACTGGTGCGGTGTGTGACCTTCCATGTCTCAGCGAGGGTCTGGATGAGTGGGGAGTTTGAGTAGTTTAGCCCTAAGCTCTTTAGACAGAGATGGATGAGGAGCCAAACTCACAGGCGCAAATATTCTGTTTAGTGTTGCCTTGAGCAGGTGCTGGATATTACTTTGATACACACCGCTGTGCAATAAAAACTCCTGGTCTCAGGCTTGATTTTGAGCGGAGAACAACATTTACACTTTCATTTCTCAGTGTGAGTGAAAGAGAGACAGAATTATATTTTACTTTTTAATGAACCACATTTCTTTTGGTTTGTCCAAAAATAAATAAATAAACAAACAAACACATTTACTGTATCTACCTGCCCTCGTCAAGCCAGATTTGAAGCAGCGTTAATTTTGTTGACGAATAATTTTAGACGATAACGAAATAAAACGTTTGAGTGACAAAAACTATGACAAAAATCTATCTACATGTTCGTCAGCACATAAAAATGAGACGAAAATGTTAAGAAAGGGGCAATTTGGGAAGAGATTTATTCAGAACAGATCTACTGCGTAGTTAGGTTAGATGCATACATTTGAATAGTAACACTGCCTATTGATCTATCTGGCGGGACATAAGCTAATATACACTTGCTGCACGTCTCATAAAATGTTAAAAATTGTCAATATCTGGGAGTAAGGGAAAAGCAGACATATGGATAAATTTGATGACGCAAGAGAGAACTCATTTCGGTCCTGCTTTCTGAGTGCACATACACTGAAGCAGCGCCTCTCACACAGCACACACAAGTACTCTTTCGTGTCACATGAACAGAGAAATACACACAAAATGATGTAGAATTGTCAGTTTTGACAAGTATTCATGTAAATACACGTTTTAGATGAACGTAAACAGTAGGAAGAATATCGAATGTGTATCAGTACAATGCATCCGGGCATTCGGTTTTGTCTGTGGCATTGATGTTAATCAAGTAAAAACAGAAAGGCAAAAAAATTAAAAATAAAATAAATAAATAAATAAATAATCACTCACTGCTCTTGACTGAATCACTAGAGTAGCCCTGATCAAGTTTAATCTGAATTTATTTATATAAATAAATATTTCTGCTTGAAAGAATGAAGAATGTGGTAAACAAGTTGCTATAAAGAATGCATAATTAGCCTATATATCCATTGATAGTTCCTTGAAAAGAAGACCAGGTTCTTGTTTCTTTAAGAGAAGTGGTTTAATTTAATTTTAATATGAAGGTATATTACATGTCACGGCAGTTAAATCTCTGTCTTTCATGAAAAAACCTTAATATCAAACCTATATAATGAGTTTGGAAATATCAGAGAATTGCTTAATAATGCACTACACTGCAACTAAACCCATTAGATTTTAGCCATCTAAAATCATGATATTTAGTCAACTAAATCTAGACTAAAACTAAAACAATTCAGATGACTAAAATATGACTAAAACTAAAAGGCATTTCAGTCAAACGACTATGACTGAGACTAAATCAAAAATTGCTATCAAAATTATTACTGGTTTGAAGATGACACCAAACACCTTCGATTGTTTCAAAATCAAACACAATAACAAACACTGAGATTTGATAGCCAAAATATGGAACATCAACAATGAATGATGTGGTTACTACACTTTTTTGTTGGTTACAACAGTCACTGTGTCAAATCCTAAAATCTTATTAAAAAAAAAACAAAATCATAAACATTTCAGATTACATATTGCAACCTAATCATTGCCATCTTTAATGACATACATGCTGTCATCGATAGGATGGGACTAGACAGAAGGTGCAATGAGCATGGCTAGCAAACAGTGTGTTTTGCTCTCTCTTGTCATTAGAAAAGCCCAAAAAAGGAAGAAAACCTGACAGTGGACACAAATCTAGATTGCATAAAGATGACAGTATGGACTGTCAAAGAGAACTGAGGTAAAATAGTTTATATTTGACCTTTTTTCACTCAAGGAATTCCGATACCATTGTCTCTCTTTCTTTTTGAGTTCACGAGTGCCCCTATTGGCCAGTGTCACAGACGTGACAAAACTCGTCGTGGACAGTCGAAAAAAAGGAAATATGCCAGTCTTTCTGTGGTGATGTCATGAAGTGTCGCAGATGTTGCAGTGGTTGTCGTCCAACTGTGACACACTACACAAGATAAAACAACTAAAACTTGCTTCCTGACACCAATTATTGTTACGAATCCCCACGACACCCTACGTCAAGCAGCCGGTGCCAAAACTGGGCTAAAATTGTATAGCATGAACCGGGCTTAAAGGAGTAGTTCACTTCCAGAATAAAAATTTACAGATAATTTACTCACCCCCTTGTCATCCAAGATGTCCATGTCTACTAGATAAGACCCTTCTTCCTCAGCTGGGATCATTTAGAGACCTTTGAAGCTGCATTTGAACTGCATTTTGGAAGTTTTGACTACACTATCTCAAAACTTTTGAGTACATTATCTGTACATTTTTTGCTCTGGAAGTGAACTACTCATTTAAAACTTCAGTTTGCTCTGCTTGTCCAGTCAGACCAGTAGTTTTCTTTTCATCTGCCAAACATTTTACTGGCACCACGACATATATATATAATATATCTTATCTAATACATATATATATATATATATATATATATATATATATATATATATAAATTAAAGACGTTTTCTTTACAAAACATACATTTTGTTTGTAAAAATATGCAACACGTTGGAAATTACAAAGCTATAATGTAACTCCATAAAAAACTTTGTTGTCTTTTTTATTCACCAAGTCTTCATTTATTTGATCAGAAACCCAGTATGAACATTGGTATTGTGAAATACTATAACATTATTTAATATTATTATTATTAAATATGAATAACTTACATTAATTGTTCTCTATTTTAAACATATTTCCAAATGTAATTTCTTTCTGTGGTGGCAAAACAAATACTCCAGCAGCCATAACTCTGGACTTCAGTGTCACATGATCCTTCAGAAATCATTCTAATATGCTGAATGGCTGCTCAAGAAGAATTTCTTCTTATCAAATTTGAAAACAGTTGCACTGCCAAATATTTTTTTAGAAACTGTGGTATTTTTTTCAGGACTCAATGATTAATAAAAAGTTCAACAGAACAGCATTTGTGTCTTTACTGGCATGTTTGATCAATTTCATGCATCCCCTGTTAAATAAAAGAATTAATGTCTTTCAGAAAAATGTACTGACCCCAAACTTTCAAATGGTAGTGGACATCAGATTTGCAAAACATAAAAATATATGCCTATTGATCTATCTGGTGGGACATAAGCTAATATACACTTGCTGCACGTCTCATAAAATGTTAAAAATTGTCAATATCTGGGAGTAAGGGAAAAGCAGACATATGGATAAATTTGATGACGCAAGAGAGAACTCATTTCGGTCCTGCTTTCTGAGTGCACATACACTGAAGCAGCGCCTCTCACACAGCACACACAAGTACTCTTTCGTGTCACATGAACAGAGAAATACACACAAAATGATGTAGAATTGTCAGTTTTGACAAGTATTCATGTAAATACACGTTTTAGATGAACGTAAACAGTAGGAAGAATATCGAATGTGTATCAGTACAATGCATCCGGGCATTCGGTTTTGTCTGTGGCATTGATGTTAATCAAGTAAAAACAGAAAGGCAAAAAAATTAAAAATAAAATAAATAAATAAATAAATAATCACTCACTGCTCTTGACTGAATCACTAGAGTAGCCCTGATCAAGTTTAATCTGAATTTATTTATATAAATAAATATTTCTGCTTGAAAGAATGAAGAATGTGGTAAACAAGTTGCTATAAAGAATGCATAATTAGCCTATATATCCATTGATAGTTCCTTGAAAAGAAGACCAGGTTCTTGTTTCTTTAAGAGAAGTGGTTTAATTTAATTTTAATATGAAGGTATATTACATGTCACGGCAGTTAAATCTCTGTCTTTCATGAAAAAACCTTAATATCAAACCTATATAATGAGTTTGGAAATATCAGAGAATTGCTTAATAATGCACTACACTGCAACTAAACCCATTAGATTTTAGCCATCTAAAATCATGATATTTAGTCAACTAAATCTAGACTAAAACTAAAACAATTCAGATGACTAAAATATGACTAAAACTAAAAGGCATTTCAGTCAAACGACTATGACTGAGACTAAATCAAAAATTGCTATCAAAATTATTACTGGTTTGAAGATGACACCAAACACCTTCGATTGTTTCAAAATCAAACACAATAACAAACACTGAGATTTGATAGCCAAAATATGGAACATCAACAATGAATGATGTGGTTACTACACTTTTTTGTTGGTTACAACAGTCACTGTGTCAAATCCTAAAATCTTATTAAAAAAAAAACAAAATCATAAACATTTCAGATTACATATTGCAACCTAATCATTGCCATCTTTAATGACATACATGCTGTCATCGATAGGATGGGACTAGACAGAAGGTGCAATGAGCATGGCTAGCAAACAGTGTGTTTTGCTCTCTCTTGTCATTAGAAAAGCCCAAAAAAGGAAGAAAACCTGACAGTGGACACAAATCTAGATTGCATAAAGATGACAGTATGGACTGTCAAAGAGAACTGAGGTAAAATAGTTTATATTTGACCTTTTTTCACTCAAGGAATTCCGATACCATTGTCTCTCTTTCTTTTTGAGTTCACGAGTGCCCCTATTGGCCAGTGTCACAGACGTGACAAAACTCGTCGTGGACAGTCGAAAAAAAGGAAATATGCCAGTCTTTCTGTGGTGATGTCATGAAGTGTCGCAGATGTTGCAGTGGTTGTCGTCCAACTGTGACACACTACACAAGATAAAACAACTAAAACTTGCTTCCTGACACCAATTATTGTTACGAATCCCCACGACACCCTACGTCAAGCAGCCGGTGCCAAAACTGGGCTAAAATTGTATAGCATGAACCGGGCTTAAAGGAGTAGTTCACTTCCAGAATAAAAATTTACAGATAATTTACTCACCCCCTTGTCATCCAAGATGTCCATGTCTACTAGATAAGACCCTTCTTCCTCAGCTGGGATCATTTAGAGACCTTTGAAGCTGCATTTGAACTGCATTTTGGAAGTTTTGACTACACTATCTCAAAACTTTTGAGTACATTATCTGTACATTTTTTGCTCTGGAAGTGAACTACTCATTTAAAACTTCAGTTTGCTCTGCTTGTCCAGTCAGACCAGTAGTTTTCTTTTCATCTGCCAAACATTTTACTGGCACCACGACATATATATATAATATATCTTATCTAATACATATATATATATATATATATATATATATATATATATATATATAAATTAAAGACGTTTTCTTTACAAAACATACATTTTGTTTGTAAAAATATGCAACACGTTGGAAATTACAAAGCTATAATGTAACTCCATAAAAAACTTTGTTGTCTTTTTTATTCACCAAGTCTTCATTTATTTGATCAGAAACCCAGTATGAACATTGGTATTGTGAAATACTATAACATTATTTAATATTATTATTATTAAATATGAATAACTTACATTAATTGTTCTCTATTTTAAACATATTTCCAAATGTAATTTCTTTCTGTGGTGGCAAAACAAATACTCCAGCAGCCATAACTCTGGACTTCAGTGTCACATGATCCTTCAGAAATCATTCTAATATGCTGAATGGCTGCTCAAGAAGAATTTCTTCTTATCAAATTTGAAAACAGTTGCACTGCCAAATATTTTTTTAGAAACTGTGGTATTTTTTTCAGGACTCAATGATTAATAAAAAGTTCAACAGAACAGCATTTGTGTCTTTACTGGCATGTTTGATCAATTTCATGCATCCCCTGTTAAATAAAAGAATTAATGTCTTTCAGAAAAATGTACTGACCCCAAACTTTCAAATGGTAGTGGACATCAGATTTGCAAAACATAAAAATATATGCACAAGATCTGTAAACATACACTTTATGGCAACACAGTACTGACCCAAAAGGACAAATGAGAGTTCTGTCAACTGGATCTTAAACTCTCTCACACTGGCCTCGGGTCGGCGCAAATATTGTTCATAAGTTTTCAGACACCCATACTCACTCTGTGGTTTTCTAGTATGGGAAAAAGCAGTGTGACCACTGACACATTTTTGAATGAACTATTCCTTTAAGATAAAACATGCACTCTCCATGCTTGCTCTAGTAATCCCTCTCATGTGATTTATTTCACACTGAATAACAACTATTTCCTTAATTTGCCAAAGCATAAACTTGTCTTTTATCACAACTGTTTCAGATGGCATACCTCTCACAAACTCTGCATGAGACGTTTCGTGACTTGGCTTCATTTTCCCAGCATATTAAAAATCATAAGAAAGAGAACACAATATCTCACATTCAAATTTTCCAAACAAAGTGTTCCTTGGCTTTGGCATTGGAGGTTTTTTCCATGACTTGAGAAGGAAAGTTGGAGAGTGTTTGTTCTGGACCAAAGGCTGCTGTGGTATTGGGGTGTGGAGGGACCTGTGGTCTCTGTATTTAGGCCAAAGCAGAAGGAGAATAGGTTTCCCAGGGTGCTTTGCTCTTACGTTATGCTCTCCCTGTACTTCTGGCAAAAGACCTCATCTGCCTGACACACATACACACGCGCATGCAGAGTCTGATAATAGAAAGCAAGACTCGGCTACGGCGCTCAAGAGCTGAGGCTTTAAAGAGAAAGAAATCTCATGCTCCTTCTCTCCACTCTTTCATCTGCACTTCACTGCAATTAAGGAGGAAGGAGAAGGAGGAACGAAGTGGCCACTCAGAGGAAGTGGATTCGACTACCCTCATACGCTCAGATGCAGACAGAAAGAGATGGGGAGAGAAACAGCATTTGAGAGGAAAAAAGAGCTGGTGTCTGGGGAACTGTCCAAAAACCTGCCTGTCTGGACTTATCTCTGACGATATGGCTTTGGATATGTGAAAATTTACATCAAAAGCGTTCAGTTCGGGACTCTCTCATAGGCATAAACTCCAAATGGCATACAAAAGTAGTGCTACTCACAAAATCACACAAGAGATGCAACTCTCAATTGAGTCCAATAATATTAAACATCAGCAAGTTGCTAAGCTAACAGTCAGATTCAGTAATAAACATTAACGGACGCACAACATAAATATAATTTATCAGAAAATAAGCACAATTTCAAAGGCAAAAAGGTCCAAACTACACAGCTGCTTTAAAACCAAGCAGCTTTCTAATGGTCACTGTGGCAAATTCGTGTGACCAACTTGAACTCAATACTAAACTAGCATGAGGAAATCCTTCACCCTAATGAAAGACTAAAATGACCTAATGAAATGACTGGATTTCACCTGTGAAAATTTGCCAAATATTGGTAAATGTGACTGCAAATTTGGCCAAATGAAGTCTTTTAGAAGGAATCATATGTTGCTACCTACCTTTTCAAACAAACTTTGTAGTGGAAATTTACTTATGACCCTTTAAACTGCTGTCTAGGTAGGCAACATACTACGTTTTGGGAAGCATATGATCAAGTCAAAAGTATTTGAACAGTAAGTCTCTTTGGCTCGCCAAGCCTGCATTTATTTGATCCAACGTACAGCAAAAACAGTAAAATGTTGAAATATTTTTACTATTATAAGTAACTTTTTTTCTATTTGAATATATTTTAAAATGTACTTTTTTTCCTATGATTTCAAAGCTGAATTTTTAGCATCATTACTCCAGTCACATGATCCTTCATGAATCATTCTAGTATTTTGATTTGCTGCTCAAAAAACATCTATTATTATTATGTTGAAAACAGCTGAGTAAAATTATTACTTTTTTTTTCAGAATAGAAAGTTCAGAAGAACAACATTTATCTGAAATATAAATCTTTTGTAACATTATAAATGTCTTTATCATCACTTGTGATCAATTTAAAGCATCCTTGCTAAATAAAAGTATTAATTTCTATAATTTCTTTCCTCCAAAAAATAAATAAATAAATTACACTGACTCCAAGCTTCTGAATGGTATAACGTATAATGTTACAAAAGCTTTTTATTTCAGATAAATGCTGATCTTTGGATCTTTCTCAAACAATCCTGCAAAAAGTACTGTTTTAAATAATAATAATAACAATAATAATAATCATGTGACACTGAAGACTGAATTAATGATGCTGAAAATTTAGCTTTGATCACAGGATTAAATTGCATTTTAAAATATATTCAAATCGAAAGCAGTTATTTTAAAAAGTAAAAATATTTCACAATTTTACTGCTTTTGCTGTATTTTGGATCAAACAAATGCAGGCTTGGTAAGCAGAAGAGACTTAAAACATTAAAACTGTTACTGTTCAAAAACTTTTGACTGGTAGTGTATATACACCAAATATACACCAAAAAAGACTAACAAATACAGCCGAAGGACATTCTGCAGAAATACACTTAAGATTCACTGGAATGTACCAGGTTCAGGTTTGGTTATTTCTGGGTGTGGCGAATCAGGACCACCGTAATGGATACAGGATCACATTGGCTACCATCCTATATGTTATTATAGAATTCTGGTGCTGATTAAGCGCAGGGAATCAAAACTTGTGAAGAGAAAACGTTCTTATTGTGTTAGACTGTGTCCCGCATCTGGTGGCTGGATGCAGATTATTGCCTTGAGCTGCTTGGCCAGAGAGAGTTATGGGAGCTCTCGGAGCCGGAGGTGTAACACAATTTTGATGGGAATTGGATTCCGAGGCTAGGAATCACGTGTGGGTGGGACCACGGCTGCCAAGAGAGTCTGGGGCACAGAAAGACGAAAGAATATGAGGAGTGATGGAGAGAGAGAGCGAGCACAACGTGAGAGAAAGCAGGAAGGAGAACGGGAACCAAGTGCCGAGAAGGTTTTAGGGAGATTAAAAGCCCAGAGCGAGGGGCTCTTAAGACCATCCTGCTAATTAAATATGTCAAAGCTCATAAAGACACATTGGGGCCTTTTCCCAGAGCCAAGCTTTACCAAACCCACCTAGTCAGCAAAGCCTTCACATCTTGTCAATAAACATTAGTCTGGGCATCAGTAAAACATCCACAAAATGGATTGGTTTATTAAACGTATTACCAATCCCTTTTTTTTTTTTTTTTACTACAGGCTCTCTACAAAAAAAATTGCACATGCCAAAGGAGAGTCAATATGCAACGACTGGATTTTACACTACAGGGAAAACTCACACCACAAGACAAAAGCACAGACATACATATGGCGAAGAATCTGAAGAACTCTACAAAAAAACTCTGAAATCTGAAAAGGCCACTGTGGTGACATATTCAACAGGCAATCATGTAAAGCTCTATTGCTGTGTTTAATTCAACTTGGAAAGTTGGAATTTACAACCTACTATTTGGAAATTTGTAATAGAATATCACTTGTTGTCAGACTTCCAATCTGGAACCTCAAGCTGAAATCTGACCTGGCGATAAAGGCTGACTTAAAAATTCACCCAAAAATATACATTTTGTCATTAATTACTCATATTACTTTCATATTTGGAACACAAATTAAGAAATTTCTGCTAAAATCCAAGAGCTTTCTGACCCTGCATAGACAGCAAAGCAACTGAAATGTTCAAATCCCAGACAGGCTGACATGGAAAAGAAGAAATTGTTGAATAATGTTTTTTTTTTTTGATTTGTTTGCCTACAAAAAGTATTCTCATAGCTTTGTAAAATTAAGGTTGAACCACTAATGTCCTTTTAATGATGTACTTACTACCTTTCTGGGCCTTGAACGTGTCAGTTGCATTGTCGTCCATGCAGGGTCAGAAAATAAAAAAAAAAAAAATCTTAATTTGTGTTCTGAAGATGAACAAAGGTCTTACGAGTTTGGAACAAAAAGAGGGTGAGTAATTAATGACAGAATTGTCATTTTTGGGTGAACTAACCCTTTAAAACTTTTCATCATCTCACATTCTCAATATATTTTTTCATGTTTTATTCTACTACATAAAATGTATCAGTATTGTGATTTTAAGTTTCTTGAGAAAGGCAGTTGCTAAATATTAGGTTGGTGGGGACATTAAACACCATCACACCAAACAGATAAACTCATCTACTTTCTAGTCCGCTATTATAGTTCAGTTTATACTTACGATCTTGCAAACTATTCTAACTCACACTTTCCAATTTGCAGATTTTACATAAAGATGGAAAGAGTTGTCAGAAGCTTAATGGTGGTGATGTTGGAGTTGTGCAACCGTGTAGTTTGTTTATAGCATAAGGTTAGCTTATTTTACTTCTGGTGATTGTATTCATACTTCAAAATTCATAAAAGTTGTGTTCATTTGCGAAGCCAAAAAAAACATCCATTGGGTTTTTGGCAGGAGAACCAAGGTGATGCTTAATTCCAAGTTGGCCTACAAAATTTACATCAATACTATAGCACTCCATGGACATATGTGCATTCAAGCAGAAGAAATTGTTAAATAAGGTTATTTTAGTTTTCTTGCACACAAAAAGTATTCTCGTAGCTTCATAACATTACAGTTGAACCACTGATGTCTCATGGACTATTTTAACAATGTCCTTACTATCTTGGTCTATTGCTGTCTATGCAGGGTCAGACAGCTCTCAGATTTTATCAAAAATATCATAATTTGTGTTCTGAAGATGAACAGGGTCTTACGTGTTTGGAATGACATGAGCGTGAGTAATCAGTGACAGAATTTTTATTTTTGTGTGAACTATCCCTTTAAGTTAATTTCTTGTAAAAGTTAACATTTTTACTAACGTTACTTCGAAATGCGAAACTTATTTAATCTCCAAACTATGCTTGTTCATAACGGTTGTACCAAACTTAAAGGAGAAGTTCTTTCTTTCTTCAGTCGTAAAGAAATTATGTTTCTTGAGGAAAACATTTCAGGATTTTTCTCCATATAGTGGACTTCTATGGTAGTTCAAAAAACTTCCATCTCATTTTCTCATCCAACTTCAAAATCATCCAACATCGCTGCAGAAGTATTGACCAAGTGTTTACAAAGTGAACTTCCAAAGAAGGTCAAACGTCCTTTACAAAAACAGGTAAAACAGCGATGTCACCTGTAATTCCTCAGCTGGGATCGTTTAGAGCCCTTTGAAGCTGCATTTAAACTGCATTTTGGAAGTTCAAACTCAGGGGCACCATAGAAGTCCATTATACGAAGAAAAATTTTCCTCAAGAAACAATTTCTTTACGACTGAAGAAAGAAAGACATGAACATCTTGGATGACAAGAGGGTGAGTAAATTATCTGTAAATTTTTGTCCTGGAAGTGAACTTCTCCTTTAAATGGGTCATCGGATGCTAAGTTCACTTTTACATGTTGTTTGAACATTAATGTGTGTTGGCAGTGTATGTACAAATCTACCCTATAATGATAAAAATCCATGCAGTGGTTTTTAATTAATCTGAAAAAAATAATATCCCCTTTTTCAAATCGAGCCATTCTCAGATGCCTGTCGGTGTGGCATCACACCCACAGAGGCCGCTTCCACGATAGTTGATTGACATGAGCATCTTACCGCAGATCGGCTGTCACAGTCCAACCTCCTTTGTTTCGATGCCGAAGCAGGGATGTAAGTTAAGCACAAAAATATCTCAGATTGAGAGATTGAGGTGTTGTGTTGCTGGATGTAATAATGAACATAGTGGTTGTCATTTACTTTCAACATCTAAGCCGCTGAAGATGCAGTGGATTACGTTTGTTTGTGAAGGGAATGCACCTCCCAATCTACATATATCCATCTATGTTCGCGCGAATCATTCATGATCCAGCTTCACTTACAGCAGAAGTGAGTGTAAGGAGTTTTTTATGAATCTTTGTGATCGCCTTTCCTAATAACGTCCTAGTTAGCAAGTTTAGCGGCTAAATGTGGCTGAAGTAAACAGGCTTGTCACTCCACAGAGAGAAGATAGGGGCGGGGCGAGCAGAGCTCATTTGCATTTAAAGGAACAGTCCCTCAGAGAGCTCATTTTGACAAGGTAAAAAGGGTGTTGTTTTACACAACCATTGAGAATTTTTAACCAAAGTATAGTATAGACTTTTCATTCAGACCCTAAAGAATCATATCAACTTGTGGAAAATGGGCATCTGATGACCCCTTTAAGAGTTACATTTATTCGCTGTACAGCTCTGTTCTCTAAGCACGTCCCTCTATTATAATGATGAGTTATTTTGTTCAATTAAGAATTGATCGTTCAAACAGTACACTGTTTTCTTCAGCAGATTTCGAAAGGAATAATTAATTATGTAAACAATGAAATGGGTGCAAAACTCAGTAAATGTCTGGTGATAATTGCACACCTGCAAAACAAATGCTAGCATTGCTCTTCTGTTTTGTGTCATCTTACACAGACGATGGAGCATTTAACGGTCGGAAGCTGGAGATATCAAGTAGGAATGTCCCACATCCGACTTTGAATGGAACACAGCTTATATCTCCACAACAGGTCAGAGGTCACATGTGTTCTCTGTGGGAGTGCCATATGAGAGCGATACTCTTCTAAAATATAGACTGAATGAGGATAGAGTGAGAAAGAAAGATGAGAGCGGAAAGACCCCGGGCATAATATCATCTCACTCATTTCACTGTAACTGAACTGAGGGTCACACTATGGAGGAAGAGTGGGAGTGTGTGGAGAGTAGCAGTGAGGGATGAAGGGAGTAGGCATCGGGATGTCGAGAGCATCTGGTGGAAACATGTTCTATCGTCTCATGGGCCACACACACGTTTGGTCCAGCCTCAAAATCTTGGGCATAAAACACACTCCTAGATAAGTCTACGAGACCAAATAAAGCTGCAAAGAAAGGCTCACTTGTTTTTTTTTTTTGTTTTTTTTTCCCCAGTGTAGGCCAGAATCTGACACCCATTAAACAGTACACTAGAATAAACTACATGTTAAACCACATCTTTCACTGATTTGCTGTTTCACTATGTCAGTGAGACTGCAATGGATTTTCTTTAACGCAAAGGCAGTGTTTGTGGTGTTTTACCATCATCCAAACCAAGCTTCAGGCAGTCGAGTGAAAGAATCAAGATGTTACATATGAAACCCTTTGGTCTCCTCCTATGCACATCACTCTCTCTCTGCTCTCCAGACCCACATGGCCTGGATGCTTTCTACAGGGGTCTATACAGGGCCCTCAGGGGCCAATCCATCAGACACAAGCACAACGGAACAAGTCTATCAGCAGGGCACTGGAGGCAGACCGGACACAGCTGTGGGCATGAGTCCGCACTGATCCAACGCAAGCGAGAGTGCATTCATTACCTGACTTCTGACAAAGCATACGCTGCTTTCATCTACCATGGAGGGAGACAGATGCACTCTGGGTTTAAGCAAGGCCTCCTCACTCGGGTTACATTTTAATCGTTAGTGCTAATTAGGGTTGGGAACTGAGATTTTATTCTGAACAGTTCCTTTCACTTTCGGAACAAAATGATTTACAACTTTTATGACAATATGAGATTGCTGGGTGTCTGTTTGAATCCACTGATGTAAACAAAACAAAAACAACAAAACGAAATAAAAAAACAAACAAAATAAAAAACAAAAACAATAAACAAACATTTAACAACAACAACAAAATAATAATATAAAACAAGTCAAACAAGCAAAATAAGCTAAATTAAATACAAAACAAAATTAAAAAATGAATAAATAAATAAAACAAAAAAAACAACAAAATGAAATAAAACAAAGCAAAATAAAAAACAAACATTTAACAAAAAATATATATAAAAAGAAGCAAAACAAGCAAAATGAAATACAAAAAAATAAAATAAAAATTACACAAAATAAACAAACATTAAACAAAAAACAGTATAAAAGAAGCAAAACAAAATCAATAAAATAAAAACTAAAGCAACAACAAAAAATAAAAAACAAACAAAAATAACAAAAAACTATGCAAAGCAAAAAAAAAAATGAAATAAAATACAAAATACAAAGCTAAATAAAGTAAATACAACAATAAAAAAGAAAAACAAAAATAAACAATTAAACAAATAAAAAACAATGAAACAAGCAAAACTCAACTACATAAAACACAATAATAATAGTAATAATAATAATAATAATAATAACAACAACAATAATAATAAAACAAAAAATAATACAAAAAGCAAAATGAAAACAAAAAAAAAACTTTAAAAAAGATTTAAAGCAAAATAAAAAAATAAAACAACAACAAAATACAGCAACAAAACAAAGCAAAATAAAAATAAACAAAACAATAAACAAATATTAAACAATACAATACAAAACAAGCAAACCAAAACTAAATTAAATAAAATACAAAACTAAATAAAAAAATAAATAAAACAATAAACAAACACTAAATAAAAAGCAATAAAAAGCAAGCAAAACTAAACTAAACTAAACTAAATAAAATATAAAATAAAATAAATCAACAAACATTAAACAAAAACAATATGAAACAAGCAAAACTAAACTAACCTTAATAAAATAAATAATAAAACAAAACAACAAAATGAAATAAAACAAAGCAAAATAAAAAACAAAATAAAACAATAAACAAACATTTAAAAAATAAGGTAAAACAAGCAAAACTAAACTAAACTAAATCAAATAAAACAATATAAGACAAGCAAAACAAAACTAAATAAATAAATTAAAATAAAATAAGAAAACAAATTTGTGCAAAAACAAATTCAAAGCAAAAACAAACAAAAAACGAAGCAAAATAAAATAAAAACAAATAAAATAATAAACAAACATTATAAAACAAGCAAAACAATAAAATAAATAAAATAAAAAATAAAACAACAACAAAACTAAATAAAACAAAGCAAAAAAGACAAATATAAATAAATAAATAAATAAAAAAATAATAATGTAAAAAAGCAAAAAATAAAATAAAATAAAATAAACAAGTCTGCCGATCCATACTTCTATTGCTGGAGTCAACCAAGAATGTAAGGGTGTAATTTCTGCATGTGTGTGGGGGGTTTATGCATACGTGTACATGCATCTGGGCAGCATATGCTTTTTCTGCACACCTGGAGGGACTGAGGATTGCTTACATCAGGAGAAAAAAGCACTGCGCTCTCTTTTTTTTCCACACCCTTGCAAACAAAGTAAAACCACACAACCACAGGGCACGCTATTTATTTCAAGTATTACCACAGGGCAAAGAGGCAGAAAGAGAGAGAGCGAGTCTGTTCTGTCCTGTTGCTAATAACTTTTGCTCTCAAGTTCTAACCACAATCCCCATTTAAGGCCAATACAGATATCTGTGCAGTCAATCTAGCATCAGCGCTACATGCGGCCAGCTACGGCGCTAACATAAAACTCCACATATTCACAACCAACATTACATTCAAAATAAATCATAAATGAAACTCCAACACTCTAAAAATCCACTAAAAGAGGGGGAGAAAAAGACACGCTGGCTTTGGAGAGCCTGTATGGTTTACATTAGTCGACTAGTTTTTGTTCCAACCCCGCTACCCCAGAAGTGACTTGTGTACGCGCCCAAATACAAATACAGGGGCAGGAAATTGGCAGAGATTTACAGTAATTATTGAGAGCTGGGCTATAGGGGTTTGGGCCCTGTGACAAATATGATATGATGTTAAATTGAGGCAAGCGATAGTGGCAGAGGCACGGGTAATCCACAGAAAAAGGATTTGAAGGGAGAGAGGCGAACGCCGGCGAGCTAGCAACGGTCTAGCACACAGTAATAGGTTTTCATTACATTGCAATCTCTTTTAAATAATCCTATTCATTTTTCATGAGGTCAATTTTTCCCAGCAGACGAGAGATAGAAGGCCAAATACGGCTCTCAGCGGGCCGCGATCCGTCATGTGATGATAGATTGCACGAGTTAGCTTAAAAACTGCTTATGGAGATACACAAACAAACAGACAAACAAGCTTCACGTACGAGATGCGCTCCGAGATTTGGACGCGTCGAGCGAAAGGGAAGGATTTAGACGAACACGAGAAGAACAAAAGCAACTTGTGGCAAATCAATCAGAAAGGGGTGGAGGGATAATTATTTCATAATTGTCTGTTTCAAATGTGTGAAAGCTTATTGACTCAGCAGCAAATATAACTTGAAGACGTTGTGTGTGTTGGCTGGCACCAGCGATTCTGGGTTTGAAACAATGTGCTATTGTGTGGAAAAATTGGCTTATCCTTTGTCCTGACTACAATGATGTGCAATGAGTTTTAGCCAATCAGCTTACAGAAAGCGATGTCACGTCCCACATAACTTGAGTTTTCACCCAAACTCAATTTATGAGTGAAATGTTTCTGTCTCTCAGAGACAAATAAGCTTAATTGGCATGAAAAATGACATTGCTGCAGAAGCATTAAGATACATTTACAATAAATTCATCGTGAATAAAAAGAATAAGATATGTCAAGTCGTATTTATGTATACAGAAAGTTTTAAAGCAGCTTCACATTAATAAACAGGAAAGCATCAGCGTTGCTGCTGCAAAATTGAACAATAATGAAACTAATTCAGCTCTACTGAAGATAACATTGTCGTTAATCTCAGTTTAGTTCAATGTTGTTTCAATTCAGTTCAACTGTCAATGTCATGAAGTTTATCAACGAGTTCAATTCAACTATAAGCAGCTAAACAGAAGGCAAAAGCATGTTTTTTTTTTTTCAGCTCAAGTCAGTTCAGTGTTGACTCAATTAAGAGCCCCAATGCTGAAAAAGCTAAAAGTACTTACTAACTGGCCCATATCTAAATATTTAAAAGATATTCTGATGTCTATATATGCCATAGGGTTAAACAGACAAGTTAGGATCATTTATAATTGACCAGGTCACAAATGTAAGTAAAATTAAAGGAATAGTTCACACAAAAATGTAAACTGTCATAATTTACTCATTCCAAAGCAGCAAAATAAAATAAAATAAAATAAAAAACATGATATTTTAGCGGATGGCTACAATTTGGTTAGGTCTTATTTCTAAATAAAATAAAAACAAAATTAAATAATTAAATAAAATTAAACTAAATTAAATAATAACAAAATAAAATTATAACAAAAATGAAATTTTAGTGAATCGGGTTAGTTCTTATTTCTAAATAAAATAAAATAAAATAAAAGACATACAATAAAAGACATACAATAAAAAACAAAAAACAAAAAAAAAAACACAAAATAACAAATGAAGTAAAATAATAGCAAAAATGTAATTTTAGTGAGTTAGCAAGTACACGTTTGGTTAGGTCTTATTTCTAAATAAAATAAAATAAAATAAAATAAAATAATAAAATTTTAGTGAATGGAGTTAACAAGCAAACATTTTGGTTAGGTCTTATTTCTAAATAAAATAAAATGAAATAAAATTTTAGTGAATGGAGTTAACAAGCAAACATTTGGTTAGGTCTTATTTCTAAATAAAATAAAAACAAAATTAAATAAATAAAATTAAACTAACTTAAATAGTAACAAAATAAAATTATAACAAATGAAATTTTAGTGAATTGGGTTAGTTCTTATTTCTAAATAAAATAAAATAGCATAAAATAACATTTTAGTGTATAGAATTAACAAACAAACATTTGATTAGGTCTTATTTCTAAAGAAAAGAAAAGAAAAAAGAAAAAATTGTGGATGGAGTTAACAATCACACATTTGGTTAGGTCTTATTTCTAAATACAATAATAATAATAATAATAATAAAATAACAAAATAAAATAAAATAGGTAACACTATTTTATGGTGTTGTTACACATTACATGTACTCACTATTATAAAAACAATTAATTATGTGTAATTACATACAAGTAACCCTAAGCCAAACCATAATCCTAACCACGTAGTAAGTACATGTAGTTAATTAATATTACTCAGCACTTAAATGTATAATTACACTGCAACAAGGACACTTTAAAATAAAGTGTAAACCAATGAAATTTCAGTAGATGGAGTTAACAAGCATAACTGCAGAAATAGAAACCAAGGCAAAATGTCCTGCCCTAGCAAATACTACTGATAACATACAAAGGTGAATATAAAGATGGTTTGTTGTCTAACCAAAGTTTATAAAACAAGCAAAACACATATATTATGATTAAGACCTGAAAAACATTCATGTCCTGCTAATGACATACACACACACAACAAACCAATTGTACACTGTCCATCTCTTCTAAACAATTATTTCCTGTTTTTCTGTTCGGCTCATTCCTACAACCGAATGTGGATAATGGTGTTTTCCTGCATTACAAATCTAATTCTGATTCCACAGAGAGGGGTAAAACAATACAAAATAGGTCAATGAATAATGCTTCTCGAGAAAGACACGCGCTCATCGAACAAATGTATTCCTACTCTGCCGGTGAGAACAAAAGCTCAGGAGAATAACACACTTTGGCCTTGGACCTCCACACGAAGATGAAAGACGAGCATTTAGGACAGTTTCTGATCAAAAGAAGCCAGGAATAAAGGACCCTGAGTGCAAGTATTCATCTTGAAGTGCAATCGTACGAGCACATGGGGATGAAGCATTTTCTCTGGAGAGCCTGGTATTAGGTTTATGCGAGAAACGCAATTATGCTAGTACCTATTTTACACAGTTCACTCACTACGGCGGTTATTCAGACTGAGCTGTTTCTTTGTGTTTTTGTCTTCAGTGATCAAATATATTAGCATTTGAGTAACGCCGCTGGGAATCAGTGAATTCCTGATTCGATTCAGATTCATAAGCTTGATTCAATTTGATTCAACAGATTTTCTGGAGAACATCAGAGTTACAGTGTCAACAATGTGCGCCGTGACTGGTTCACTTCATTTTTTATATATAGACAAACTGATTTCAGATGAGAGTCAAGATGAGGTCAGAGATAAACAAAAAATAGCTCTACATCCGTTATGTTCCTCATAGAACAGGGCTCCACAATACGGAGTGCCCGTGAAAGACGCTTGGGACAGTTGACGAATATGTCACTGGCCCGATCGGGCCACTGCCAAGTCTTCACTAAAGTTTAGAATTTGCACGTGTTTTTTAACCTTGAAAATTTCAAAATTTTTAGCGGTGGCAGAGAGACGAGTCTCTGACGGACAAATAGCCTACAAAAGTATTAGCTTTGTTGCTTTAACAATGATCAATACATAATTTATACATTGGAGACAGATGCACAGATCGACCAGACATATTTAACCGATCTATTGTTCTGGGCTTGCACACGAACTGCATGCAATCTTCTTTAAAAATGTCATGTGTGCAGAAATATTACGAACTCTTTAAACATCCGTTAACAGAGGCCAAAGACGCTAAATACCAACGCAAAGAGAAAAAAAAAATACTGTATTAGGCAGACCAATTTCACGGTGCACAATGCGCGAAATATGATCCTAAATATTGAAACTGTGGTTTGAGAATGTATCTGTGAGAGGAACTTACTGTTTACATGGCGTTTTCTTTTCATTTGCCCATGTAAGATGTATTTAAAGTAGCGTTCATAAGCACGAAGCTGCTTTGTTTACAGCGGTAACCATAGAAACGTAATATCATTATTTTTCCATAAGCGCCACCTGCTGGCAAAGACTTTGCGCTCTTTCAGTTTGTCTGCTGTTTTTCCCTAAAACATCTTTTCATTTTTAATAAAATGTTCATAATAAAATATTATATTAAATAATAAAATAATAAATAATTTTTTTTTTTTGAACAAACAAACAATGTTTGGACTTTAGTTAGTCTAATAGGTTTAGGTGTGGTATTGAAATTGGAATCAAGAATTGTACAATTTTATTTGGTATGTAAAATGTTGGTGTCATATAAGCTTATTTATTAAAATAAAAGATAACATGAGTCAAAAACAAAGATAACAGCAACTGTTTAAATTTTTTTTGTGGTAGGGCCAGTGAAAATTTTGACCGGGCAAGTAAAAATTTGAACTACTGGCCCAACCGGGCCAGTAGAAAAAATCCTTAGCGTTGAGGCCTGTAGAAACTAGCTAAAAAGGTTGTTTTGAACGAGGGAAGTCTTTCGCCGTGTGTCTATTTGGAGAAAAGCAGAAACACACACACTTTTACACTATCACGATAATGAAAGCCAATCAGTTGTTGGCGTAGTCGACTGTCGCTACCGAAACATTACCTTGCGAGAACCAAATATGAAAACTAATGAAGTGTAATTGAAATTCTGCTGCATCCAGCATTTTAAGAGAGTGAAACATTTCTCATTCAGTGTGTTATGGAAAAAAGCCGAGCTAATAGGGTCATCCTTAGCTAATGTGTGGAAATGTGCTGCACTGTTCAATTCTCATGGTGAGCGTTCAATTTTTAGAGGCGTCGCAGCCATCAAGCCTGTACGGAAAATGACTTGCAAAAGCGGCCATCTCATTTCTGTTTTAGTGATCCCTCCATTCCTCAGAGGCAGTCATCCAGTGGACCCTCTTCCTCGCTCACAACGACTCTCTCTTCTCATCTGCACCTCCAGCACCTCTATAATCTCCTCTCTCACTCTCATTACTCCTTTTCTTTCCTGTCTCCGTCCAGAGGGAGGAAAGGTGGGAGAAGTCTGTCATCGTTCTCCCCTGCGGCTCTCTGCGAAAAAATCTCTTTGCTAAGACACAAACCGATGGACTCCCTTAAACTGCTTTGTGGAGCGCTGCAGAGGCCCCCGTATGAATATTTGCTGCAGGTATGGGTATCATAAAGCTAGTCTCTCATCTTTTTAGCCTTTATTGTAGGCAGAGCTGAGAGAGGAATAAAGAGTAGGACATGATCAGAGAATTATACAAGGCGTTTGAACAGAAGTTACGGTCACCCACGAGATTCAAAATTCACCTTGATTATGTGTAAGGGGCTTATTGAAAAAAAAACAATAAATAAAAAATAGAAACAAAGTAAAAAGAAATAAAGTAAAATAAAATAAATTGAATCAAATCAAATAAACAGAAAAAGATCAAATAGAAATAGAATACAATAAATAGGAATAAAAGAATTAGAAATAGAAGCAAACTAAAATAGAGATAAAAATAAACAGTAATAAAAAAATAAAAATAGAATAAAATAAACTGACATAAAAATAGAACAACAGAAACCGCAATAAAATAAGTAGAAATAAAATAAAATAAATAGCTTCAAAATAAAATAAAAGAAAAAGAAATAAAATAGAAGAATAGAAATAGAAGCTAAATAAAACAGATAGAAAAGATAAATAGTAGTAAAATAAATAGAAATAAAATAGAATACAATTGAAATAGAATAACAGAAACAGTAATAAAATAAAATAAATAGAAACACTATACAATACTTTCAAAATAAAAGAAGAGAAAAAGAAATAAAATAGAATAAACAGAAATAGAATAAAATAAATAGTAATAAAATAAGATAAATAGACTAGACAAATAGACTAGAATAGTAATAAATAGAAATAAAATATAATAAATAGAAATAGAAATAGAATAACAAATAGTAATACAATAAATAGAAATAGAATAAAATAAATAGCAATAAACAAACAGAAATAAACTAGAATAACAGAAATAGTGATAAAATAAATAGAAACAGAATAAATAGCAATAAATAAACGAAAATAAAATAGAATAAAATAAATTGAAATAGAAATATAATAGAATACTTTCAAAATAAAACCGAAAAGCAAACAGAAAGAATAAAATAGAAATGAAGTAAAATAAAATTAACAGAAATAAAACAAACAGAAACACAAATAGAATAAAATAAATACTAATAGAAAATAATATAGAAAATATAAATAAAATAACATAATTTGAAAAAATATAAATAAAATAAAACAGTAAAATAATTAGAAATAGAATACAAAGTAATGAAATAAAAATAAAATTCAATTAAATAAATAGAAATACAATACATAGAATAAAAATAGTAATAAAATAAAAGAATAAAATTAAATGAAATAGAAATAAAAATACAAAATAGAATTTGTAAATGGAGTCTACAAGAAAGTAAAATGATCAGTGGTGATTCTTATTACAGTCTGACTGCTGTAAGAAATGTTTTCTTATGAAAATATTTTTTTTTCTTTATTTCTTTAATGACAATTTACATGAAAAAAAAAAAAAAACTGTAGCGCTGTCTTTATGTATGCGTATGCACATATACATATCTATGTATCTCTCTTTCCCTCTCTCTATCCAGTTCCAATTTCCAATTAATTTGTTCTTGATAGGTTTTGTGAAATTCATCCAACCGCTCATTTCAACAGAGTTATAGAATTCTCAATGGATGATGTAAATCGGTACGATTTACTTCATAACCCCATCAGCAGTAACAACACAACAAGTACTTCCTGCGCTCTTCATTAACAAAGTTACTGGCCTGCCAACCGGTCAGGAAAACAAATCGCCACTAAAGCAGTCATATCAGCGCATACACAGTAATCAAAACAAAGCCATTACTGCAGCTGTAAACCTAAATCTACCGTACAGCTTTATATCCTCACAGCTATTCAAGCCTCTGAGGGGATCCAGAGAGAAGGCCGATGGCATAATTCACTCGTTTTTTTTTCCTTTTTAATGTGCCTACGCCCAGGTGAATATGAGCGTACACCAAAAAATTTCAATTAAAAAACTATTCAAACTTTCTATTATTCATGAACTAAAGGGGACTCTCTTTATTGGTTATGTATTATTAATATCCTAGCGCTCGTATCAAAGATGATCCAATTTCATATCCAGCACTTGGAACCAAATTACAGTGGGTTTTTATTCACGGTTGAATCGGACCGCGGGGCTCGCTCAGCCTGGCCATTGTGCCGCCCCCCATAGCTACAGTCGCCACGGTCACCAAAGAGCAGCCCTCATCTGCCCTCATCATACTGAGCTCTTCAATACTTTCACTATTGTTTTTTTTAAAAAGCCATCATGTGACACAGATTTGGTCCGTAGCTGTGGCTGATGTATCAGATATAGAGCGCCGCTGATTAGATTTTCAAGGTAATGTTGGAACACGAGAGATTAATTGCGTTACAGTGAGGAGGAGCATTGATTCATCCCCCAGCATGCACTTAAACCAGTCAGCCCACATTTCACTTTGAAGAGATTGCTAGAACATGGATGGTTTCCACTCCTCTTAATATGATATATTCTGAATATATACCGTTTGTATATATATGAGATCCACTCACAAGTGCATTACGGAATTAGATTTGTGTCAAAAATATAGAACGAAAGTAATGTATACACCACTGTTCAAAAGTTTGGGCTCAGTGAGGTTTTTATTATTACTTCTTATCTATCTATCTATCTATTTTAAAAAAACAACAAAAAGTCTCTTTTACACATCAAATATACTGAACATATTCTAAAATGTAATTTTCTAATTCTAAAGTATTCCTGTGATGCAAAGCTGAATTTTGAGCCACATTTATTATTAGTCTTCAGTGTCACATGATCCTTCAGAAATCATTCTAATACGGTGATTCAGTGCTTAAAAGCATTTCTTAATATTATCAATTTTCAGAACGGTTGAGCTCCATAGTATTTTTGTGGAAACGTGATGCTTTTTTTTCTAGAATTCTTTGATGAAAAGAAAGTTCAAAATAACAGCATTAATTTAAAGATACATTTTCTGTAACATTCTAAACTCATTGAATGTCACTTTTAATCAATTTAAAGGGATGCTTCACCCAAAAATGAAAATTAACCTATGATATTCTCACCCTTAAGCCATCCTAGGTGTACATGACTTTCTTCTTTCATACAAATACAATCAGAGTTATATTAAAAAATGTTCTGGCTCTTCCAAACTCATCTGCTGGAATGTCACTATCATGAATGCCCATACAACAGTGAGCAGGAGCTAGAGATTATGGTTTTGTAATATTTTAAATATGTTTCAGAAGCCACTGATTAACCCCCAGAGCCTTGTGGAGCACTTTTTATGATGGATGGATGGATGGATGCACTTTTTTGGACTTCAAAATCTCAACACCCATTCACTGCCATTATAAAGCTTGGAAGAGCCAGGACATTTTTTTATATTTATTTATATAATCCTGACTGTATTTGTCTGAAATAAAAAAGTAAAATAACTAAAAATATTGAGAAAATCACCCTTAAAGTGGTCCAAATGAAGTTCTTAGCAATGCATATTACTAATCAAAAAGTACATTACATTTTTATATATTTTTATGTCAGGAAATTTACAAAATATCTTCATGGAACATGATCTTTACTTAATATTCTAATGATTTTTGGCATAAGAGAAAAATTGATCATTTTGACCCATACAATGTATTTTTGACTATTGCTACAAATATACCTGTGCTACTTAAAGGTTTTGTGGTCCAGGGTTACATATAAGTATTAGTTTCTAAATAAACTAAACTAAACTAAAATAAAATAAAATCATAAAAATAAAAACATAGAGACCCCAAACTTTCAAATATTACTGTGTATATTAGAAAATCGTTTCACTTGGTTTTAATAACAGTTGTTAACAAATCTTCATACTATCTCAAGCTTTGTTTGCTTAAAATGGGTTACTTTTGCATTTCTATTGATAGGACAACACAAAGAGAAATCAGATGAAATCACACAATAATGTGGATGTCTTACCTAGATCCATGCTCTTAGACGACTTCACATGATTCTGCTCCGTGTCACCCTGCTGACCTCCGTCAGTCAAAGAAGTGTCAGCTGAACGAAGACCTGAACTCAGACTGGATACACACACACAAAAACAGGGTAAACGTGTTTCTTTACGATCTTTATTAAACAGTTTTAAAGGGATAGTGCACCCAAAAATGAAAATTAGCCCATTATTTACTCACCATCCAGGCATCCTAGGTGTATACGACTTTCTTCTTTCAGACGAATGCAATCGGAGTTATATTAATAATTATCCAGGCATTTCCAAGCTCTATCATGGCAATGGGTGGATGTTTCTCTTGAACAGTTCACAAGAAGTCCAATAAAGTGCATCCATCCATAATAAAAAGTGCCTCACACATCTCCGGGGGGGTGAATAAAGGCCTCCTGTAGCGCATCGATGCATTTTTGTAAGAAAAATCCCATATTCAAAAAGTACGAATCACTTTAATCTAGCTTGCCTCAACTATTCATACACAAAAGCAGCTCCGGCTGCTCAGATGTGACGAATGCGATCGTGCTGTGGAAATAGGTAAACACAGCACCGGTCACAAATTAGAAGTTCAAAATGAGGATTTGTAAAGAAAAATGTCAGAGGATTTTGCTATAAACCAAGAGGAGACTGGTTTTCCTTTGCTTAAGTAAGGAAACTTTGCTTCCTTTGCTCCTGTAAACAAACTCTGGTTTGTGCGAGATTCACCGGCGCATACGTCATCCGCCCAGAGCTGCTTCCGTGTATGACTAGTTGGCGCAAGCTAGATTAAAGTGATTCTTACTTTTTGAATACGGATATTTGTTTGGAAGTGCCAGGACAATTTTTAATTTTACTCCAACTGGATTTGTATGAGAGAAGGAAGTCATATACACCTGGATGCCTGGAGGGTGAGTAAATAATGGGCTTATTTTCATTTTTGGGTGAACTATCCCTTTAAGTAACTCAACAACATATAGGAATTGCACGACTACTCGGTTTTTACAAGTCTGACAGAAAAGTAGCCAACAGTCAGTGGGTCAGTGACTGTCAAAAATTAATCAACGTGAAAAACTCATGTTCCACTTGTTCATTATGTTCAGGATGGTTTAAAAGATTTCTGGCTTGTAAACCCTACAAACTAATACATCTCAAACCATATATTTGGCATTTTCAATACAAAACTAATAATCACAATGTAGCTACACAGGGATACAGTTTTGTGGACAGAGGAATTGTCCTCAGTACAGACAACACTCATGTCGTGACCAACTGGTGTCAAAATTAATTAACTAGCCAGTGCAACCCCTACATGGAAAAAGAGACATGTTTGTCAATTTCGGTCCAAGACAAATCCATGTTACCTCTGCTGGAGCTTCAGGCTGTCCTGTCTATGAGGATTAGCAGCGAAGCCTTCATCATCCCCCTCTTCCATGTGACCGTATCCCCCATTTGAAACTGTGAGAGAACGGGCAAACCGCAGAGAGAGAAAAGCAATCATTAGAGCTCTGTGGAAATATTATGCGGGCTCATTTAAGAGGGGTCTGCTGGGGTCAGGCCAGCAGCGGAGAGAGGTGACAGTCTGGCTCGAGCGCTGAGACAGACAGACAGAGACGAAGACCATTATCAGCTCCAACACACTGCAATCTCCACTCACCTTTAATGATCTTTCACTCCTATGATAATGGGACTGGGGCCTCGGATTGACTTGATTTTTCCCCCTCTAAGCTTGGTTAAGCTTGTAAGAAAGTTTATGTGTGTGCATCTCACAGAAAGACAGAGACTTTGTCTCTGTAAGTAAACATATGTATATTATCACAATTGTCGGCATAATTAGATCTATTTTTTTTTTATCTATATACTTAATTAGTAATGTTTATTGTAACTCAATTCATTTATTTGTTTAGTTGTTGGAGATACAACAATGTAAAGCATATTTTTACACCAATAAAGCATATTAAACTGAACATTTAAGCAACTAATTAAAAAAGTGAGTTATAGAGTGATTGTTTATGTATGCATTTATTTGTTTGTGTGATATATTCAGTATACTATGTTAGCAGGTTAAAAAGGATGAACCCAACAGCACAACAGAATGTATAGAGAAAAGATGAATGAAACAGGAAATGCGGTTAGCAGGATGATGCAGTGACTGTGTACTCGGTTCATGTCTCATTTGCCTAAGGAGACTACACATGGCTCTCACTAGGCAACATAGAAGCCTTAAACCACCTGCTGCAGAAATAAAGACACAATGAGCGGTTTCTGAGTGTGTCTGTATGTAATTCAAGGGCAGTTTATGAGCATTTACCCTGAATTCTCTATTATTTAGTTGATGTTTTCAGCTACTGTATCTGGAGACCCACATGACAAAGACCTCATTAATGTCTGTTAGGTCAAATAGTGCAGAACCAAAACAAAGGCTGCAGGTCTTTGTCTGAAAGCCAACAATGCACAATTGAAAACAAATGCCTCGGATTCCCAGACAGCGAACGCATTTCACGAACAATCTACAGTATGAACAGACGCTCACGAACAGTTCCAGATACAGACTGAACCCCTGTAATCATTTCCTAAACCATTTCCTTTAGCAGAGTCAACTGCATACAGAATTAACTGCATACAGCGGCTACAGTATTTGTTGGCTGTTGAAAAAGGAGAACAAAATGAATGAATTAATAATTTAAAATTAATTCCTATAATAAAACTAAATTATAAATATAAAAATATTAAATACAGTTATATTTTAAAATAGCACCCCCCAACAACAACAACAAAAAAGCACAATATACTCTGGCTGTCAAGTAAATGTGAAATATATAATTAATTGAATTAATGAATGTAATGAACTTTGGCTGAGAAATCACCCTCCCAAAAGAGAAGTCATTATTGTGTTAAATGAGAAAATCATTGAATATATATTACAAAAAATAATAGCTTTAGAGAGAGAAAAAAAGTTTTACATTGCATAAATAATGATAATGCATGGGTTTTTTTTGTGAATATTAACATATGACATGATTTAAAAAAAAAAAAATGAAAAGATGACAACAAGTCACTATCTTAATGAGTGAGTCATTCAGTCATTCATTGATTGTCAATTTCATTCAGTGATTTTCTTTATGAATGAGCCACGGAATCATTGACTTATTCAGTAACAAAACACTGCTGCATGTCCAAATTTTTAGAAAATTACATTTTATAAGCTTTTTAAATTTTCTAATTAAAGCAACAGAACACGTAGAATAAGGTACCAATCATATAAAATCAGTATTAACAAAATCATTTACTACAGAGGTGGCACAGAAGAACACAAAAGTGGCTTGTAGGTGTATTTTTATATGTTCAGTGAGGTTCAGAAGTGGCATGAGTGCAATCAAATTCATAAATTCATGTTGAGATTAATGTTTTAAAAATAAAGTTTTGAATACAGAAATATTAAATGATTTAAATAACTGAAAAGATACTTTAAAAACTTCACTAAAACTGCCAGTATGTGGTGGCAAGTCACTGATTTATGTACTGAATCATTCATTCAATTCCTTCGAACCGCCGATTCATTTTTGAATAAAGCAAGCGACTGTCTTTATGAATGGGAAATGGAATCATTGACTCACTAGATTTGTTTAAAAACGCACGTTGAACTGTTGTGTTTGAATGGAGATGCGAAGCAGCTCAGTTGTGACTTGTTTCAAAGTATTTTTGATGACTAAATAGAGCAAAATCAGGCAATAGTGTTATAGTCAGACAGTGTAAGTCACTTAATATTAACTTCTAGTTTATTTAACTGTAGTATTAAATCAATATCTCATTTACAAACTCCCTTAAAAATCATTAAAAGCTGTCACTCATCTTAGTTCATCGCAATCTCACAAAGTTCCATTATAGTCAATGAAGCTCTCTACACTGCACAGTCAAATCTCTTATTTACACTCTCTCTACACTTTGTTTAAAAAAGGATTCATCAGATATGTCTGTGATACAATACTTAACGTTGCAAAAACACACAGAATCCTTTGAAGCTCCTCTCAGCACAAACACATATATGCTGATCGGGTCAGTCGCAATATTTTTTCATAGTCACACAGTAGTTTTCATTCGCAAAAGACTGAAATGGTTGCACTGTAGAGCCCTGATCAATATCACATTTGCAGTCATGCACATATTCCAGAAAAAAAAAAAAAAAGACTACTTTAGCCCTCGTCTAAAGTAGTCTATAGAGAGTTTAAAGGGATAGTTCACCCAAAAATAAAAATTCTATCATTAATTACTCATCCTTATGTCATTTCAAACCCATAAAACCTTTGTTCATCTTCATTCTGAGGGACTGTCCCTTTAAATGCAAATAAGCTCTGCTCGCCCCGCATCTCTCTTCTCGCTGCTGCTCTGAGAAACTGTTTACTTTAGCGCATTTAACCACGAAACTTGCTAACTAGCACGTTATTAGGAAAGGTGATTGCAGAGATTCATTAAAAAAAAACATTATACTCACTTCTGCTGTAGGTGAAGCTGGATCACGAATGATTTGGGCGAACATAGACGCATTTATGTATCGGGAGGCGCATTCCCTTCGCAAACAAATGTAATCCACTGCATCTTCAGCGGCTCAGATGTCGGGAGGAAATGACAACCACTTTGTTCATTATTACATCCAGCAATACAACACCTCAATCTGAGATATTCCCTGCTCTAGCATCGAAACAATGGAGGTTGGACTGTTACAGCTGATCTGAGGTAAAACGCTCATGTCAATCAACTATCATGGGAGCAGCTTCTGTCGGTGTGGCATCATGACCCCTCTAATTACAGAATTATAATTTTTGGATGACTTAACCCTTTAATACACAGACAAACTCATTTGCTCTTGTTAATGTCACATGAACTTAGCTTGACATAGCATAGCTTAAGTTTGGAAAAAATAAATAAATAAATAACTTAAAAAATTAGGAAAAAACTTACAATAAAATACAAAAACGATTTTTAAGTTCTTCCTGTGGGTTGCAGGGATATGGATAGCATGTTGCTCTCTGTCTTCTTGATGGAGCGTTTGTGTTTTGGCGGAGTGGAGCTGGATATCGGGCCTGACAATCACATAGATCAGTGCGCCCCACCCAGCAGAACTTCATCATTACTCATCAGACTGCACTGGGATGACTGCTTATTAGTATTATATATCTCATCTGTTTGTGTGCTGCACAACTGCCATAATACATCAAGCGCACAGACGCATGCATGCACGCTTGCACACACACATGAACATACACACACTTGAGAGATGAACTGATGTTGGAGTGAATGAAAAAATGGATGTGTGTTGCATACAAACGCACGTACACACATTCGCAGCCGCACACACTCATGATTATTTATCTGCTAAAGTGTGGCGTAGTCGAAATGAAATAAGTTGTTTCTTTCAGAAGATGATGGATCAATGGCTCTTCCAGCTAAAACAGGGTTATTAATCCTAAACGGTGTGTGCTACCAGACCTCTCGCCTGCACTAGCAAAACACCTCTTTATGTAAAACATTAACTGAAATAAAAGCCACGTTTCTCTCCAAGAGGGCTGGGTATGAATCTATTACCACAGACACTGGACAGATATAATATTTCACATCTGTGTACAATATTCATAATGACAGTCAGCGGAAAGAGGAGGCTTGGCTGCATGAGTATTGCTATGAGAAAGAGGCATTTCCTGTAATGAAAATAATGTATTACACACACACAAAACACTATATGTTGTAGAAAAATGAAGGGGAGAAATTGCAATGCTCAGTATGGCATCTGTGGGAATTAAAGTCCCATCTTTGAGTTAAAACACCAATTGTCTTGGCAAAGTCATCAAATTATTGTAATTACTCTAGTCTAAATTACTCTGCAACACACATGCGCATAAGCTGGAACTAAAATTAATGAAAAATACCGTTTTTTTAGCATTAGATTTGAGCTACAGATGTGCTAAACACGTACATATCCAATACCTCTGAAAACCATCAGATGTGTATAAACATCTGATGAACACGTTAAAAAATATACAGTTGCTATCAAAATTATTCAACCCCTTTGACCTGCAAGATATTTTGCTGCAAAAAACAAAATTTTGTGAAAACAATTCAACAAAGGCATCAGTACACTATTAGAGAAGGTTTACTAATACACATTTGAGTAATTCTGAGAACGTAAGTTGATGAATAACGGAAAAAGAAAATCAAAATTTTTCAAATTGTTCAAAATTACTCAACCCCCAAAATTCAAATTTGGTGCAGAATCCTTTTTTCTTTAAAACCACCAATAAACACCGCATGGAAGTGCTTAGAAGCTTAGAAGCTAGAAGCCAAAATTATCTGATACTTCAGTCTACTTCATACAGTCATGTTTTCCACTTCCCGCTACAGTAAAACAACCCCATAACAGGACTGGCCCACCTCAGTATTTGAGGATGGATATGGTGTTCTTCTATTTATAAGCTTTCCTCTTTTTTTGCACCAGACATACCACTGATCCAAAGTTCCAGTTCCAGTCACATCACTCCATAAAACATTCTTTCAGAGCTCCACAGGTCTATTCAAATGAATTTTAGCATGTTCAAGTCAGCCTTTTTGTTTTTCTTGGTCAAGAGTGGCATTCTGCAAGATGCCTCAACATGAAGGCCATATTTGTCTAGTTTTCTTCTTACACAATGCATTGAAATGTTTTTCCTCTTTCGTTGGGTCATCTTGCAAGTCTTTGGCTGTACATTGCTGGTTTTTCGATTGTTACTAGGGCTGGGCGGTATATCGAGTTCTGGGGATATATCGATATGATACCCCAACACAATGCGGGATTATCCAATATCTTTCATATCGATATGGTTTGAGGCCACACATGCGCGAAACAGACCACTCCAAGGTAGCACGCAACATGGAGGAACACGCAGTGCTGGTCAACACAGAAAACGTACTGGTCAGTAAAAAGAAAAACAATGGTTCACTTATCTGGAGATGGTTCGGATTTAAAACTTCCAATGAGCAGCAAAAACAGCCCATCTGCAGGGAATGTTATAAATCAGTTGTATCAAAATGTGGAAGCACGTCAAATCTCTTCCACCACTTACAGCTTTACCATAATGTGAAGTATGATGAGTATTTACAACTTCGTGCTACAACTTCAGCCACGAAGACTATGCAGCCGCAACCCAAAACATCTGCCCCGAAACAAAGCTCTCTGGAAGCATCTTTTACCCGAAGTGTGCCTTACGAAAAGAAAAGTCGCAAGTGGCGCGATATAACTAATGCGGTAACGTACCACATTGCTAAAGACATGGTTCCTATAGCAACGGTGGAAAAAGAGGGTTTAACTGCTAAAAACCATTGACCCAAGATACAAGCTACCCAATCGCAAGTACTTTGCATCAGAAGCTTTGCCGCAAATGTACAGTGAGGTCAGAGGCAAGCTTTCCGAGCGGCTTGCAAAAGTGGCTCATTTCGCACTAACAGCCGATTTATGGTCTAGCAGGACATGCGAGCCATATATGAGTCTGACAATTCATTTTATTGAAGATTGGGAAATGAAAACTGCGTGTCTAGTGTTAAGCAGGAGAAACACCTGTACTGTATTTTATTTATCAAAGATTTTTTTTCAAAATTTGAAATATGTTGTGCAGCTTATAGTGTTAAGCAGGAGAAACAACCTGTACTGTATTTTATTTATCAAAGATTTTGTGCAGCTGTTTATTTGTTGTGCAGCTGTTTATTTGTAAACAGGTAGGGAAACCCCTGTGAATTATATTTTGCTCAAAAACTGTTTAATAAAGGTTTAATAAAGGCTTCGACTCTCAAGTAACCATTTATGGAAAAATACCGGATATATGTCGTATACCGTCATTCCTCCTAAAAATACAGAGATATGAATTTTTGCCCATATCGCCCAGCCCTAATTGTTACCATGAAATATTACAGACGAGCAAATGCTCTTAAAAAAAAAAAAATTTAGCTGCTTATGCATTCCAACTGAACACACAACATATCTTCCCATCTCTTATTTTCTTCCTGCTATCCTCTATCCCAGTCACAATAATACCATGCACTACGGAATACCATTTTTTAAAGTACCTTGTAATATTATGTAAACACTACGATATAGGACTTAAATGAAGCATATAAACAAAAATGCTCTTAATTTCAACTCCACAGAACACAAAGTTCATCTTCTTATGAAGGCGTTAGAGGCCAGAGAAAAACTCGTCCCACACCAGAGATGGACAGAGTTCAGAAACAGTAATATTCATAGCATCCCACACTTCCGCCCTCTCCTCAGCTCCCGGCCCACTGTTATCCAGGGTTATAATTAGAGCGATTCTCCCGAGGAGCACCACTTCAAAAGCAAACACAATACACATACATATGTACGAAATCATTAGCTTTCATTTACAGCTCAAACAACTACAAGTAAATTACTTCCCTCAGCCCAAATGGCTACGGCATGCTAAAAAATTCAGCACGCTCTTGATGAGGGCATTATGCATTTTAAATTGTTTGCTACGCTACGTTACGAGCGGACCGCATTACTGTTGCGCCTGTGGAAACACGGCCTAGATAAAGCGCACATCAACTTAATGATTTCAAGGTCAGGGTGAAAGAAACCAACACAAACACACAATCACAGCACAAGCGGAGAGCTCGGTTTCCTTTTTTCTGCCTTCTTTGCTGTCATACTTTCTTGCTTATGAGACAACCGCACCTAGAACCACTTCCAGTCAGAGAGAGAAAAGGAGGAATATTTTTGAACTGCATATATTTATGAGCGTGAGAGCATCGGTCTATCAAGGAAATAAACAACGGGGAGAAGCGTGAGGTGTCAGGGAGGGGAGATATGAAGCTGATGCGGCTGATATTGGACTATTTGTATTGTTTCTTAGCATTGCGCACTCTGGGAATCCCAATGAGTACAGTGTGTGCGAAACGCACTCCTCGGGAAAAGCTGCAGACGAGTGAAGCAGGCAGCTCCATTTTAAGCCCCTCTCTCTATCTGTCTGTCTCTAGTTGTGTTGAAATCCTGGAGGAGGAGTGTTACTCTTTCATGTTCAGTTAAAGGGATGGTCCACACGACAGGCTAGGCACACAGGCATTTCACATGAAAAGAATTGCAAATGTGCTCCAATTCTCAGACGAGTTAAACTTCCAGTTTCTAATACAGCTGTGATAAAAGAGGCTTTCTAGGCATGAAAGAGAGGAAAAGAGAGACAAAGAAAGATAGCACATGTATGACAAGCACACTGTATCGATAGTGACAGACATTCATGTGCAAACATATTTCCAGTATGCCACATAGACAGAAAACTCTAGTTAGCAGCATTTAAAAGGTCTCAATATAGTATTTTGAGGCAGACCAATCCATGTGGAATAAAACTGATATTAAACTAAAAGGGATGCACTGAGACATTAGTAAGCTGATAATTATTTTTGTGTTGTTTGATAACCGATAAGTGAACAATATTACAATTCTATATGTGACCCTGGACCACAAAACCAGTCTTAAGTCACTGGGGTATATTTGTAGAAATAACCAAAAATACATTGTATGGGTCAAAATTATTGATTTTTCTTTTATGCCAAAAATCATTAGGAAATTAAGTAAAGATCACGTTTCATGAAGATATTTTGTAAAATTCCTACTGTAAATATAGCAAAACTTAATTTTTGATTAGTAATATGCATTAGTAAGAGCGTAATTTGGACAACTTTAAAGCTGATTTTCTCTATATTTTTTATTTTTTTGCACTCTCAGATTCCATATATTCAAACAGCCATATCTCAGCCAAATATTGTCCTATCCTATCCATGCATCAATGGAAAGCTTGTTTATTCAGCTTTCAGATGATGTATAAAGCTCAATATTGAAAAATTGACCCTTATGACTGCTTTTGTGGTCCAGGGTCACATATGTTTTTTTCTGAACAGATTAAAAAACAACTAAGCCTCATAACATTATTATGCACAGTATGAAAAATAGACAAATCAAGAGTACATTTAACAGTCTTATTAAATTATTAGTACTTTAATTATTAACTTTAATCAATGTTTGCTAATGGTAAACATAATTCAAATGTAAAATAGTGAAAATGACCATGTCCAAGTAAATGCCCATTGTTCAAAGAATTCTCTTATGCTCAGCAAGAGTCCATTTATTTGATTCTGAAAAGTGCAGTAAAACAGTAAATATTATTACAATTTCACATAAATGTTTTCTATTTTAAGTTATTTTAAAATTAAATTTATTCCTATGATGAATTTTTTTTATTTCTTTGAAGTTCATAGGCAGATTTTTGTTGTAAAAACCTGTTAATTGTGGCTTTAAACTATTTTTATGGTCAGAACATGACAAACACTTCATGTTTTTTGAATTCTTTACACCTTTCCAGTCATTTTTCCTTAACAAAATAAATATCTTAAGGGGAGACACTGCAGGCAAAACAGTTTTTTTCATGCACCTGTTGAGATTTTGGGCTTTTTGGTTTTTCATAAAGTGTTTTTTTCAGACTAGTGGAAAGAAAACATCCAAAAGACACTGTTAAGTGTTTCTTTTATAGAACTTTATCTATTTGTGTCAACAGATTTCAATTACAATACATATTTTTAAAGGCAGTTTTCCCAAAATGAGCTTTTTCTTCTACACTGAGCCATAAATCTCCACTTCAGTAACACTTACACACACCAAACTTTACATTTGTATTCATGTCTATATCCTGAAGCTTTAGAGGGATTTGTTGATATATAATTTTCTTGATTATATACAACATTTCATCCCCCCCCAAAATTGTGAAAAATATATTGTTTTCTGTCTAAGTATTTTCTGAATTACGGAGTGACAAAAAAGTTAGATACCCAAAATCCCCTCTATAAAAACATTTGACTCTAATATGTCAAAAAACTAAAACAAGAATTTTGAAACGGACTTCATCCAGTGCTTAGATTTTTGTACTAGAAATATGCATAATATTAGCACATATTTAATTAAATAATGCCTCATTTGCACATTTAAACCTAACATTTTAGAAAACTTTAATACAAAAAAAATGTTTGAAATTATCAGTGTAATCAATCAACTAAGGCGATAACTATTAGTTTTTTTTTTTTACCCTATTCACCTGCAGTGTCTCACCTTAATTGAAAAAAAAAAAAAAATTTTCTTAGTTCTGCATGTTTTAACGAGTAATATCGTTTCAAATCAAGAAACATGTTTGTGTTGCCTGATATTATTAATAATAATATATAAAAAAATGTCTCTTAGAAATATACATGTGATAGCAGCTTGAGTTAGGACGCAGATGTAGATTTATGTTCATTATCAAAATCCGTAACATCTGTAAAAATTGTAGCAACCTAATTTTTATATGGTGAAATTTCATTATTCTGACTGTTTTTTTGGTTTGTTTGAGGAAATCTATGTTGATGTTATTGATTTATCGTGAAAACCAAGATGGAATTGGTTATTATTTCTATCAAAACCTTTTTTCTCAATTCTTTGATGAAAAAAAAATTTATAAAACAGCATTTATTTGAATAGAAATCTTCTGTAGCATTATAAATATCTTTACTATCTTACTGATTAATTTAATACCTTTGTCTGTTCATACATTACAAAGACCATGGGGTTTGTTTTTCATCCCACAAAAGTAATTTTGTGTTTAGACGTCAAATGTACTATTTATTTTGTTTCTGCCGCCTTTAAGTCAAAACGAAGAGTCAAACTTTATCAGTCTGGCTGATGAAAAGGCAATCTGCAAGCAAATGCGCTGCAGACGACAGAAATATATTAGCAGCAGATATCAGTGTGGCCTTCTCCTTGAACGTCTCATTGCGGCACGGAGCGACTGTGAGATAAAGACACAGCGAGCCCATCACTCACCCGCACATCGCTCGTAGATGCTGTTCATCACCATGGGGGGCTGAGCGCTGCCATCTGATTGGCCGAGGTGGCCTGCCTGCCCCACGCAGCTATCAAAGGATCGATTGAGAATTCGCCGTGCTTCCTGGAACTCCTGCGAGAGAAAATGAGAGAAGCAGTGTCACTGTATCGATTCTGTTTGTGAATTATGGAAACAGAAGAGGCAAATCTGAGCGCCGGGATAGGTAAAGACTTTCAAATAGCAGGCGGATCGTTACGCCGGCTTCGGCATTCATCACAAAACAAATACCACATTGAGAACAGGGTTTTGGAGGAAGGAAGAGAACGAGAGATGAAAACAGCGCCAGAATCTGCTCCTGGAAGTGCTCTTAATTCATCTGATTAGTCTAGATGTCAGTGGCATGAAGGATTTAAGCCACTCACACAGATGTTACAGATTTTCTGTCTCTTTTCCCCAGAGAGAAAGACAGAATGGTAATTCATTTCATTATCTTGCCCCCAGGCCTGAAGCGCCACTATGAAATATGTTAATTCGATTGGCAGATTTCAAATGCTGGAGAGAGGCAGGGTGCAGCGCATCAGATGGGTCTTCTAATGGCCTGCTCGGATACTGCACATGCTGCCGGCATTTGGTTAACTGTGGATCATTAGGAAAGCAAACCGCTCGCATAAAAATATTGTAAATCAAGGTGTATGTGTATGTGTGTGTGTTCTTTTTTTGTGGCCCTGAGCGTCTAAAGGTCTGAAAACAGCAATTATGGAGAAGGCCAAGAAGTCGTGTCTCCACTGGAATAGAGGGCACCTGTTCAACGTTGTTTTGTTTAAACATTCATGTTTTAATGTTAAGATTTGGCTGAGGTGACCGGGCAATATGTAGAAGACTAAAGGCTGGAATACACCGATTTATTTAAAAAATTCAGAACAGATTTGAAAACACTAGGCATCATATACTTATTGATTTTGTAAATGGTCAGAGAAAAACCAGGCGTCATACACTAAAAGACCGAGGATCAAACACTACCAGACTTTCAAGCAGAACCAAACTCATTAAGTTTCTACAAGATGCATGACAAATGAAAATAATCACTGCAACCAAATATTCATGCATCCATACTATATAGTCGGCCTATGTTTTAAAAAAAAACAGCAGTACATCCAAATTCACAGTATTTGAGAAACAGTCAGCAAAAAGTAGCAAGATGCTACTTCAGCCTAGAGATTCTCAAGTGTGCTTCGATGGACTTCTATCCCATGAAGCCACGGCACAGGATTTGTTAATAGCAGTAAAGCAACACAACTGACACTGGTAGGTCATGTGACAGTGGTGGATCTGGGATGTCTGAATTTCATTCATAGAACTTTCTTAACGGTTGTGAAGTAAGTTTTAAAGGGATCATAAACTGAGAATCCAAATTCCCTTACTTAAAACTTGCTCAAAACTTTCTCATTAGTTCTGCTGCCAATCTGCCAAAACAACAGGTTGTGAAATGTGCCACTCTATGATGTAATAGTGTGGCTAAACTCCGCCTCCGTAGATGATGCGTTAACACCTGCTCAAAGCCACTAGGTGGAAAGGCTGCAACTATTAGCTGAAAAAACGTAATGGCTAAAGCTAACGCTTCCGGTGTGGCAGTATGTGGGGAAGAAGACCAGAGGCCGTTTTCTTTGAATGGATGTCGATGGAAGAGAGGTTTCACTACGCTGAATAAACGGCTTTTTAGAGGAAACAGCTTATCATTTAATGAATAGACAACCTATCTGCTAATCTTCAACATGTTTTAACACTAAACAGTACTTTTGGATTGAACTATTTTTAGAGTTTACCACGAATAAAAGTGCTGTTTTTTTTAAGAGAAGTCACTGACACAAGTGTGAGTGTTTTTATTATGTGCTCACTAGGGCTGGGCAATATGGCAATTTTTTTTTTTTACTATTTTAACTACATAGTCAACTTGAAAATGTAACTACAACATGATTCAAGTAACTATTTCATTATTAACCGTCTAGTTAAAGAAAATTCTAGTCCAAGTGCACCACACATGAAGTTGTCAACATGATGTAAATGTTAAACAAATCACTTGTTAAATATCGTTGCAGAAAAGATGCATGAATGTTAAGAAACAAGAGGAAAATGCTTTAAAAAATTCTCAAAAGTCAAGGTAATTCAAATTCACAATGACTAGATTATTATTAACTATAAATGTTCTGTAAAAACAATAAACAAAAGCTTTTAGTCTGTCACCATGATGCAAACATGAAATATCAGACATACAAGAGTAGTTCTTTACAGGTTTTTATACAATTGCACTGTTTTCCATTGCTTTTTCTATGTAAACATGGATGTGTTTGACTGTTGCACTCGTGTCTCATGCATGAAACGGCATTATAAAAATGCAGCGCTCAAGTTAAAAGAAGTTCTCTCCTATCTTGCATGTTTTTCCTTTTCTATTGCCCACATCACATCTTTGTCAACACAAAAGCGCATTCTATGTGAATGGCGCCTGGCGATATAAGCGTGTCACACGGGAGTGGTTAATCATGTGCACCAACATGCGGTTGGATCGTTCTATTCTCTTTACTGTTATCATTGGCATACTGTCAGTGTCTAATTCTAACATTTGGTAATATTTTTATTCAGTTCACAATTCCAAGTCTACAATCCACCACACCTATTCAAACAGAGTGTTCTGATGAAAACAGGATGGAAAATAGCCTATTAGTTCTAAATTATGATGTTTTTTGATGTAAAAATCTTGATAACATTATAAGTGGACATCAGAGAACAGCACCAAATAATAAAAAAGGCAGCTCATGACCCCTTTAAACCAAAGGTAGTGCGTAGAAGTCTACAATTTTGGACAGAAATTTTGTTCTAAAAACATCTAAATATATCAAAAATGCACTGTGATTTTCTGTGAAATCTGTCACCTTCAGCAATTAGCACAGACTCGTCCAGAGTACAGAGTAAATCAAGACAAATATCTGTCCTGAAGTCCTGGAGTGTTTTTAAGCCTTAAAAGGTACAGTAGCAGAAACAGTTTGTTTAATTGAAAGGCAGAGAGAGATAGTGGAACATGGTTGTGTGAAACTAAATTGGAAGTGGTTTTGGTGCAAGAAAGCTTGACTAACATCTTAAGTGGACTTTGGGGAAAAACAAAACGCTACAGAAGTGTATAATGTGGTCCTTTTAATGTTAACGGCAGTGAGAGCAGGTCTATGGAGGGGGTGGACTGTGGGGAACTGAACGCAGGCTGCCAGGAGAGAAAACAGTGACTGGGACTAAATGAGATTACAGGAGGGGATCAATGAGGATTCCCCAGCCAACTTTTCCATTTCCCTTATAATATTTATCAGAATAAAAAAGGAGGACACAGAGCTTGCAATTTTGAGAGGATGAGATTCTGAAAATGCAGCTGAATCAATAAAAATTAACAGGAAATGTTGGTGGTAGGAAGAGGGAGTGTAAAAAGTGGAGTGAAGAGTGTTTTAGGAGGTTCATGCAGTGGATGGAAGGATGCTGGGATGGAAATATTGCTGCACTGCAGTTTAAACAAGAGCTCAGAGATTCTGGTAGCTTGGCTATTTACTTCCTCTCTCATCTAGACAAGATCACAATCCTTCATTGAAGGCCAGAATGCACCTAGTTGGGACAGCTGTCAATGAGTGGTGTCATTTAAAATCATTTAATGTTTAACATAAAGCTATTTGGAGTGGTATTTTTAAGCAAAGATGAGCTGGGTGGATGGAGCCATCTGCTGTGACATTATGAAAACAAAATCAAAGCAAATAACATATTGACAAGCAGTGATACTGACGTTTGTGTTTGCAGAATTAAGGCAGCAATCAGCTACAATTAAGTTTAAAGAAATTCTCAACATTGGTGTAATTTAGTACAAGGGAAGTTTCTGATATGCTCTTACAATTAGTATACATTACATAAAATTCTGTCATTTCTTTTATAAAGTTGCAGTATCTGAAAATAATATGAATATTTTGTGATGTTGTGTAACAAAATGCTTGTATTTAAGGCTGAGTTTTGAGATTATGCAGAACTCATAATTTGTGATTAATATCAACAGTTGTGCTGCCAAATATTTTTTGGAACCTGTGATTTTTTTTTTTTTTCAGGATTCTTTCATGAATAACAAGTTTAAAAAGTACAGTGTTTATTCAAAATATAAATATTTTATAACAATGTACATTATTTATTATTAACTTTTAATAAACTTTTAATTATTAACTTAATACATCCTTGGTGAATAAAAGTATTAATTTTAGTATTAATTTAAAAAAAAAAAAAAAAGAAACAATAAAAATGTACTGACCCCAAACTTTTGAACGGTAGTGTATTTATGGTAGGAAATTTACAAAATATCTTCATGGAACATGCGGTTTACTTAATAACAGAAAATTGATCATTTTGACCCACACAGTGTATTTTTGGCTATTGCTACAAATATACCCATGCTACTTAGGACTGGTTTTGTGGTCGAGGATCACATTTATTAATAGTACAAAAAAAGTATAATATATAATTTTTTTTTCTGCAAACAGTGTTAATGAGTAATGAAATTCTATTGCTGCATGTTATTTAGTACATTATTTTACTGACTTTGTAAATCCTATTAAACTTCATATTGGGTAGCCAGTTTTATTTGCATTTACACTTACAAAAGGAAGCAATTCTTAAGGCTTGTTCACACCAAAAACAACTAGAAAGATTTAAATATTGAAATACTTTAAATTCGGGTGTATTCTGAAAGATGTCATTGCTGAAAGTGATTCCAACAATCAGCTGTGACAGTGTTAAACTGAATGAAACCAGCTCAGTTTGGACAAGATCCTGTCTTGTGCTTGTGATGCTGCTGCAGGCTTTTTGTGTCGAGAGGTGAACAAGGTTTTCAGCATTTCATTTACAGAAAGGTTGAGAAAGACACCGGTCAGGGGACAAAAGGTATGTCGTTTCCCACAGCCTCTCTCTCTATGCGTCCTTCATCCTCAGACACTGCTCTCTCTGTCTGTTAGCCTCATCTACACCTCTCAGCTCAAGGTCCCATCCACAAAATCTCCTCAGACTCCACTTACGTCTTAATCAGCATCACAAAGCGTACAGTTCAACCTGCTGTTAAAGACAAAAGCAGCCTGGCAGGTCTGTACGACTGCATGTAGCACCAGAGCAAGCCTCCCGGCGCTCCTCTGGCACAAGAGGAGGAGGAAACAGTCTCTGGGGCACAGATCATGTGGGCTCTCCACGGGCTACTTTTCATTATTAATGCCCATGCTGTAATGAGATTATGACAGCGCTGTTTAGATGGCTGTCTGAGAGAAACGTTGAGAAGAATTGATTAGATTAGACTGTGGTATAATAGCGTTTAGTCTGCAGAGTGAAGAGAGATGGCACTGCCATAGTACACCTCTATAAAAACATTATTACCAGTAACAGTATATACCATGGTACCAGGGTGATATGTCTCTCTCTCTCCTTCTCTCTCTCTCTCTCCACCTTTTTCTGAATGCGGAAGTCTCACCAACTGGAGCGGTGCTTTACATTTCCAGTCTCTGGTGTTTATAGTCAAACTTACATATTTCAAAGCCAGTAATATAACGTTAAACCTGTGCACATTTTTAAATTTAGTTGAAAAAAGCTTCAATTCAGCTGATTTTTTACCCCGTTTTAACATGGATTTCTATGGAGACCCGGAACACAAAAACACCCAAACAGAAGTTAGAATCCTTCATGGCGCTGCTCATCAGTTACTCAGGAAAAAGGTCTTACATCAAGCGTCACCTCTTTTGTGACTTCCGGGTCCAAACGCTCTATCAGACGACATGAGAAAACAACAAACGGTACTAATTATACACTCACAATGTGATATTATACTACCAAAAAATTATAATTCTACCCTTTAACTCCATACCAAAATCTCAGATAGGCATACAATGAAAATATAAATACAAATAAATACATAGAAAAATGATTTGTGTTTGGGACGCTGTGAGCACGGAGACTGTAGTGTACACCGTACATTTGAAAATGTTTAATATGAATAAACAGAGCTAATAAACAGCTGCTGAGATAGTATTCTTAAGTGAAATGATTTGGGTTTGGACCCGGAAACAGCGATCGTTGGTGCGTTTAATGGATGCATTACGTCATCACTTAACAAGCCCATTGGAACTCCAACCACATCACCATTTGTATCACTCTGCTTGCAGTATTTTTACAGCGAGTGTCATTGTGGATACCCATATCATTTATAATTTTATAAATAATATTGTTTTTTTACGTCAATGTTCCTTCATTACTAGTTCTAAAGTGACATTTCAAAATCATAATGGAGGCTTGGGCTCAGCTGTTAAACTGTCAAACTGAGATTTGAATTTGTAGTGGAAGTAAGTAGTTCGCACAAAAATGGTGTTTTAAAAGACACTCCATTGTTGTTTCAATATGTATTTGCACACTTGTGCCATTGAACTGTTGTATAAATGCAATATCACACTGTTAGCCATGTGATTTTGCTGTATATCGGCACGCTGTGATTACCTGTGGACTCGTGCCTCTTTATCCACTCCTTATTGTCTCCCGTTCCACATCGCTTTATATATAGCTTCTTTTTAATCCACTTATTTTAAAGTGTCTTTATGGAAAACAAAACTTTTTTTTTTACAACCTTATGTGAATTCTCATGAAAGAATGCATCATGAAATGTAACTGCACCAGGGTAACGTGCATTACAGCTAACATTAGCATCGAGCTAAGACTATTTGTAAAATGAATACTACGTTTTACTCAAATCTCATTTCAAACCACCATCGATTCTTTTTAATAACTTCAAATTGCGATCTAATGTGGATTTTTAATCAAAAAGCATCTACAGGAAACGAGCGAAGAACATTTACATTCATTTCACATTATATCATCACTAGGTGCGTTTCCATTACCCTTCAAGATGTGCAAATTGAAATTGTGAATTGAAAATACGCCTAATGGAAATGCGTCAATTTTGCAAAAACTCCCATATATCGCAAAAAAGTTTTTACGCTCGCATGAGGTGGTTTTTCAGGCAATTTGAAAAAGGAATATTTTGCAAAACTGAACTGGAAATGGCTTTGTCGCATTAACAGGTCACATGGCGTATGTAAAAAGTCATATGATCGTTCCTCAATGTACTATAAACTCCAAGAAAAACTTCATATGTAGCCGCTCTCAAGTATAAGGGCCTTTCCCTGATATGAATGCTTAGACTATGCACGCTACACGCATCTGCAGCCCCTCAAAACGAGTTACTGCGCCCCCTCTTTTCCATCCTCTTCCCTCCTTGTTGAACAAGATCGATTTCGAAAGTGAAAGTGAAACCGAAAAAACGGTGCATAAGAAAGCGATTGCACGCTATCACGAGTATCTGGAACTGCACACAATTACAGATTGCATGCTTCCCACCCCCTAGAAATGAATATGCCCCCCCGATGGAGGTGCCCTGGAGCCGGCTCTGCGACGCAGCCACCGGAGCTGATTACGGCCACTCTAGTCATTGCTTGGGTTTATACCAATCACACACTGCATCACTAAAGTTAGGTGCCTATAGTCTATTTATTTATTTTTTTTTTTTAATATTTTATTTTGAATTTTTTACACAGTGTACTAACCTAAAAGAGTACAAAGTAAACCAAACAGTACAACCATGCCTATAGTCTATTTTTGATGTATAATAATAATAATCTTCTTGCTATCGTCAAAGGCATCAGTAACAGGCAATCTCTCTGACCATCGTCGATAAACGATACTATTGTATTAACCATACGTGGAAGTGTAAAGGACATTTGTCATCTGAGACAGGGCGGGTTATGAACACATAATATGATTGACATACGAGCAGCCAGCGAACGAGCTTCATCTGAATCAGAACAGCAGTTGTGGAAGAGCCAACATAAGAATATATTGTAAAAATAAATAAATTAATTAATTAATAATAAATAAATAATATGCATTTGTTTCTAATTTTGAATAATTTCGTTCAAAACAAAACAAAGACTGAACTGATTCCCAGACATGCAAATGCACTTGCCAACTCAACAAAACTGAAGTTTAAATGAACGATGCTATTAAAATGTCTGTGTTAACATTCTAAATATTCCTGAGGGATCACAAAAACTATTTAATGGCCAAATTAAAAGCCCATTAAAATCATGGCTATTTTCACCATGTCGTTTATTTTTAAACTGTCAGCACAGTCGTCTCGAACATAGGGTTAATATTCAATACGTCGCCCAACACTACCTAGCACCATGTCCAAAAAAGCTTTTAGGTTCTTTTTTAAAGAAAGCCTCAAAACACTGTTCCAAGAGCTTTCAAACAAGGCAAAGTCTGTTTTTTATCTCCTTTGCTTTGCTCCTCCTCTTTTCCTCTTCAATAGTTTGTCTCCTTTTTCATGGATTTTTAGAGAATTAGCCAAAACTGGACTGGGATTGAGAGTATGTGTGTGAAGCCAGTCTTTGATGTCTAAGAAAGTGCCCATAATTAGCAAAGTTAGGTCAGGAGACATGGACACACAGCAGATTTAAGCAAGAACACATCAGCATGTGTATTCCCAGAAGCTCACAGAGACTCTGGAGAACAGACTTAGAAAAAAGAAAGTCTGTAAAAAATTAAAACTGGCTCCAGGCCTGAAGATAACTTTTTAGACTTTATTTATTAGAGCTAGCAAGAATCGGAGCACTACAATAGGCTGAAATTCATTAAGTATAAAACTGCATAATATAAAGAAATAAAAGCTTCAACAATATGTTCGCTTAGTGCCTTGTGGGTGCAGAAACTAATCTCCCATTTATTACAGGATAAAGCTCTTATTTGTGGTACTAAAAGCATGCTGAGCAATATTTGACCGTTAGTTTCACCTCAGGACCAAACTTCCATTCTCCTGCATCTGGCTTGCATGATCTATTGATCCGAACCCAGCGACAAGCTCTCTGGTCCCATACAAAGTCGCAATCTGTCCCCCATCCATTCATGCTTTTCTCCTTTCATCCGTCCACCAAGTAGCATCTCATCCCACCTCTACACACGAGGGTCAATGGCATCCCATCGGCCCTGACTCCATTTTGCGCCCCATTGGCAGCCATGACGGGGGCGTCCACAGCCCATAAAGCATAATGAACATGAATCTTTATTTTATGAGAACAATAACACCCTGGCCTGGCCGTGGCCGCCCCTCCCAGCCTGTCAGTCCTCACAAAGAGCCCCCAGTATCCATCAATCCATGTGGCCAGAGGGGCTGCTCCATTGTGTAGCCTAATTACACACCACTTTAGAGCAGTTGGAGGCCTTGGGGTGGAGTGTGTCAGCACGTGTGTGTGCATGTGTGCGATATAGAGGGAATCCTGGGGTGAGCATATGGCCGCTCTCGAACCCAGGTGCAGGGGAGGAGAAAAGGCTAAAACATCCCGCTGGAGGCGAATTCCACCAGCACAGAGGAAATGATGGAGAAAGTTAAAGGATGTGGAGGACTAATGGCAATTACCAGCTATTCTGACCAGCTTTTATGGCTTTGCAAGCATCTGTCTGCTCTCAGTCTTGAACCAACAAACGCTTGTCAAGTAGAAGTCATAAAAACAGAATTATGACTGATTCGATTTTGTCTAGACTGGTGTACTACAGTTGTTTGAATTACTAAATTTTATGGTGATATTAGCATGGGAGTATCAATATCATTGGAGATTTCAACTTCATGCTGGATACATTAAACTGTAAGATCCTTTGATGCTGGTAGGTATGTACATGTTGGAGAAAATGAGCTGAAAGAAGAACAGGAATCAGTCCAAAATGAACAAGCACAACCACATGCATCACTTCACTTTCAACACCACATGGGCATGAAAACTCACAGAAACTCAGAACAAAGAGGCAGAGCATTGACCTTTTGTCAAAAGTGTATGATTAGTTTTGACATTCATATTTACTAACAAGTCTGACTCTCAAAAAGTCTGTGATTAAGTTTGACATTCATATTTACTAACAGGTCTGACTCTCAAATTGTCCTGTCCACACAAAAGCTTACAGTAAATGCTGGAATACTGTTTTTCATGTATAAATAACCAAAATAAAAGCCAGTTTTTCTATGAATAGCACACATAACTGCAGCAATTACTGCGACTGTAGAAAAATATTACTCATAAACTCATGTGTGACATTAAGGATTACACAGACCTAAGAATTATTTTCCCTGATATTTTTTGTAGTAATTATGTTGTGTGTTGCACACATGCCACATCCATGAATGAATAACTTTTTTGATCGAATCGGTCAAACAGGTTTATAAAAATGTCTGAAACTGTTTGTGATTCAAGAATTGAATATAGCAACAGAAATAGAGGAAATAACGGAAACAGCAAAATAGTGGTTTCTCATAACTAAATGGTACTGGACAGAAAACAAAAAGAGCACTGGATGACGTGCATATTTGCAAAAAAAAACACTGAAGGAAACAAAACCAGATGTCTTTTATAGAGGTCGACCGATGTATCAGTTTTGCAGCTTAATCTGCACTGAAAGTTGAAAAAAATCAAAAGCAAAAGCAAAAATCCATGCCGATAGTTTATTCTGGGTTGGGTCCATTGCTGGAGCGGCTGAGAAGGTCGTCATTATACAGCAAAGTCCTCATAGTCTTTGTTATATAGCACGTGCCGTTTGTTTAGATGCGTGACACTGCACGCTGCACAGAGTGGGACACTTCAAGGCGGATTTAAAACATCAACAACAAAACGTGTGTACAGTATACTGTAGTACACGTTTTCATGTCATTACTAAGCAATGAATTTGTTGACTAGATGCTGCATTAGTGGAGAAAGGACAGCAGTTTACTTTTGCCCGTTTGGTGATCAAATAAAGTCTTGTAGTGCGCCACTTGAATTGAATGCGGCGCGTCCAGTGTGTGTGATACCTGTGAGTTCTTCTAGACACAGCGCTGCACTTTTGCCCCTTTGTGTGACAAACATATTTTTTTTTTATTTTGATTAGATAACCACAAATGTTTTAGAATAGAAGCAATTAAATTGTGAAAGTACACAATATCCATATGTACACAATTTCAATACTGTGGCCTTTGTGTAGATATTTAAAGATGGCCATCTTTAGCTTGATTGTTGATATAATGGTTGATATAATGGTAACACTTTACAAGTCCATTTGTAACATTAAGATTGATAAAAGCTGTAGAATAGAAGTATTGTTTCTTGTTAGAGTGTGTTAATTTCAGCATTTACTGATATATTTTAAAAAGTCTAGTTGCTTTTGTTAACATTAATGAACTCTGAACTAACTGTAATGATCAAGACATAATTAATATTAATATTTTTATACATTTACAAAGTATGGTTCAGTAGGCTATTTTTTTATTTTATTTTTTTAAATAGTAGAGCACTATTTATTTTTCGTTCGGTATCCATTTTAAAAACTATTGGTCAATTAATCGGTATCGCCAGTGTGGTCCAACCTAGTTATCGGTATCGGTAAAATCCAGTATCGGTCAACCTCTAGTCTTTTATCATTTGTAAGTGATAAAGCAGTACTTTATTGTGTGTGTAGCTTGTAAATGAATAGCACATCCTGTACGGCATATAAAGACAGTTTATATCCTTATATCAAATATATCACAGTGTTTCCCACAGACTTTATCTGTGATCTCTATCTGTGGCAGGACTTCCCCTGTGGGATAAATATGCCGGTTAACATTTACAGCTTTGTGTGTTTGCTGCGTAAATCCATCAGTTGATTTTTGCGTTCGTCTGAATAAAAATGCAAATACTTTCTTTGCCACTAGGTGCCGCTTTTGGAGCGGTAAAAATAGCGGTACACAAAGTACTACTGCGCTCACAAATGCTGCTTTATCAGGCATAACAGGCACGATGAAATGTAAATAAAATTGAACATTTCCTGAAGACAGTCGGTATCCTTCAGATATACACTAATATAAAAACACTAGCGCCGTGTTTGATTTTGAAACATGCAGCGCTCATGTTTATTCAAAGCCTTTTGAAAAATCTGTTTGTGTGGGTCAGTTTTGAAATTGTGGTGGGCCGCTACAAATAAATCAATGTTTGGGAAACACTGTATCAAAAGTATCAAAATATCGGGACACTTTTTGTTATAAAAGGCCTGAACTCTCAAGCACATTTGGCAAAATGAACCCAAACTGCTTTCAAATTCTTGATAAAATTACAACACAAACATCGCAACACTATACAATGTGACACTATTCATTTACTGCTATTGCAAGTACACATTACAGATCCAAATTCGCTCTCAAAATGTGGTTCCTGAAAATTGGTTGTTTGGTTAAAGAATGCAGTTGTCACTCTCATTCATGATCAAACTCTGTATTTAGCGCTCTAAAACAAGACTGACAAATGCATTCTGGTGCTGTGTAAACAATCAAGAAGAATATCATTCATCTTGGTGGAAAAAATATGACTGTGCATATGCCGAACACCTGTGAGCTAAAAAAGGATTGAAAGTTCATGCTGTGTTATGGTTAACTGGTTCAACCAGATCCCCACCAGCTTGGCTAAGAAACTACAACATATGTGTTAAATTCAGCCACTGTCCCGCGGAGTTTAGCTCCAACACATCTCCCTGGAAGTTTCTAGCACTCCTAAAATCTTTGATTAGCTGGCTCAGGTGTTTTTTGTTAGGTTTGAAGCTAAACTCGGCAGGACAGAATGGCCCCCGAGGAGACTTGTTTGACACCACTGCTCTACAAGGTCAGTCTTGGCCCCACCATCAACCACCTAAACCAGCATGGACCAGATAGAAGCATATAAAACTAGTAAACGTCAAAGCATGTATTAGGCTGGTTCTAAAAGTAAGTACATACTTGGGTAGGTGCTGCTACAGCACGGAGTACAACCAACTGGATCATTCCTCTCAGGTTCCCCTCCATGGACATGGATCGCCGCAGGGTCTCCATGGCCTCATGGTTGGACTTCCCCAAAAGGGTCTCACCATTAACAGCAATCAGCTGGTCATTGACACGTAGACGCCCATCCTAAACAAAAAAAGACATAATCAGAAGTCAGAATCTCTATTTAGCATCACAAGACCATTTCCAATGGTTTGAGTTTGATTTCTTTCAGTGACTTGGCAATATTTTAGCTACCAGACCTGAGCTTCAAAGGACAGTTCATTTAAAAATGATCTCACCCTCATGTCTTTCTTAACCTGTAAGACTTTCTTTCTTCTGTGGAACACCAAAGACGATATTTTGAGAAATGTTGCAATGTTTTGACCATACAATGAAAGTCAACGGGGTCCAAGGTAGTTTTTAAACATAAACGTAAATCATGAATGTGAATAAACGATGACACAGCTTCTTTTTTTTGGATGAACTACCTCTTTAACCATGACCAGCTCTACTGTACATCTGGATTTGAGGCTTTTTCACTATCAGAAGACCTTGACAATGTCCTAGTTTCTCTAATCTCTAATGTATTTCCTCATATTCTGCGAGAACTCTCTGCTTTCCACGGGCGTATTATCCTCAGCTGAGTCTGCAGGGGCATTCTGTCAAGGAGTAAATTTCCCACAATCCAGCAGCTCTGTCTCTCTGGTACTGTATAAGCACATTATAAGACATGCATATTACATGGCATATAAAAAGCCCTAAAGTTCATTACAATTAATATTAATTAGTGTTTTCACTGCAGAGGCCTCTGATCTGCTTCCTCTGTCTCCAGGCGAGAAAGAGAGAAAGCTCAGAGTCACATGAGGGTTAACGCAAGAACTTGCAAAACGCCTCAGACGTATAGACAAAAATGCTGATCATTAACGAACTGTACAAACTAAAGATGATGAAGTACACTGAAAACAGTGTTGGATATGAAGTAAAACAATGTTTTGCAGCGACTCCATCCATAATGAAGACTTAATTATACTTCCTATAGAGCATAATGACCATTTTTAGTGGTCTTGGTTAAATAAGTCTTTAGTTTTGCTTTGGTTTCCCATTTAAAATGACAGTACCATAAAAAAAAAAAAAAACAATGACTTACTGATTATACAACACAACATT
>VONZ01000054.1:1965000-2158973 GCA_012976165.1 Labeo catla | reverse complement strand
CCAACCCGTGGAAGAGGCATCCGTGTATACCACAAGATGCCTGGACCACGGGCTGAACAGGCGGCGACACTGCGGGGAAACGCCAATCCGGAGTGCGCCACGGTGCTATGCCCATCTCGGGACTCGATCGTGTAATCAGCGCTGAAGCGGTCTCATATGAAGCAAGCCGAGCGGCGTTACTGCGGCTGCGGCTGCCATATGCCCCAGGAGCCTCTGAAATGTTTTGAGAGGGACCGCTGTCTTGTGTCTGAATGATTCCAGACACTTCAGCACTGACTGCGCGCGCTCGTTGGTGAGGCGGGCTGTCATATCGACCGAGTCCAGCTCCACACTGAGAAAAAAGATCCTCTACACTGGGGAGAGTTTGCTCTTCTCTCGGTTGACCTGAAGGCCCAGATGGCTGAGGTGCCGGAGCACCACGTCCCTCTGTTCGCACAACAGATCTCGCGAGTGAGCTATGAGAAGCCAGTCGTCAAGATAGTTGAGAATGCGAATGCCCGTCAGCCAGCTTTTTAGGGGGGACAGGGCAGCCTCTGTGACTTTCGTAAAGACATGGGGAAAGAGGAACAGGCCAAATGGAAGCACTTTGTACGGACACGCTCGACCCTCGACAGCAAACCGTCGGAAGGGTCTGAGGCGAGGTAAAATCGAGACGTGAAAGTACGCGTCCTTCAGGTCGATGGCTGCAACCCAATCCTGTGGACGAGTGCATGTAAGCATGCGCTTCGTCGTGAGCATCTTGAACGGCAGCCTGAGAAGGGACCGATTCAGGGCTCAAAGATCCAGGATAGGTCTTAACCCACCGCTCTTTTTTGGGCACGATGAAGTAAGGGCTGTAAAACCCTGACTTCATCTCGGCTGGAGGGACAGGCTGGATTGCGTCCTTCGCCAGTAGGACAGCAATCTCCGCACGAAGCACAGCGGCATGTGTGTCCGAGTGGACAAAAGTGGAAAGGCGCCTCTGTACCTGGGCGGACGCCTGGCGAACTGAATCGCATAGCCGAGACGTACCGTCCGAATCAACCACCGCGAGGGGCTGGGGAGCTGAAGCCAGACTCCCAGCCTGGTCGCCAGGTGGAATGAAAGGAACGTTGACCGACGTGACCACAGGGGGGCAGCCTGGGGGGGGAAAGGGGAAGGGACTGATCCCAGAAGGAAAAAAACGTCCTGGAGAAAAGTCTGACTGCACTGGGCAGCGCTTACCTTCTTCCCTGGTTCCCGCGCTGGCGATGTCGAGCTCCGAGTCCGAATTCGAGGAGGCAAGGTGCTGCTCGGAAAGGGAACTCGGGGCCGGACCCCAGAGGTGAGAAAATCCTTCTGTGAAATAGCAGACAGTAGCTCCCAGCCCTCCACGGGAGTGAGGACGTCACCTCTGGATTGCCCGCGTGAGGGACGCTTCGCAGCTCTGCTGCGGGTTTTTCTGGCCGGTCCCTGAAACGCGGGCGGCGCCGCTCTCCCACGGCCAGCTCGACGTCGAACTGCCAATCTAGCACCGTGTGCCTCGGCAGGGGACGGAGCTGGGTTGTTTAGGAGCCGCAGGGGGGCGCCCTCGGCGACGGGCAGGCGGAGGTTGAAGCCCCGGGGACGTTATGTCGCGGCAGGGCAGGATGCGCCTCCATCTGCTTCTGAACCGCCGAGAACTGCTTTTTTTTTTTTTTCGTTTTTAAGTCCTCGACGGTGTCGCCGAATAGGCCGCCTTGGGAGATGGGAGCGTCGAGAAAGAGAGCTTTGTCGACGTCTGCCATCTAGCCAAGGTCAACCATAAGTGTCGCTTCTGGACCACTACTGTGGACATCACCTGGCCAAGGGAACGTGCCGTAACCTTCGTCGTTCTGAAGGCGAAGTTGGCGGCGGCACGGAGTTCCTACATAATCCCTTGGTCAGGACCACCCTCGTGCAGCTGTTTAAACGCCCGGGCTTGGTAGACCCCCAGGGTTGCCACAGCGTGCAGGGCGGTAGCAGCCTGCCCAGCGGCGTGGTAAGCCCTGCCCGCCAGAGCGGACGAAGCTCACACGCCCTGGAGGGGAGATGCGGCCGATCCCGCCAGGTGATCGCGCGCTCAACCTGTGGGACCGCCACATAACCCCCGGCTGCTCCACCATCAAGAGTGGCGAGGGGAGAGGAACTGGGCCGTGAACGAGACGAGTACGGGACTCGCCAAGTCCTCACCAGCTCCTCGTGCACCTCAGGGAAGAAAGGCACTGGGGGGGGGCGCGGCTGTGCCGCGGAGGCCCTCCCCAGAAACCAATCGTCCAGCCTTGAAGGATCAGCCGGAGGTGTTTTTAGGCACCTCCAGACCGATCTCCTTGGCGGTTCGGAGGAACATAGCCGATAGTTCAGCATCCAGCTCAGACGGGCCACCGAGCTGTCCAGCTCACCTTCCGACTCTCCCTCTGACGCAGCAGCAGACATCTCTACCTCCTGAGGAGCGCCAAAGGAGACAGTCAGCCCGGCGTGCGGGGAAGCGAACTGCTTTGGCAACTCAACGGGACCACGCGGTGGTGCAGAAGTCCGCGGGGCTTTGCTGGCCGGCGGAGCATTCTGCATAATCACCTGGATGTCCCCCCCCGTGCGTCGCCGCGGCAGCCGAAAAAAAACCTTGACGGCTCCTTTAAGACTTGCCGCGGGAAGACGACGAGGGGAGCCAACTCGCGAAGGAGCGGCGGGACTTTAACGTGGCCATGGTCATGCGTTCGCAATGAACGCATGAACCATCCATAAACGCTGTCTCAGCGTGCTCTCGACCCAGGCACGTGAGGCAGTGATCATGTCCGTCCAGCGAGGCGAGGAAACTACCACATCCGGAAGCGCACGGCCGGAGAGACACACCGGGAAGATGCCCTCGACAGCCGTGAGAAATTCACTCTTTTTAATCCCGGTCCGCCCAGGGAGGAACCGCGGCACAACTGTGCGCTCAAACGGACGGCTCGCTGGAATGCGGGAGGCTCTCATGTGCCGTGAAAACGGCAGCCCGCAGGATTACGCTGGCGGCTGTCAAACGCTCTTTTAGAAATGCTCTTTAGGTTGTCTGACAGCACGCCAGCGGAGAGAGTGATGAACTCGCAGGAACTCTTTTTTACTATCAGGCTCGGTTGACAGGCTCCGAAGCAAAAAATCTGAATGAGTGGTTGCACGCCGCCCTCTTATATATCCGTGTGTACGGAGGAGTGGTTCGGCATGCAAATACCACTCGCCAATGTTCATTGGCCTTTTGAATAAGGCTTGGAGATGATTGGACTCTCAAGCGAGTTCCCATATGTAACGTCGTAGTGAAACGATTGAAGGGGAACACTAGTGTCGGAGGGTCAATGTTTTTATAATAAATAAAAAGAAACAAGCAGATAGAATAGAAATAGAACAGAGTACGCTAATGTTAGAGGGTCAAGTTTTTTTATAATACACAAAACAAGCAGATAAAATAGAAATAAAATAAAGTGTACTAAAGTTAGAGGGTCATGTTTAAAAAGAAAAAAATAAATACAAGAAAATATGTAGATAGAATAGAAAAAGTAAAGAGAACACTCGTGTTAGAGGGTCAAGTTTTTTTTATAATAAATAAAAGAAAACAAGCAGATAGATTAGAAATAGAGAACGCTAATGTTAGAGAGTCAATTTTTTTATAATAAAAAAAAAACAGCAGATAGAATAGAAATAGAATGGAGAGTGTTAGTGTTAGAGGGTCAGTTTTCTATAATAAATAAAAGAAAACAAGTCAATAGATATAGAATGTGAGCGTAAAGGGGCATGTTTTTTTTTTTTTTTATAATAAATACAAGAAAACAAGCAAATAGAATAGAAATATAATAGAGAAACTAGTGTTAGAGGGTCAGAATTTTATAATAAATATAAATTTCATAATAAATACAAAGAAAACAATCAGAATAGAAAAAAATAATTAATAACGCTGATGTTAGAGGGTCATTTTTTTTTTTTTTATAATAAATAAAAGAACACAAGTAGATAGAATAGGAATAGAATAGATTGTGTTAGCAGGTTATTTTTTAATAAATAAAAAGTAGATAGAAATAGAATAGAGAGTTTTTTGCATGTTGTTTTTTTTGCATGTTTTCTTGTTGTAATATTGGATTTCCGTGTTACAATACTCTCTCGTTAGGATAATCATTCAGGTGCTCAGAAAAAAAAATGGATTCCATTTAGGTTCATCTCTCTCTGCTTGGCAACTGAAATGTGTTTAACGATAGATTAAAAGAGGGAGGCAGTCTCAGTTCCCACCAGCACTCAGCACTGACCTCCATTCTAGATCAATCTGGAGCGATTACTCTTAAAACTCTCATTAAGAAATTAATTGGAGCTGTAGGACTTTCGAAATGGGAGAGGATGAGTGCAGTGCCGCCCAATTGATTTTACACACTTTTGGCTTCAGGGCCTCGGGGGCCGACTTCTGTTTCACACAATGGCTTGTTCGGAGTTGAGGGGTTGGAAAAAAATACTGATAATGTGCCCTAATTGTCTACTTTTGCTTGAAATTATAGGTCATATCGGATCAGTTCTGCTCATGCGCTCAGCATGATAGCTCTTACTCACTCTTAGAGTCTCCGACCTGACAATAAAATAGGGTGCAATAAGCACCCTTGATGTCTGTAATAGATTTGATGGGAACAAGAGCAAAATAGCAGTGCAAGGTTTATTAGTTTCTTGTTGAAAGAGGCCTGTTTATGGCTGGGCTAGATAAGGATGGTGCTTCACTAATGTGAGCTGGCAGAAATGAGCAGTGCGGACACACGCACACACACTTGCACACACGAGTTTGGTTGCAGCCCCTTGGCAGTCTAGTTTATTGATTGAGACAGATGCATGCTGTAGTTGAAGAACTCGCCCACAAATAAAAGCAAATTCAAGACTGTAGATGAATTGTTAGCTCAAGACAATTTCGCAGCGAGGTGATTGTCAGCGCAGCATTTGTTTTCCTACCTGTCGTAACAAACTGTCGGACGCTGACAGGTATTGATACTCCCCTGCAGAAGGAGTGTAAGCGGGTGGGCAGTGTGCTGTGATATCGACCTCGCAGAGCTCAAAGTAACACGATGTGTGGTAGTTTTATGAGGAGGAATTCTTTGATGTTCTGCCAATGACAAAACAGTGATCCGCACTTCGGTAAGGCTGGTCTGGCTTACAGATATTACCATCCTTGATCGTTAAATAAAATCAGGCTTTCTTTTATACCTGTGCCATTTAACTTCTCTTTAAAACTTTTACTGGATAAATCATTAAAAAAAAGTATTTAACAATGACTACTTCTGTAGTGCACTGTTCAGAAACAATTATAAAAGGTTGAAATTCTGAAAGGGATAAAAAGTAATAATTTTAGCATTTTTTCTACAAAAAAAAAAAAATAAAAAAATGCAGTGCAGTTGTAGTAATATATTAAGAACAGCCTGCAGTGTTATCAAACACAGATACAAATTGAGTTGTGCATATTAGAGGAGTTTGAAATGAATATAAATTACCATATTTTTGTGTAATATATGTGTATATAAGACATCCATGTGTATTATATTATTCTATATTTTATATTATTTAAATGTCATATTTGAAAGTGCTAAACTGATAATAAATATAAGTTGCAATGTCTAATAAGGATCATCTGCAGTGAATGGGTGCCATCAGAATGAGAGTCCAAACAGCTGATAAAAAGTTCTAAACAAATATGCAAGAGAGTTTTGATGTGAGAGGACAACAGAGAATTGACTTTTTCACTGGATGAAATGTATTTATGGATTATGGACTGGTGGTTTAGCCTAAATTTAAAATGTCTTAATGATTGATTGGTTTCTTGCGAACATGCAGTATTTTGATTCACATTATGTTAACTGATGGACTGGAATGATGTGGATTACTGTGAAGTTTTTATCAGCTGTTTGGACTCTCTGACGGCACCCATTCACTGCAGAGGATCCATTGGTGACCATGTGATGCTAAATTTCTCCAAATCTGATGAAGAAATAAATTCATATACATCTTGAATGGCCTAAGAGTGAGTAACACCATGTCTACACTGGATGCAAATGGTATGATGCAACAAAAGTCGATCGAGCCAATATAATCGATGATGTCTATACTGGATGCAGCACGGTGTGTCATAACAACAAATTCCCGAAAGTAAACGAATGCCTCGTTTTCTTTGTGAGGTACTGTCACAAAGTTCAAATGATCTGCAACAGTCGCTTTGTCACGTCCAGTGTAGACAGCCTTTAGTAGGGCCCTATGAAATCCGTTGTATTTATTCCCAAATTCCTCTTTATTCCATTTTTATTTCCAACATTTAATGGTTAAATTAAATTTTATTAATCAAAGAGCATGTCTAATTAATTAAAGTCATGAAACATACAATTTCACATCAATTTAATAAAGGTTTAACGAACATGACATGTTTAGGGCCCTATGAAATGTTTTATTTTTTCTCACCATATGTTTTATTGTTAGCAACTTCTGTGTTTTAGCATGTCTAATTATTTGAATGCATACTTAATTTATGCAAATTTATTCTTAAAATAGCCTTATGACATTTTTTTTTTTTTTAACCTTCAGAAATTCGGTGTTGTGTATTTAAAATGTTCTGGTTATCAAATGAAGGCATAAAACATAATTTAATTTATGTTTTAATTATCGAAAATTAAGGGGAATTTTAATTTACTATTAAAATTAGAGGTGCTCCGATTAGGATTTTTGAGGCCGAACACTGATCGCTGATCACAGAAAGCTGTATCTGCCGATCTGATCACCGATACCGATCTTTTTAAAGCCTCCTATTAATCATGTAGAATTATTTATACAGATACTCCAATCAGGATTTTTATACACTTATTCAGGGCCTGATGTTACGCTTCAAGTGTGCATGAGCACCCAGCCTCCAGGAGAGTGCACGAGCGCTGAATGGTTAAACACTGGAAAGAATTACAAAGAAATGCAGTTCACAAACTTTAGTGACGATCCGACACTGATTCTATTGTGCAAGTAACAATTCCTGTGTCAACTGTGCAGCTCGCTTATAGTCAGGCACGATGTTGTTATTGGAAGTAATTTGCGCACTTTTGAGAGTGAAAGAGAGAGAGAGCTCGGTCATTCACTCTGGCTGTTTGTGAAATTACGTCTCACATTTGGTTTTCAAATGACTTTATAAGTTATTAAATGAAGAAATATGAATTGTCCCTCACCTTAAGCATTATAATTGTTTTACTCGCGCTGAAAAGCGCCTGAGACAGTGCCGCTGCATGTTGTACCAAACCCCTCCCGGCAGGCGCGTCATCAGCTTTAGATCGGTTTATGAGATCGGCCTTTTTAGAGGCCGCCGATCAAACATCCCCAAGGAATTATCAGCTGATAATGATTAGTAGCCGATCAATCGGAGCACCCCTAATTAAAATTAAAACATGGAAGAAATGTTGGGTGATTGTACCCTAAAAAATAATGTTTGTTTCATTTTAGTAGTAGTAATAAAAGTAGTAATATATATCTGGCACAATGTCTTAAAGTTAAACCGGACTTTTATTTTGACGAGTTGCCGTGTCTATCTTTACATTTCTGTGTGATATGATGCTAATTTTCCTAAAATGGAACAAATGCTCATGAAGTGACTTTCACCAAATATTGTTCTTGTATTTATGTCCTCATTTAGGGAGACGACAGACGCTGAAATAACACGTGCTTCAGTGCGTGTAGTAAACCAAACCGCTCGTCTGCTCCATTCATTAAAACAGACACGCAGAACATGCAGGATTCACATTTAAATGGTATTTTTGTGGCATAATATTTTCAGATACTAGTCCATATTGCAGTCTGATTTAAGTGTAATTACCTACTTTTGATTAATTCCTTCAAACTTTGACAAATTCCGTGACATTCTGCTTTATTCAGTAAATTCTGTTTTTATGACTGGATTCCACGATTCCGTCCACGTTTTCACGTCCAAAATTTTCATTTTTGGGTGATCTGCCCCCCATCTCCCTTACTTACTGTTGCTGTGTCCGACAAACAATGCTGCTCTCATGCTACACATCATGTTTTCACACAGTAAAAAATACATTGCAGAGCAGAGAGGAAACTGACAACATGCCGACAGAAAAGACAGAGCAGGTTACTTTTGGTATGAAAAAGTCTCATCTGTCAAATGTTCCAATTTTTTAAAGGCGTCATTGGATGCAAAATTCACTTTTACAAGTTGTTTGAACATAAATGTGTGTTGGCAGTGTGTGTACACATGCACCCTATAATGATAAAAATCTACAGTGTTTTTTTTTTTTTTTTTAATCTCTATAAATCATAACCTTATTCTTAAATCAAGCCATTCTCAGATTCTTGGCTGTGTGACGTCACATAGACCCAGGCCGCTCCCATGATTGCTAATTAACACTGGTGTTTTACCTTAAAGGGGTCATCGGATGCTAAATTCACTTTTACATGCTGTTTGAACATTAATGTGTGTTGGCAGTGTATGTTCAAATCTACTCTATAATGATAAAAATGGTGCAGTGCAGTGGTTTTTAATTAATCTGTAAAAATAATATCCCCGTTTTCAAATCGAGCCATTCTCAGATGCCTGTCGTTGTTGCGTCACACCGACAGAGGCCGCTCCAACAATAGTTGATTGACATTGACATCGTCTTACCTCAGATCAGCAAGTTAGCAAGTTTAGCGGCTAAAGGCGGCTGAAGTAAATAGGCTCGTCAATCCACAGAGAGAAGAGAGGGGCGGGGCGAGCAGAGCTCATTTGCATTTAAAGCAGCCTCGACCAGAATGAGATGATTTTTGCAAGTGTTGTTTTACACTACCATTGAGAATTTTTAACCAAAGTATATTATAGACATTTCATTAAGACCCTAAAGAATCATATCAATTTGTGGAAAATGGGCCCTTTAAGGCTTCTACACGTTGCACAATTTTCGGCTGTCCCATATGAAAGATTGGCATCGTTATAGCTCTTATTCCTTCCTCTTTCACTTCCACTTTTTGTCAGCACACATAAAAACTACAACTGCCAAAGTCTGATTCATTATGCTCTTTTTGTTTACCACTAGCGCATGCTGGTGATATTTTATAGAGTAACGTGTCGTAGCCTACAAGTCAATAGGTGTCATTTCAAACAATAAATACCTTTTTGTGGCTCTTTAATGTGTCATGACAGATGACTGCATTGCCTCAAATAGCACGCGAACTGATTTACTCAAAGCATGACATAAACATGAATGAATATCAGAATGTATTTTATTTCAACTGTGGAAAGATGTCAATACACACCATTTTTCAAGTTTAAAGGGGTCATCGGATGCTAGACAAGAATAAGTTAGACAAGAATATCTCCGACTGAGCGATTGAGGTGTTGTGTTGCTGGATATAATAATGAACATAGTGGTCGTCATATACTCCCGACATCTGAGCCGCTGAAGATGCAGTGGATTACGTTTGTTTGTGAATGGAATGTGCCTCCCGATCTACATATATCCGTCTATGTTTGCGCGAATCATTCGTGATCCAGCTTCACTTACAGCAGAAGTGAGTATAACCGTTTTTTTATGAATCTTTGCGATCGCCTTTCCTTATACGGTGCTAGTTAGAAAGTTTAGCGGCTAAACGCGGCTACATGCGGCTAATGTAAACAAGACCGTCTTTCCACAGAGAGAAGAGAGGGGTGGGGTGAGCAGAGCTCATTTGCATTTAAAGGAACAACCCCTTAGAATGAGATGATTTTTGCAGAGCTGATTTTGGCAAGGTAAAAAGGGTGTTGTTTTACAAAACCATTGAGAATTTTTAGTCAAAGTATATTAGAGACTTTTCATTAAGACCCTAAAGAATCATATCAACTTGTGGAAAATGGGCATCCGATGACCCCTTTAAGTCCACCGAAGTTAATCTACTCTCCTGTCTGGTTTGTTTGTCAGACAAAATGGCGAATTTTTAACTGTGTTAACTGTGTTATGATTGGTCAGATCACCTTTTAGTCAAGCTCTTTGAGAAAGGTCAGCTGTCACATCACTCTATAGTCATGAACAATTTAAATATTATTTACTGCGTTCATGTAAAATTTGTTAGTGCTGTAGTGATGTGCGGTGACTGGTGGGTGAAGTTCCTTCTCCACATCATGTGAAGTGATGTACCGATGTTCCCTTTTTCCCTATGCCCTTTGCAGTGCCCTTCAAACTGAGCATGTTCACTCCCTTTGGAATGAATTCTCCCTTGAGGTGGCGAAATACCCTGTGAAGTCCACTTTATTCCAGTCAAATGGAGCACACCTTGTTTCTCAAGGTGAGTAAGTTTGTGTATATGTTTTTGAAAAATGTATTTTACTTGAGTTATTTTGATATTGTAATAATGTTAGATAGTTTGACCTTTTTCAAGTCAAATGAAATAACACCAAGAAAAGGTCACAATATTCATGATATGACAATTAATTTCCGTGCGTCGTCAAGTGCATACAAGGTGTATCTTTTTTTAGTTTACTTTTTAATTACACCAATCTCATTAAATCATTTCATTTTTATTTTTTTTTTCCCCTCTCGAATAATTTTTTTTTTTTTTTCTCACAGTAATTATGATACATAAGAAATGAGAAATGGACAAGTGTAAATAAAGTGTAAAACATAGAAAACCTCAAAAACAGTTTATATGATCTCATCATATGTAGCGCACGCAAATATGTATGTCGTGATGTTCATGATGAAATCTGAGAGTAGATGCAGTATTAGAGATTTTAATACATATTATACAATATTAATATTACCAAATGCATAATTGCCGTTTCAACCTTTTGACGGCTGAAATATTAGTGCCCTAACACGCCGTGCACTTTGCTTGATTACTTTTTAAAGTGGTGAAGATGAAAGCCGTCCAAATGCTGGTTAATTAAAGAGCTACAAGCCTTAATCAATTTGAATTTAATCAAGTCTTCAAACCAGTACTCCACGCATAATAGTGGCGTGTGAATCTTTTTGTTGCTGTTGACATTGTGACCAACTTTTCCCGAGAACAAGATCTCCAACAATTTCAAGCTCAATGTGCAGTCAAGGGATGTGGCATTTTGCAGAATGTCATATCGACATGATATCATGCTCTTCCATTAATCTTCCAGCTGTCGCGATATGTGTCTTGATGACAAACGTTTATATCCACATCAATCATGCTGTCCTCAGAAACTAAACCTTATACATCATAAGTTCTCAGATTCTTTAAGAGCCATTCCCTAAAGTTAATAAATTCAAAGACGTCAATGAAATGATTAGAGAGAACATGAAAAATGGCCGTTCTTAGTCTTAGGACATGATTTTAGCTGACGCAGTATGATGAATGTGGCTTTAAAATGGTGAATTGCTAATTGAACTCAGCAGTCCATGCCGGTGACTGCTTAACATTCCTGCTCAAAGTGAACCGCTCTGATCAATTAGACTTGTCAGACTGTGAGAGGTGATGTTTGTGGATGACAGCAGTGGTCTTTAGGTTTGTCTGTGGTCTGTACGTTGTGAGGGCTTCCTGTGGGTATAGATGCTGTGGATGTTTTTTTTTTACTGAAAACATTGCATTTATATTCATCTTGAGGAAAAGGACAAAGCTCTTCACAAACTTTTTCAAAAAACATTTTTCAAAGTATCATTCTTGTCAGAAGTTATTTTTATTTATTTCTGTCTTCCTGGCAGACTTGCAATGAAATACTCTCTAAATTTAATTAGTGTTTTACTTGAGTTCTTATTTGATCAATAATGAAAGCAATGCATATGCAGCAATTCATGTCTAAGCCAGTCTAGTTGTTTTTTGACTTTATTGCTGTGACTTTATATCTCATATTGTGACTTGCTTATATTTCACACAGGAAATTAATTTATATCTCACAGTTTTGAGTTTATTTCTTATGTGACTTTATATCTTAAGTTGCAGTGTTAGTTGCAGAAAGTGTGATTGTACATTTCAATATCTGACTATTTCTCATAATTGCTACTTTGTGTGTCATAATGTGACTTTATGCATCAAATTGCCACTCTCTCCTTCGGCTTGCGCCCTTTATCAGGGGTCGCCACAGCGGAGTGATCCGTACAGCCGATTTGGCATGTTTTATGCCGGATGCATCAAATTGCCACTGTTGTAATTAATAATGGTACTACAAACAGTATTATTTTAATACTAAATACTAATTGTATTTCTTGTAATTTTGTACAACTTTAGTTTTAGTAATTGTGACTATTTCTCGTAACTTTGAATTTTTATTGCACGTAGCTAATTTGTCACAATGTTATCTTGTTTTCCAACTTTATTATAATTGCAACTTTTCTTCAGTTGCAAGCTCATTTCTTGTAATTGTAAGATATAAATTTACATGACAAATACAACTGCAGTTTTTAATTTCGTAATTGTGAATTTATTGTGACACTCACACTTACAAGAAAGACAATGTGTGGTTGTTTCTCATAATTGCTACTTTATATTTTAGAATGTGACTTCATGCATTAAATTGGCAATTTATTTATTATAATTATATTTCTTGTAATTTCTTGCTTACTTCAGTTTTTTGTAACTGACTATTTTTGGAAACTGAATTTGTATCTCACAATTTTTTTTTTTTTTACAATTTTATGTCCTATATTGTAACTTTATAATTGCAACTTTTTTTGAGTTGCAAGTTAATTTCTTGTAATTGCAACTTTATTGTGACACTGTTTCTTGTAATTGCTACTTTATATTTTATAATGTGACTTTATGCATCAACTTGCCACTATTTCTTATATTTGTATTTCTTGTAATTTTGTGCAACTTTAGTCTTTGTAATTGTGACTATTTCTTGTAACTTTGAATTTATATCTTACATAGTTATTTTGTCAAATTTTCATATTTTATATTGCAACTTTGTTATAATTGCAACTTCTTTTTTTGTATATCTTACAATTTCCACTTAATTTCATAATTGCAACTTTGTGACACTTAAAGTCAAAATTGCAAGAAAGACAATGTGTGACTATTTCTCATAATTTCTACTTTATATCTTATAATGTGACTTTATGCATCATATTGCCACTATTTCTTATATTTGTATGTCTTGTAATTTCATGCATCTTTGTAATTGTGACTATTTCTGGTAACTTTGAATTCATATCTTACATAGTTGTTTTGTCACAATTTTCATATCTTGTATTGCAACTTTATTATAATTGCAGTTTTTTTTTTAGTTGCAAGTTCATTTCTAGTAATTGCAAATGTATTTATCAAGTAAATTTACATCTTACAGTTTCCATTTAATTCCGTAATTGCAACTTTGTGACACTTAATGTCAAAATTACAAGACAATGTGTGACTATTTCCGATAATTGCTACTGTATATCTTTATATCTCATAATATGACTTAATGCATTAAATTACCACTATTTCTTATATTTGTATTTCTTGTACTTTTGTGCAACTTCAGTTTGTGTAATTGTGACCATTTATTGTAACTTTGAATTTCCCATATTCTCCCATATTTAATTTGTCACAGCTTTAATCTTAGAATGAAACTTTATTGTAATTGCAACTTTATTTGTTTTGTTTATTTATTTATTTATTAATTGACTGACTTATTGTTATATACAGTTGCAGATTTGTCAATTAAATTTATATCTTACAATTTTTATTTAATTTTGTAATTGCAACTAAGTGACACTGTAGTCACAACTACATGAAGAGAGTGTGACTGTTTCTTATAATTGTATTTCTTGCAAAGTTTTTGTAATCATGAGTATTTCTTGTAACTTTGAATTTTTTTTTATCTCACATAGTCACAGTTCATCTCATATTGCAACTTTTTCACAGTTGCAAGTTAATTGTCAAGTAAATGTCTTACAATTTCAATTTAATTTCATAATTGCAACTTACAGTCACAATTACAAAAATAAGTCAGACTTTATACAATAGTTGTGTATTTTAACATCTTTATTTTCCTATCATTCTCAAGTGAACCACATTTCAGTTCAACCTTTGGTGCTATTTGCAACTGCTTGTTGTCAGCTTAAGTGCTGCCATTTTTAGAGACTTTCATTCTGATTTAGAGAGTTTTCTGTGCTCTAACTACCTTCAAGGGAGATCTTTCTGGGTTTTAGAATGATTTTTTTAAGATGTTTTGAGAACACAGTCAGGTGACAGGTAGAGATGTATGTGGTAAGATGGAACTGCTCCTTCAGTGTCACAACACACAGTCCTGTCTGACGTCACTCAGTCATTTTTGGCTTTTAAAAGTCTCAGCCTTATCGTTTTGTCATTTGAGTGATTCCAATGGAACCACCATTAGTTTACACCAGGTCTGTCTAGACATGTCTTCGAAGTAAACAAACTGCTGTCATTTCCCCCTTTTTCCAGTCAACCAAGTAAAGTTTATTGCTATTCTTCACGTTGTAGGCTGAGAGCAGGAAAAAGAACAAATATAGATCTATCTGGAGCTGCGGTTCAACATACACAATTTAGGATGTCTGGCTGTAGACAACAAAATGCACAACAGTAAACAATAAATAAAAAAGCAATAAATATATTTGTCTCAGGCAATTTCCTACACCACTAGTGTCACCAAATTGTATCGCAAAACTAATTGTGTCCTAAAAGGTTTCTCAAGCATCCCCATACGTCCCCACACTCACGTCATTGGTTGAGGTTGGCAGAGAGCTGCATACAAGTCTTCTGATTGGCTAACACACAACCATTTTTTTTTTTTCTTCGCACTGTTCACAGAGCCTAAAGCAGTCACCAAGACAAGTGTGATTCCTCAGGACACCTATTTCAATTATATCTGTCAATCAATCAACTGAAGCAACAACAACACTGTGGCTTTAATAAAAACAATTAAGTATTTTATCAGTTTGTGTTGACAATCGATTGACATTTGATATTAGAGTAGGTTTGGGTTGCGTTAGTCTGTTGGTCGGGGGTGGATAAGCCATTTATAGGTTTTCAGACAGAGTTATTGAGTTGTCTGTCAGTCTGCTGACACACACACACACACACACACACACCAAAAAAAGCACCATATAATTCCATTACTCTGTTGCAATACACAACTTCTGCTGTAGATTCTATTGGCAGCCAAATGGCCTTACATTCTCGTACAAAATGTTTTGATACTCTTGGGATTTCTCTCTCTCTCTCTCATATCAATGACTACTATCTATACAGGCATAGCAAAGTAGTCCTAAAGTAGTCTTTTTTTTTTCTTTACCTATACTGTAATATTATTTGTGTTTTACAAACAGCTCAACTTTGGCTTCATCTGTCTCCAGAATATTTTGCCAGTAGTGCTGTGGAACAACCGTGGTCTTTTGTATACTTAAGACATTTTACTATATTTTATTTATTTATTTTTGACAGCAGTAGCTTCCTACGTAGTCTATGCCCATGAGCACCATTCATAGTGTTTTATTCATAGACACGTCAGCCGATACTCTTTAGGAATAAGTCCTTAGCTGACACGGTACAACTGTTCTTAACATCACTGAGTGTTCTGCTGTACATTTGCAGTCATATACTGGACGCCCACTCCTGCCGAGAAAGAAGCAATAACAGTTTCTAACAGTTTAACAGTGCTAAAGTTTCTCTATTTATAGACAATACCTCCAATCTCATTGTGCTTCTAGGACTCCAGGTTAGCTGACTCCTGACTCCAATTAGAGTGTGGAGGAGACTTTAACCTATGGATTCACAAACATTTGAGAATGAAGCTCCCCCAGCAGCTCTACTATTTCAGGGTATACCATATAATTAAGTTGCTTAAAGGGGTAGTGTACATAAACATGATGTTATTTTTCTTGTTAAATGATTCAGAACATAAAAGATGGCAGTGATGTAATACTAGAAAAGCCCATGTTCAAGTAATGAGAGCACAACTGATGATTTTTAGAACTGCATAGAGCATCCTGGTAATAATGAAACTCAGACAGACGGACCGTTAGAGAAAGAATTGTTTTAAGCTACGCTTAATGTTGGAAAGCTGTTGATTTAGATGAGACAAAATATAAAGTTGCATTTATTTATAAGAAAGCAGTTGTTAATTAATGATAAAACTACAGATATACTGTTTAACAAATATTTCTCTGACACATCTGAGCCTCATTTTCATTAGTCATAGTGTTTGAAAGCCTCAATGAAATTCAAGTAGTGATAGATGTTCCATACTGTGATGTAAATCTAAATGAAAAAGGATTGTCCAAAAAAAAAAGTAAGGCAAGAACTTGGTTCTGTCTATTGCTTTTTGATTGGATGGAGGCAGATTTAAATGCAAGGGGAGGAGTTTAAAGGGATAGTTCACCCAAACATGACAATTAACATGGGAAAAGTAAATCAAAAATTCTTAGTTTCAACATTTTGAACAATAGGGCCCTACAATCTTTTCTTCTTTTCCCCAGAAATTCTGAATTCTGTGTTTAAATTTTTCTGATAATCAAAAGACATTAAACATTTATTTATTTTCAATCAAATGAAACCCTTTTATTTTTTGGCATACAAACAGAGGTTTACTGTTAAAATTAATATATGGAAGAACGGAAGAGCAAAACTAATTAAAAATTACAGCGAAGGATTGTTGGAATGGTGGATAAAGAACCCAGATTAACTTCCAAACAAATTCAAGCTGATCTGCAGACACAGGGTACAACAGTGTCAGCTTGCACTATCCGTCGCCATCTGAATGAAAAGGTAGGAGACCCAGGACACCACTGCTCACACAATGGCATAAAAAAGTAAGACTGGAGTTTGCCAAAACTTATGTGACAAAACCACAATCCTTCTGGGAGAACGTACTGTGGACAGATGAGACAAAAGTAGAGCTTTTTGGGAAAGGACATCATGGCACTGTTTACAGAAAAAGAAATGAGGCCTTCAAAGAAAAGAACACAGTCCCTACGGTCAAACATGGTGGAGGTTCAAAGATGTTTTGGTGTTGCTTTGCTGCTTCTGGCACTGGATGCCTTGACTGTATGAACGGTATCATGAAATCTGATGATTACCAAAGAATTTTGGGGCGCAACATAGTGGCCAGTGTGAGAAAGCTGCGTCTCCACCAGAGGTCATGGGTCTTCCAGCAGGACAATGACCCGAAACACTTCAAAAAGCACTCAGAAATGGTTCAAACAAAGCGTTGGAGAGTTCTGAAATGGCCAGCAATGAATCCAGATCTGAATCCCATAGAACACCTGTGGAGAGATCTCAAAACAGCAGTTGGGAGAAGGCATCCTTCAAATCTGAATGACCTGGAGCAGTTTGCAAAAGAAGACTGGTCCAAAATTCCAGTAGAGAAGAGTAAAAAACCCATGGTTACAGGAAGCAATTGATTTCAGTTATTTTTTTCCAAAGAGGATGCTACCAAATATTAAGTTAAGGGTGTCAATAATTTTGTCCAGTGCAGTTTTTGGGTTCTGAGTGGAATTGTATCAGATTTGACTTCTGTTTTTTTTTTTGTTTTGTTTTTTGTGTGTGTGTGTGTGTGTGTGTGTGTACATGTGAGTACCAAAACATTTGCAACTGCAACACTTTTCTGAGAGAAGGGTTGCATTTTCTGACAGAATTGCAAGGGGGCTGATATTTTTGGCCATGATTGTATATGTGCAATAGCCAAAAAAACATTGTATGGATGAAAATGGTAAATTTTTCTTTTATGCCAAAAATGATTAGGGTTTTAAGTAAAAATCATGTTCCATAAAGATTTTTTTTGTAAATTTCCTGGCGTAAATGTATCAAAACTTAAATTTTCATTAGTAATGTGCATTGCTAAGAACTTCATTTGATCAACTTTAAAGGCATTTTTCCTTTTTTTTTTTTTTTTGCACCCTCAAATTACAGATTTTCGAATAGTTTCTCACATTGCCCTAACATTTTTAATTAAAAAAAAAATTAACAATTTTTTTTTACAATTTTTTTTACCATTTTTTTTACAATTGGTTTTAGTGGACCAGGGTTATATATGCGAATATGAAACATATACATAGAAGAAGTGTTCACACAAAAAAGATTGATAACACATTTAAAAATAGATGGGTTCAATTTTTATTTTATGTCAACTCCAAGTTCAAATACTTTTTGGGGTCACTAGATTTGAACAAGCAACTTGAAATCTTTTTAATGTTGAGACTTTTTCCATGACTTAAACCATGAAAGTTTAAACTCAAGTTTGGGTCAATTCACATTCACTATTCACTGAATTCTGATCAAAGTGCATCAGTACAGTTTCAGATTCAGGGCCATGTGCTCAGTAGGGTTTGATCTCAATCAGTGCTGTAATATCTCAGGATCTAACAGTAGGAGCCCACAGCTGTCCTGAGAATATATTGTATCTATACTCCCATCACAGCCGTGAATGAAATACTCACCGTGACCTTGACGAGATTCTTATCAGTAAGCCGTGTTATCAGGCCAAATCTGCTGCTGTGAGAGTCTTCAGAGGGATCATTCACCATATTCTGCCTCAACAAAATGAAGAAATGAAGTGACTGTTGCTAATATCAGCATATCAAGGAATGGGCATCAGCTAAGGTTGGTATAAAACCACAGATATTAGTAGCTAGCGAAATCAGACCAAAAAAAAAAAAAGGGTTCCTCTATACTCTATAGACTGCATTTGTGTTACTTGATCCTCTTTTATCTTGCTAAATTTAGCGGTTAGCAGCCTCTGTGTTAAGCTAAACTTTTAGACAAAACGGACTTTGCATGGAATAAGTATATACCATGCTGATTTATTCATTATGGATTAAACCCATGCATCGTTATAATGATAGTAGTATTAGTTTTAGTGTTCCACACTTTAAAAGTGCAAGAAAATGAATAGTGTTAGGCATAAGCAGATCCTCTCAAATTAAGACAAAGCTGCGAGCAACTGTATCTTTAGCCAGAGGGAGAAAAATCCAATCCCTGAATAGTACATTCTAAAATTAAAATGAACTAAACAATAAAATAAACAAGCTTCCATAAGAGTAGTGGATTTGAAACCAGACAAAAAAGGAATTTATTATTCTGTGAATTTGTGGACCATTTATTTTTGAAATGCAGTTAAATATCTTTTTTCCAGACATATTGGCTGATGAAGGCTACAATGAGAGATTTGGGAACAACGTTTTAAACAAGACATGAAATAGGAAACCTTATTGTTTCTTGGGTTGCTGAGCAACATTTCGCTTATTAGGTGGAACTGACTCTAACATTGCAGAAATGGATTTTTGAAGAGGAACATGAAGGACAATGAATTCCTCTCGCTTCTCAAGAATTCTGTGTTCCAGGAAGGCTTTGTAAACCCTGCATACCCACTTCTTTTGTCTCCAAAACCCTCTACTACAACTCTTTTAGGCTTTTGTAGTAGTCAGAAGATTTTGCTCATTAATGTAATTCATGTCAACAGAGTCAGGTCGAATTTACACCAGGCGCCTTTTATCACAGAAGCAACTGACGGTAAAAGTATTGGTAAGGACGGTCTTTGCTGTCCATGTGGTTTACCCTAGGGTGGTGATGGGAGATCTTTGTAAAAAACCTGTTTCGTAGCGGTGGTATCTAGCGCAAGTGTGTGTGTGTGTGTGTGTGTTATTGGTAATTACTTGCGTAAAGTGGCGATCATGGTGCTTTCAGCGAAAGCACATATTGTCATTGCAAGGGTTCTGTTTTCACCTGCCCGTACGCCCTTTTTGAGTGAGTGAGGTAATTTATTTTTTTTTTAAATAAGAGGAGAAATAAGAAATATAAAAAAACCACTGCAAAGTTACTCTTGGTTCTTGTACAGTATTGTGGTTTACCTGGATGATCTACGACTCTTTTTTTTGTTTGTGATAGTTGTTCATGAGTCCCTTGCACGGTCCTGACCAGTTAAAACTGAGCACTGTTTATTTCAGAGAAAAATCCTCCAGGTTCTGCCGCAGATTCTTCGAGATTTTTCAGCATCTTTTTGCATATTTTAACCCTTTCCAACAGTGACGTGTGGTTTTGAGATCCATCTTTTCCTTGCGAGACAGCGGAGGGACTCAAAGACACTATTAAAAAAGTTCAAACATTCATTGATGCTCAGAAGGAAACACAATGCATTAAGAGCCGAGTTAACTTTGAGGACAGAATGAAGATGTCCACATTTTTTCTTATTTTTTGTTGAGCTATTTATTTTTTTCCCATTTAGTAGTGCTTAGCCGAGGAGCAACAGAAGATATCTACATGTTTCGGAAAGAAAAATTAAAGGTACAATTTACCTTGATCTTCAAATTCCAAAAGTTTTCATCCCCGGCTCTTAATGCGTCATGTTTCCTTTTTGGAACGTCAGTGAATGTTTGAACCCTTTTTTAATAATTGTGTTTGAGTCCTTCAATTGCTATTTTAATAATTTCAGCTATTTTTTGGTTTTTTGTGGACTATATGTAGAATCTTTTTATATATATCAAATTAAAATAACATATGCATTTTAATATGATCTCTCTTTATTTTTGTTAAAATTAACATTTTCACAGTTTCACCACCGAAGGTTCCCAAACTTTCACATAAAACTGTATATCTCTACTTCGTATACTTAGCCTCCAGCTCACATTGGCGAGTAAAATCTAAAGAATTTATTAGCCAATGGCTACATCGACTAGCAGCTCAGGCGAAGATTTACTCGCATATACAAAGTGATTTACTTGCCCATTATAGAGGGTTGATTTATGGAAATCACAGTTCATTTTGAAGATATATGGTATCATGACAACCCTGTATAGTGTGGGACTGTGTGGAAAGCCCTTATATGAAGATGGTTTGGGTGTATTTTATGCAAACAACTAACTGCACTCCAACTTGTGCATGGGACTGTTCATTTAGAATACTACAAATTCGTGTACACACTTCATTATGCATGTACACACATGTTGTGAATTAAGCAAATTTATTATCAGACGTTCTACTTTGCATACAAATCTAGGCAAATTATTAGTCAGTGAGGCCAAATGTTGCTTTTAAACAAGCTGATTATTTTATTTTACTACAACCTGTTGTTTTGGAGCATAGTGCAGAGGAGAATGTCAAATTATAATGCCATGAGTTTGCCATCAGCAGAGGTTTGTGCCAGGATGAATGCCACTTTAACAGTCTCCTTGACCTTGATTTGAATTGGCAAACTTTGGGCTGCTAGTGTGGATAATTGTATTTTAAAATACTTCAGTCTATTATAAACACAGTCTTGTTTTATTTTGGCAAATTGGTGGTTCGTACAATTCTTTTCCTACAAGTATATACTAAATTGTCACCCTGTAAAATATGTTTTCCTGTGAGATCGGGTTGTCAGTTACCATTAGGACTGGAAGTGGGCCATCCCATGCCAGCCCTCTTACTGACATTTCTGACGAAGTGTTTCTATTTCCAACCTATTGCAAACCATAAAGCAGTACCCAAAAAAAGCATACTTTTGGCATCAGGTAGTTCAGCAGGACACATCTGTACCCATAGGATGGGTTGAAACCTGAAATGATTTAGTCTATATTAGTATTCTGTTTCATCTACAGCCAGGAAGGAGCTGGGGGGTGCTATGTGTGTGCGTGTGTGTGTGCGTGTGAGTCTCAGACTGCTCTCTCTTTGGTCCACTGCACCATTGGCGGATGGTGTCAGACATCACCAGCTGGAATGACCGTCTGCCGCCCCTCCGTCCTGGGAAGCAAAGCTCCTTCCAAACGTCTGAGAGCCAGATGTTGTCACCCTAAAATCACACTAAAAGACTAGTACACATACTTACACTGACACACACTATACATAGACAGCAGCAGCAGCAAACAGCTACATTCCCAACACCGTTTGGCCATTAGAGGCTCGTAGTTTCCATTGTCTCCATATTTCACTTCCTGCTGTGGATCTGAAAGTACATCCCCAGAGGATTCCTAGCTGTCATACTGTCGCAAGCACTAGCCTAGACCAGTATGTGAGAAAAAGCATTGATGTTTACCAGGCCTCTTACACACATCTTTCCCATGGCTGGCATCTCGTTCGACTTTCTTGTCAGTTTTCTGTTGCTTTCACGACAATGTTCAGAAATTGTCTGTCGGTTCTTACTTTTAGGAGTAATGGTTGGTCTGGATGGATGACGAGAGAACAGTATTTTTTATTCTTTTAAAGCTATTTTAGACAGTTAAATGATTTGCAATGCCCAGACTTCTTGACTAATTTGTATGCATTTTCCTTCCATGAGCTTACCAGTTCAATTTAGAAAAATTGTATTTTGTTATACTCTTTTAAAGAAAGGTTCTTTATTAGATTTGTTGGTTTCATGATGAACCTTTAACATCCATGGAAACTTTACATCACACAAAAGCTTCTTTATAGACTGTTTCAAATAAACAAATGTTACTGCACATGCGCGCTTTTGTGGCCCAAACGTAACTTCCAGTAGACTTCCGGAAAGAATCAATACCAACCCTTTAGAGTAGATTATTTCTGATAACAAGCAAAATAAATAACAAGTAAATTACATTGGCCAGCAAGTTAAAACTATGTCTTGCCTGGCTCTCTTCGCACAGGGGATCCATGCTTGCGGTCTCCTTTTTTCCCCACATACTTGCACTCTATGTGTGGCAGCACTTCCCTGGGGGAAATATATATACAGTTGAGATCAAAAGTTTAGATACACCTTGCAGAATCTGCAGAATTATTTTACCAAAATAAGAGGGATCATACAAAATGCATGTCATTTATTATTTTTTTTTTTTTTTTATTTAGTACTGACCTGAATGAGATATTTCACATAAAAGACATTACATATACTCCACAAGAGAAAATAATATTTATAAAATATTTATAAAAATTACACTGTTCAAAAGTTTACATGCACTTGATTCTTAATACTGCGTTGTTACTTGAATGATCCACAGCTGTGTTTAGTGATAGTTGTTCATGAGTCCCTTGTTTGTCCTGAACAGTTAAACTGTCTGCTGTTCAGAAAAATCTTTCAGGTCCCACAAATTCTTTTTCAGCATTTTTATTAGGGCTGTGTATTGCCAAGAATCTGGCGATACGATACGTATCACGATACAGGGGTTGCGATATGATATGTTGCAATACATAGCAATGCTGTAAACGAGGCAATATATTGGGATATTTCTTATTTTAAGAATAGGATATACTTAAAGGAAAGCTGTACACACCACCATATGCAAACCTTAGCAAAAAGTTCAGTTCAAAAAGTTCAAAAGATCAGTCCCTGTAATATTCTTATTGAATTACTTTGGTAACGCTTTAGATTACAACCCGCAAAGAACTACGTAAGTAAACTGAATTTACGGTGTATGTTTCTGTAATTATAGTGTACCTATAAAGAACGTACATGTAGGTATAAGGGAACAATATGTTATATTTGGGTAATAAGGGGATAACAAACCAGATATTCAACCTGCAAAGCACTACATAAGTATACTGAATTTATGGTGTACGTTTCTGTAATTATAGTGTACCTATTCAAGAACGTACATGTAGGTATACGGGAACAATATGTTACGTTTTGGTAATAGAGAGTAACAACCAGATATACAACCTGCAAAGAACTGCGTAAGTAAACTAAAGTTACGGTGAATGCTTCGTATTTATATTGTACCTACGTGTAAGTATAAGGGAACAATAGGTTACGTTTGGGTAATAACGGGGTAGCAAACAGATATACAAATAATTTATAATGGATTAATTTAAAAAAACTTAACAGGTACCTATTCTATTAAATCGTACGTTTGGTGTATCTATACGTAAGCTTTTTAAAATTACTGGGAAAATACACTCTTGTTCCATGTAGTTACAGGGTAATTGTGCCATCTGCGGGTTGTAAATTAAAGTGGCGATTGTTCCCCTCTTGTTCAACGAAGTTACAGGGTAGGTTCAATACATATAACAACGCGACGTAGGGGTGGGCGGATCGATCCTAATATCGATAGTATCGATACCACCGTTGGTATTGATATCGGATCGATAGTAGCCTTCCGAGATCGATACTTTTATTTAAATTTCATCTAATTTACTCTAAAGTACATTGCTCCTGTTTCATAAAAGAGCGGACATGTCTCTAAATACCCCGCTCCTTTTATATCTCGTATGCACCGTTGCTCCTCTCTGCTCTGCTGTTATTAGTTGTCCTTTCATCACGTGACTCAGCAGCGACAAAGCGCAAGCACTTCCGGCTGTTCTGTTGTGTTCTTTATTTATTTAAAATGTATTTGCATTTACATTTATTTGTTTAAAGACATTGAAGAAGAACTAAAAGAGAAATGGTTTTGTTATTATATTATTGTTTCTGAACAAAAACCCCAGACTGAAGGAAAGTTAAAAAAATTCATTGTTCTCTAGTGATAAGTTTGTGTTTGCAAATCCAGATCATTACAATAATAAAAATGTTTTTATTTGGCTTAAAAGTGTTTAAAATTTGTCCTGGGGTTTAACATATACATTTAATTATAGCTGCTTTGAGAGCATTCAACTCATAAATCATGACACACTGTTCTCCCCTACAGAAAAGTACATTTAGGTTCAAGTGCATGCTTTTTAAAGTAAAAGTATCAGTATCGGTATCAATATCGGCGATACTGGCCCTGTATTTACTTGGTATCGGATCGATACCAAATTTTGCAGTATCGCCCAGCCCTAACGCGACGTAAAATGTTGTTCTACAAAATGTACATTTATTTACATTTTTACAGACACCAAATGTACAATACTGACATATTTACATCATCTAAACATTTAACGTTTACTTATGAAATTATAACATTTCATTCTGTTCTGTGTGATTTCTGTTGCCAGCTCGTTTCCAAGAATAGGTCTACATAATGTTATCATGACTACACGTTAACCCCTAAAATAAATAATATTTCTGCAATCGTTTAATCATTCATGTAATATTAACTTCGTTTGCCGTGGTGGAACACAAAGGCGTTTTCTCTAACATGCTGTGACTAACAGTAGAACCATAAAATACACCGAACACGCATCATAATTACAAATTAAACAATTTTATTTGTGTGCTGTAACCCAGATCTTCAGAATCCATACGATTTGCGAGGACCAGGATCAAATTCAAGGCTTTGTCCGGCGATCTTCATCTCCATCTCTAGCAGCGAGTCCAGCAGCAACAGCCATAAACCCGTGCTAAAGTGCATTTTGCGACAGGAAAATCGGACGTTCATTGGCTCTCGCCTGCATTCGTCACAGATTACGACATGCCGTGTTTCTGGTGAGATGTGTTGGAATGCCGCGCGGGCGCCTTCGAGGAGTGGATCAAGACAATAATCTGGATAATATTTTCAGCGATTAACAATTTAAATTCTGCTCTCATCCTACTGCACCTCAAACCTGCTGTATTCCGCCAGAGAGGACTGCGGCTGCAAACGCATCGTTATTTGGATTACTTTTTTGTATGGCTGTTGACATTTTTGCAATAAATAAATGATTGTGATTGGACTTTCCTGTTTTTTTTATATTTTTATTACTGTTCAGTCATAGTTAACGTTAGGTTTAGAGGTAGAAGTGGGATTAGCGACTATAAAAAATATTTTTAGATATATTTTCAGATTGTGTGTTTATGTATTGTACCTACTTCGTTGAACAAGAGGGGAACAATCGCCACTTTAATTTACAGCCCGCAGATGGCACACTTACCCTGTAACTACATGGAACAAGAGTATATTTTCCCAGTAATTTTAAAAAGCTTACGTATAGATACACCAAACTTACGATTTAATAGAACAGATACCTGTAATTCCATTATAAATTATTTGTATATCTGTTTGCTACCCCGTTATTACCCAAACGTAACATATTGTTCCCTTATACTTACACGTTAGGTACAATATAAATACTAAACATACACTGTAACTTCAGTTTACTTGCGCAGTTCTTTGCAGGTTGCATATCTGGTTGTTACCCCCGAATTACCAAAACGTAACATAGCCTATTGTTCTCTTATACCTACACATACGTACTAATAGGTACACTATAATTACAGAAACATACACCATAAATTCAGTATACTTATGTAGTTCTTTGTAGGTTGAATATCTGGTTTGTTATCCCCTTATTACCCAAATATAACATATTGTTCCCTTATACCTACATGTACGTTCTTTATAGGTACACTATAATTACAGAAACGTACATCGTAAATTCAGTTTACTTACGTAGTTCTTTGCGGGTTGTAATCTAAAGCGTTACCTTACTTTTTGTGCAGTATGAGTAAAGGGGGAAATAAAATGCCTACAGGATTCTTTAGTTATTAAATGTATAAAATGTAAACATTTATAAACAGTGTATATATTTTTAGACCCTGCTTTAAAGGTTCACAGTTTAAGATTACAATTGTAACATACAAAGGCACTGGCGTGTTTTAAGATCAGTCAGAGCAAGTTTCTTTCGGTTGAAACTGCTCAGACTCGCGTTTTATTCTGGGACTAGGCTTAAGCCTGGTCTGTGAAACCGGGGGACAATGTCATAACATTTTGATCTGAATTTAAGAATTACATCTGCTTAATGTTAATGAGAAATGAAGTGCTTGCACGAATCCTAAAGAAAACAAAATAATTGTAAAATAAATACATGTATTGAATATTATTAGAACATTTTTGTCCTGAGAATTTCACAAGTTTTGGATTTCACATGATTTCAGTTTGTATTTGTGTTCCACGCCAACTGCACAAAACACCCCCCACCACGAGAGAAAGCTACCACACCACCCGCCGCAAAGACCCTTTCACACGGGACGCGGCAAGCAGTGGAACCGCCGTGGATGGACGTTACCGCAAAAGCCAAAATGACGCCACGCTTCAACTTTGTACACCAAGGCGGGAGTAGGAACTATTCTTTCATCCTTCATTACTAGCAGGGAACTATATTAATGGTAGCATTAGTGGCGTGCCTTTATGCTAATATTTCCTGTCACTGTTTAAGTTCGGAGATAAGAAGACTGCCATCTAGCGCTCGGGATATAAACTCAAAATGAAGCATCTATCATGAATCTTGTATGTTTTTTTTTTTTTTAATATCAATATTCCATTTTTGAGAATCGATACAGTATTGGCAAACAAAATATTGTGATACTCACAATATGTTCTTACACTCCTAATTTGTATGTATTTGAACCCTTTTCAACAATGACTATGATTTTGAGGGGGTGACAACTTTTTGAATTTGAAGATCAGGGTAAATTTAAATTATGCTGTCTTCTGGGAAACATTCTTCTGTAGCTTCTGAAGGCCAGTATTAAATGAAAAAAAAAAAAAAAATTATAAACACAACACTTTTGTTTTTACCCCATTTTTTTCATGAGCTGAACTCAAAGATCTAAGACTTTTTTATGTACACAAAAGGCCTATTTCTCTCAAATATTGTTCACAAATCTGTCTAAATCTGTGTTAGTGAGCACTTCTCCTTCGCCAAGATAATCCATCCACCTCACAGGTGTGGTAATCAAGTTGCTGATTAGACAACATGATTATTGCACAGGTGTGCCTTAGGCTGGCCACAATAAAAGGCCACTCTAAAATGTGCAGTTTTACTGTATTGGGGGTCCGAAAACCAGTCATTATCTGGTGTGACCACCATTTGCATCACACAGTGCAACACATCTCCTTCGCATAGAGTTGATCAGGTTGTTGATTGTGGCCTGTGGAATGTTGATCCACTCCTCTTCAATGGCCGTGCGAAGTTGCTGGATATTGGCAGGGACTGGAACATGCTGTCACATACGCCGATCCAGAGCATCCCAAACATGCTCAATGGGTGTCATGTCCGGTGAGTATGCTGGCCATGCAAGAACTGGGATGTTTTCAGCTTCCAAGAATTGTGTACAGATCCTTGCAACATAAGGTGATGGTCATGGATGAATGGCGCAACAATGGGCCTCAGGATCTCGTCACAGTATCTCTGTGCATTCAAAATGGCATCAATAAAATGCACCTGTGTTCGTTGTCTGTAACATATGCCTGCCCATACCAAAACCCCACCACCACCATGGGCCACTCGATCCACAATGTTGACAGCAGCAAACCGCTCACACACACGATGCCATACACGCTGTCTGCCATCTGCCCTGTACAGTGAAAACCGAGATTTATCCGTGAAGAGAACACCTCTCCAAAGTGCCAGACGCCATCGAATGTGAGCATTTTCCCACTCAAGTTGGTTACGACGACAAACTGCAGTCAGGTCGAGACCCCGACGAGGACGATGAGCATGCAGATGAGCTTCCCTGAGACAGTTTCTAACAGTTTGTGCAGAAATTCTTTGGTTATGCAAACCGATTGTTGCAGCAGCTGTCCGGGTGGCTGGTCTCAGACAATCTTGGAGGTGAAGATGCTGAATGTGGAGGTCCTGGTCACACAAGGTCTGCGGTTGTGAGGCCGGTGGATGCACTGCCAAATTCCCTGAAACGCCTTTGGAGACAGCTTATGGTAGAGAAATGAACATTCAATTCACGGGCAAAAGCTCTGGTGGACATTCCTGCAGTCAGCATGCCAGTTGCAAGCTTCCTCAAAACTTGCAACATCTGTGGCATTGTGCTGTGTGATAAAACTGCACATTTTAGAGTGGCCTTTTATTGTGGCCAGCCTAAGGCACACCTGTGCAATAATCATGCTGTTTAATCAGCATCTTGATATGCCACACCCGGGAGGTGGATGGATTATTTCGGCGAAGGAGAAGTGCTCACTAACACAGATTTAGACAGATTTGTAAATCTGTAATTTTTACTGTAATAAGATTTGCAATATTTGAGAGAAACAGGCCTTTTGTGTACATAGAAAAATTCTTAGATCTTTGAGGTCAGCTCATGAAAAATGGGGGCAAAAACAAAAGTGTTATGAGTGTTATAATTTTGGTCAGTGTATGTAGGCAAAAAATGTACAAATCTTTATTCTGTTGAAAAGTTTACACCCCTGTCTTTTAATGCATCAAGATGTGGAAAAACAGTCTTTGCATTGCGCCCATCTATGAAAACCTGCAGAACTGTTAGAAAAGCATATGGCATGCCTTTTCAAACAAAGTGTTCTGATGAGAGGGGTCAAAACAAGGACAGAAAATAGCCTATTACATCTAAATGATGGGGTTTTTTTTATGTAGAATGTTGATAACATTATAAGTTGACCTCAGAGAACAGTGCAAAGTAAAAAAAACAAAAAAAAAAACAAAACAAAGCTAGTTCATGACCCCTTTAAAACCATTCCAATTTAGGGATAACAAACAAATCATTTAGACTGCTTTGCAAATCAGTCCTATTCATTAAAAGAAACTGATGCAAAAGACTAATTTCCTAGAGCATTTACTTTTACATTAAATGATGAAGTTCTACTGCCCAGCCTTCATGCCTAATGAATTTCCATTACTTTTCCAGTCAATATAAATAGAGAATTTTAAGGTCATTCAATGAATTGATTCAAACAAAATCAATAAAAAGAGTAATTGACTCAAAATTAATTTAATCTCCAGGACTTGTTGATAAGGATTAAAAAAAAAAAAAAAATGATTCAATTTCAAAATGAGTCACTAACAAATCATTCAGGACTGCATTTACTAAAAGCTTTGTAAGGAGGTTGTACTGACCGTTGGTGCTTACGACACTTTTGAGAAGGGCAACCCAGACCAATTTGCAAATCAAATTGTCTGATTTATTAAAAGGACCTGATGCAAAAGAACGATTTTCAACATTTACAGTTTTGTTTTAGTATGCACTTTATGTTATAAATGGTCACTGAGAAAAGCCATTTACCATGAAACTTTCTAGTTCTTTGTAATACAGTATGGTAAGTTCACATACCCCTGTCAGAATCATTAAAAATTTTATTTTACCAAAATAAGAGGGATCATACAAAATGCATGCTGTTTATTGAGTAGTGACCTAAATAAGATATTTCACATTAACAAAGATGTTTACATATAGTTCACAAGAGAACATTATAGTTGAATTTAAAAAAAATGACTAGGTTCAAAAGTTTACATCCCCTTGATTCTTAATCCTGTGTTGTTATCTGAATGATTCACAGCTTTTTTTTTCTTCATAGTTTCATAGTCATAGTTTATAAGTTCCTTGTTTGTCCCGAACAGTTAAACTACCCAATATTCTTTAGAAAAATCCTTCAGGTACCACAAATTCTTGCGTTTTCCAGCATTTTTGTGTATTTGTGTAACGGTAATGATCCACCGGAGGCGAGTTGAAGGAAATGAACCCAAGTGCAGCTTTATTGTAATCCAAATGTGATATCCAAACAAACATAAATCCAAACGATGACTTGACTGAAACAGACTTTACTTGACTTGACTTGAACAAAACAGACTTGACTTGGCATGAAAGAAAATGGCATGAACATAAACAAAGACTCACCAACAGCAGGAACAATATTACGTTAATACACAACAAGAGACAATGGCAACATGAGGGCTATATATACCAAACAGAGAAGGTCACATGACATGAACAAACCAATGAGCAAACAGACAAGAACAACCAATGAGAACATGACACATTGAACTAGGGAACCAATAGCAGGAGTACATGAGGGCAAGGGAATCAAGACACAAACAGCATGAAATCAAACTACAAAATAAAAGACATGAAAACAAGAACATGAACAAAACACCAAAACAACCCCACGTTACAATTTGAACCCTTTCCAACAATGACTGTATGATTTTGAGATCCAGCTTTTGACACTGCGGACAACTGAGGGACTCATATGCAACTATTACAGAAGGTTCAAATGCTCACCGATGCTCTAGAAGGAAAAACGATGCATTAAGAACTAGGGGGTGAAAACTATTGAACAGAATGGATATGTATACATTTTTCTAATTTTGCCTGAATATCATATATATATATATTATATAAATTTATCCTGATCTTCAAATTCAAAAAGTTTTCACACCCCGGCTCTTAACACATAATTTTTCCTTCTGAAGCATCAGTGAGTGTTTGAACCTTCTGTAATAGTTACATATGAGTGCCTCAGTTGTCCTCAGTGTGAAAAGATGGATTTCAAAGTCATTGTTGGAAAGGGTATAAATACACAAAAATGCCTGAAAACCAAATAATTTGTGGGACCTAAAAGATTTTTCTGAAGAACAGCAGACAGTTTAACTGTTTAGGACAAGCAAAGGACGCTTGAACAACTATCACTAAACAAAGAAACACAGCTGTGGATCATTCAGGTAACAACAAAGAATTAAGAATCAAGAGAATGTAAGCTTTTGAACTGGGTCATTTTATAAATTCAACTATTATTTTCTCTTGTGGTCTATATGTAAACTTTTTTTCTTTTTTTTTTTTTAAATGTGAAATCTTCTTCAGGTCAGTACTAAATAAACAATAAGATGCATTTTGTTGGATCCCTCTTATTTTGGTAAAAAGTTTTCATGAGTGTTCCAGTAGTTTGTAATAAGTAGATAATGATTTATATATATATATATATATATATATATTATTATTATTTTATTTTTTTTTTTTTCTTAAAATCATTCAATGTCATAATTATTTAATAGTAAAAAGTTTAAACTGGTTTGCAAGTTAAGAATTACTGTACTTCAATTTTTCGTCTGTATTTTCATGACTTCAGAGATCATACATTTTCATCCAGGCCAATTTAAAGATTCCTTTCTAATTCTTTGGCTACAGGAACCCAGCAGTTAAAATGACGTAATGTAACGGCATGAATCTTCCCGTGTGCAAATTAAAATGACGATAATTTACGTGGGTATTAGTCAGCCATTGACCTTTTGCACATCGGTATTAATTTTCCCCATGTGGATGAATGAATCTTGATGCACTATCAGTCAAACTACAAGAATTACAGTCTTCACAAATTATGTAATATTTTATTTATAACTCCATAATTACAGCAGTTTCATGCTTTAAAAATTCATCCATTGTGGCAGGTGTAAATGATAGCCAATGATCTGAGGAGAGAGGCAGTATGTAAGTCTCCTTCCAGAAACTAAGGCTGATTGAGGGTTGAAATATGAATGAATTGAATTCATCATCTGGAAGATACACAAACTGTTCCAGTACCGCAAGCATGTGTGCTCAAGTGTAGGATTAGAGAAATTACTGTGGGACTTTGGGGAAATTGCAGGGTCTTGACTAGAAGTGTTAAATAAATGTGCTGGGAAATTGAGGTTAGAAGGGAATCTATGAGCAATTAAAATCGCTTTAAATGAGTATTGGCTAGGAAGAGCCTCACAGACCTCTGAATAAACAGTCGTGGTACCGCATATTACATCATACAGTATGTGGGCACCCAAATATCTCATTCATATGTGCTTGTTGAACATTTAATTTCATAAGCATTGGCATTAGTAGAGAATTTGTCTTCTTTAACAGATTCCGCTCTTTCCCTTTGGTACATTTCATTCTACTGCTAGAAGTTAATTTGCACTTACCCTTTAGAAAATTGTATATAATATTGAGGAATTTAGAGGTATTTTGCTATACACTTTTAAATAAAAGTTCTTTATTAGAATCTTGGTTTTATGATGAACCTTTATATTATACAAAAGCTTCTTGTTAATGGAAAAACGTTTTATGACTATTAGAATATTTTATGGCACAAGTGAGTGGGTGAGCGAGTATGTGAGAAGTAACCACCTTTTTGAAACTTACATTTTTAGGTGTATTCTAATATTATACAGTATATAAGACACATGTAAGAACAGACATGTCTGCTGACAAAATGATTTGAGAAGGACTAACCTCTCATCTCAGAAATTTAGTTTGTCTTTTGACATTATTTATTTATTTTTTGCCTTTTGTACCTTTTTTTCCTTTGACTTTCATGTTGCACATTCAACCTGTCATGCAAATACTTTGTTACTGCACTTAAGTAGATTTTTCTGGTATTAGTACTTTACTTCACTATTTATTTTTCTGACTACAGTTTACTTTTACTCCTTACATTTTTATACAAATGTCTGTACTTTCTACTTCTTACTTTTTCAAACCAGGCTTGTTACTTTAGTTTTAATCAGCATTTGGTGGATCACCATTCAATAACAAATCTCTAATAAATCATGGATCAGTTAGTCTTGACTGGCAATGTGATTCCGCTCTATCATCACTCAAAATACTCTACGCTAAAGGACATCATTATTATCTACTGTAAAGTTACAGTAGTAAATTTAGCAAATTAATGTTATAAAACATTGTTTTGTAATACGTTCAGAGGGAGCTATGGCAGACAAATCCATGATTACTATAGTTAAACCATGGTAACCACAAATGAACCATGGTTTTGCTACACTAACCATAGTCTAACCATGAAATGTGTAGTATGGCTGTAGTTAAAAAAAAAAAAAACAACAACAACAAACAATCAAACAACCAAAAAAAAAAAAACATGGTTATACTTTTACTGTAAGAAACCAAGGTTAATTTTTGGAAAAGAGAATGACTCATGATAATGTAATAGCATGTACAGTATTAGGATTTTCTGTAAAGATATTGTCATGATGTAATAATTTTTGCAGTAATTTTGACATTTAGGCAATTTAGAAAATACCTATAGTATTTAAGCAATTTTAAGATAAAACAACAACACCTGGTCATAATGTGACACTTTAAATTGAACTTTAAATTGAAATAAAATTGTTACTGCGAATAGAATATAATGAGGTGGATGTTTTGCAACAGGTTGGAGACAGTTCTGCTCATAACAGTAAATGGCTGCTTGGAAAAGTGACAGCTACAAGAAAATTAGCGAAAAAAGCAAACAAACACAAAGTGAGATGCAGAGAGATATAATGGAAAATGAAAAGACTGAAAAGGAAAATGTAAGAGAAGGTGCAGTTCAAGAGAGAGCCTTTTTCTTATTTTGCTCGGCCCCAGCCTAAGGTTTTAAATATTTATATAAATGTGATGGCCATACAAAAACAAAAACAAACAAACAACAACAAAAAGGCGACCCAGACAATCAAAAGTACTGAATGCCTTTTGTTTTAATAATGACATTAACACATTTTATTCATTTTGACAGTGTAATGTTTCATTATGTTCTATGTGATTACTTAAAACTGACCAGAACTTTTAGAACTGATTAGAAATAATTGGTGTGTTAGGTGAGAGTTTCTTAAATGGATCAAACACAAGGCCTTTGGCAAAAGCATTGTCATATTACATTCAGAATTTTTTTGCTGTTATTATATTCGGAAATAGATTAAAATTATGAATGCACGATACACCGGCCACCATATCGGTATTGGCTGATAGTGTTCGTTTTTTACTGTTATCGGTGTCGGCCCAGTAAGAAAATCTGGCTGATGTTTTTAAACCGATAAATAATGTATCGTTTCCTTAAGAGACACATCAGATGCGCACTGTTTGCCATGATGGTTTTGGAATGCTTGAAATATGATTGGAATCACTGCGAAAAGTACAATACACTTAATTGCAACATGTGCAGGGAAAGTCTGTCATAAAGGCTACATAAAATTATAATGTGAACATTACTGTAAATAATGTTGTGGAATATTTGTGCTCCCGTGTTTTATGCATGTGTTGAGCGTGCCCACAACGGAGTTACACCTCCATAACAGTTAAGTTCGCTTTTGCATTTGCAGCCTTTTGTGCAATTGTGCTTTGTAATATTGTTTATTTTATGTGTATCTGATTTATCTCATATATATATATAATGCGTTTGGTTTATACACTGACCAAAATTATCTATGTACACAAAAGGCCTATTTCTCTCAAATTTTGTTCACAAATCTGTCTAAATCTGTGTTAATGAGCACTTCTCCTTTGCCGAGATAATCCATCCACCTCACAGGTGTGGCATATCAAGATGCTGAATGATTATTGCACAGGTGTGCCTTAGGCTGGCCAAAATAAAAGGCCACTCTAAAATGTGCAGTTTTATCACACAGCACAATGCCACAGATGTCACAAGTTTTGAGGGAGAGTGCAGTTTTCATGCTGACTGCAAGAATGTCCACCAGAGCTGTTGCCCGTGAATCGAATGTTCATTTCTCTACAATAAGACGTCTCCAAAGGCGCTTCAGAAAATTTGGCAGTACATCCAACCGGCCTCACAACCGCAGACCACGTGTAACCACACCAGCCCAGGACCTCCACATCCAGCATCTGCACCTCCAAGATCATCTGAGACCAGCCACCTGGATAGCTGCTACAACAATCGGTTTGCATAACCAAAGAATTTCTGCACAAACTGTCAGAAACCATCTCAGGGAAGCTCATCTGCATGCTCGTCATCCTCATCGGGGTCTCGACCTGGCTGCAGTTCGTCGTAAACGACTTGAGTGGGCAAATGCTCACATTCAATGGCATCGGGCACTTTGGAGAGGTGTTCTCTTCACGGATAAATCTCGGTTTTCACTGTACAGGGCAGATGGCGTGTATGGCGTTGTGTGGGTGAGCGATTTACTGATGTCAACGTTGCGGATCGAGTGACCCATGGTGGCGGTGGGGTTATGGTATGGGCAGGCGTATGTTATGGACAATGAACACAGTTGCATTTTATTGATGGCATTTTGAATGCACAGATATACTGTGAGGAGATCCTGAGGCCCATTGTTGTGCCCTTCATCCACGACCATCACCTCATGTTGCAGCATGATAATGCACATGTTGCAAGGATCTGTACACAATTCCTGGAAGCTGAAAACATCCTAGTTCTTGCATGGCCACCATACTCACCGCCGTATATGATAGCATGTTCCAGTTCCTGCCAATATTCAGCAACTTTGCATGGCCATTGAAGAGGAGTGGACCAACATTCCACAGGCCACAATCAACAACCTGATCAACTCTATGTGAAGGAGATGTGTTGTACTGGGTGAGGCAAATGGTGGTCACACCAGATACTGACTGGTCCCCCCAGAATATATACATTTTTTCTTTCAGTTTATCTATAACCTTTGCCTTTCTGTGGGGGAAAAAATAATCAAAAACAAAAACAAGATTAAAGATATGCAAAGTATAGAGCAGCACAAACTTTCTATTATTAAAGTTGTTTTCTCCAGTGAAAAAGTTTGTCTCATCTAAATTAGTAGAGAAATATTTTGTTGAGTGTTAATCAAGTATGGATAATAGCAAAACATATAACATGAGAATATGTAATATATAAGAATATGAGTTTAGTTGAGAAATCACTGTTTCGTTCTTAGTCTTGGATCTTCAGAAAAGCTTGTATTTGTAAAGTACTGCAGTCTCTGGGGGGGGGGAGGGGGGGTCAATAATCATAATAGTAATATCAATAATAATGATAGCATCCTCTGCATAGATGTAATATGAAGACAAAGAAAAATACACAACTTTGGATACCCTTGAGGGGTTGTTTTAAAGTAGATGCTGGATTTACATTAGCACAGCAATTAAAATTGAAAGTGAAGCCTGGACAAAGAGCTGAGTGTTTGCCAAGTATAGACTTTTTTTTATTTTTTTATTTTTTGTCGTCCACAAAGGAAAGCTGGTCATGTAGGATGACAAAAAGCCTTTAATACATCTAAAGGCATCAGCTGTTTTACTTCCAATTCTCTAGTTCTTTTTCACTCTATTCATTGTCAAAAAAGGATATTTACTGATATTTACTGATACCAACTTTCAGCTCTCAGCTGTGTTTTATTATAGCAGTGAAATACAGAAAGTAAAGACACCTACCCCCACCCCCAAGTAAAAATCTCAGATATATGAAACAATTTTATACAGTATTTTTGCTTAGCAATGGATTTGTTGTACTGAACACATTGTTTAGCTGACATTTGAGATCAATTTGATTATTACATTCAGTGTCAGGGTGTGAAGTATCTAAAATGATGACCTTCAGCTGCTGATAATGCGTTTAGAAAAGAAACTTTGAGACAGAAATTGCCTTTAATTTCATCCCATTAAATTAGTTAAGCTTTTATAAATACCTTTTCTTCTTCAGAGGGTGGGAATAGGGTGGTGTATTTCCCACTGGCTGTTTAACATTTCAGAATGTCAAACTCAGTAATAAGGGACATTTACAGATTTCACGTTTTTCTACAATCTTTACCTTTTTGTTGGGAAAAAAAAAAAAAAAAGATTAAAGGAGTAGTTCACTTCCAGAAAAAAACATTTACATATAATGTACTCACCCCATTGTCATCCAAGATGTTCATGTCTTTCTTTCTTCAGTCGTAAAGACATTGTTTTTTTGAGGCAAACATTTCAGGAATTTTCTCCATATAGTTGACTTCTATGGTGCCCGCACGTTTGAAATTCCAAAATGCAGTTTAAATGCCGCTTCAAAGGGCTCTAAACGATCCCACCCAAGGAAGAAGGGTTTTATCTAGCAAAATGATTTTCTTTTTCTAAAAAAAATATATATATATATATATATATACTCTTTAACCTCAAATGCTCGTCTTTTCTAGCTCTGCCATGCACATGCGTACTCTGTGTAATCCGGGTCAACACAGTTAAGGTATGTCGAAAACTCCCACCTCATTTTCTCCTCTAACTTCAAAATAGACCTACATCGCTATTTTACCTTTTTTTTTGTAACAGGCATTTGACCGTCTTTGCACGTTCACTTTGCAAACACTGGGTCGGTACTTCTGTAGTGATGTAGGACAATTTTGAAGTTGGAGGATAAAATGAGATGGGAGTTTTCCGACATACCCTAACTGTATTGGCCCCGGATTACACAGAGTACACATGCGCATGGCAGAGCTAGACAAGACAGAACATTTGAGGTTAAACTGCCCTCCAAAAGTTTGGAAACGCCTGTGGCAAAGTGTGGTTTTGGATGATATCAGCATAAATCCTCATTGTTTTTTGGTGCAAATACATTAGAGTAATTTGACATTATCATTGTAGACCAGCAATAATAATTTTCATTTTGATTACATAATAATGGCAATATATACATGTCAAAGTCAGACATGCCCCTTTGCCAGCTGTGATGCCTGGTTACTGGTTTAAACTTGGTCCAGGTTTTTAAAATATTTTTGGGTCAGCACACCTTAATAGCTTCAACAATTGATTGAAAATGTATTTAGAATACAATGAATTTAGGCCCAGATTATGCAGAGCTGTAATAGCTGCTAATGGTGGATATATTGATGAATCGAAAATGTATGTTTTTTTGTTTTTTTTTTGTATGTATAAACTGTTTATGCAATACCATATGTTTTCATAGTTTGTGTTGTCCCTTATCAGTGCAAAATTATCACAAATTAAAAAGGATTGGCAGGTTCCCCCTGGCGTTGCGAAAGCACCGCCCCGACCCCGGTGCTGGAAGCGTCCACCTCGACAACGAAAGGTCTGTCGGGGTCGGGATGGTGGAGAATGGGTGCGGTGGTGAAGCGATGACGTAACTCATCAAAGGCCTGGATAGCCGATTGGGACCAGGTGAGGCGTGAAGCTCCTCTCTTGATCATGGTGGTGAGTGGTGCTGCCACGGATGAAACGTCGGTAGAAGTTCGAGAAGCCGAGGAACCGTTGGAGCTCCTTGAGAGTTGGTAGGGCGCGGCCAGTTCATGACAGCGTTGACCTTGCGTTCGTCCATGGCAACACCCTCGGGGCTGATGATATAGCCAAAGAAGGAGATCTTGTCTAGGTGGAACTCACATTTCTCCTCTTTTGCGTAAAGCCGGTGAAAGATGAGGCGTTGTAGTGTGGCCCGGACGTGGGTGACGTGTTCAGAGTAGGAGTTAGAGTAGATGAGGATATCATCGATGTAAACGATTACCCATCTGTTCAGCATATCGCAGAAAACCTCATTTACGAAAGCTTGGAAGTATGATGGACTGTTTGCCAGACCGAAGGGCATGACCAGGTACTCATAGTGCCCACTGGTCGTGGAGAAGGCGGTCTTCCACTCGTCCCCAGAGCGGATCCTGATGAGGTTGTAGGCAGACCTCAAGTCCAGTTTAGTGAAAATCTTGGCGGAACGTAACTGCTCCAGGGCTGAAGGAACAAGCGGAAGGGGGTAGCGGTACTTGATGGTAAGCTCATTGAGGGCACGGTAATCGATGCATGGACGGAGGCCTCCGTCCTTCTTCTTGACAAAGAAAAAGCCTGCGGATGCTGGGGAGGTGGAGGGCCTGATGAAACACTTAGCCAGTTCTTCTTGAATGTACGTGTTCATGGCCGCGGACTCCGCCTGTGACAGTGGGAAGATGCGTCCCCTGGGGGGAGCTGCCCCAGGTATAAGGTCGATGGCACAATCACCCGGGCGATGAGGTGGTAGTTGGGTGGCCCCTTGCCGGCTGAAGGCTTCGAGCAGGTCATGGTATACGGCGGGTATGGAGCTGGTTGTGGACTGAGGGCTGGGTGATGGTTGAGACTGGCTCCCAGACTGAACGCAATGCTTCTGACAGGAAGGTGACCAACGGGTGATTGTCTGATCATTCCAGGCAATGGTGGGTCCGTGAAGGTTTAGCCAGGGGTATCCTAGTACCATGGGTGAATGGGGTGATGATATGACAAAGAGGCGGATGGTTTCGTGGTGATGAGGAGCAATGTGGAGGGTGAGATCGGTGGTAGTATGTAGAATCTTGCCAGAACCTAATGGTCGTCCGTCGAGGGCTGCCGCTGTCACATGTGGAGAGCAAGAGGAGACAGGTACTTGATTAATGGCTACGAATGCGGCATCAATAAAATTTCCAGCAGCTCCAGAGTCAATGAGGGCGGTGGTGTTAATAGTGACCTCCCCAAAGCCCAGTACAACCGGTATCTCACAACGACTTAAAGGAGGTTCGTCAGTACTCACCGCGGCTCGTTGGCGTGGTGGTCGCGTGGGACAGGTGGCCCGGATGTGCCCTGGTTGACCGCAGTAGAGACACAAGTTGCCCCGGAGTCTCCTTTCGCGCTCCTCAACAGATAACTTAGTGGCTCCGATCTGCATGGGTTCGGGCGCCGCATCAGCCGCGGACATAGGCGGAGGCATGGTAACGAATTGGCGGTTGGGCTTACGTGAGCGCATGATGTTGTCGACTCTGATGGATAAGTCGATAAATTGCTCTAACGGTAATCCCTCGTCCCGGCAGGCCAGCTCCACTTGTAAATCAGCGTTCAGCCCCTTCCTGTAATGGAGCTTGAGGGGACCGTCATTCCACCCGCTCCGGGCCGCGAGGGTGCGGAAACTTAGCGCGTAGTCCACTGCGGTCCTTCGGCCTTGCTTCAGCGCCATGATCTGTTCTCCCGCCTCTCCGTTCTCCGAGCTTGGTTGGAATACTTCCTTGAAGCGTTGCAAGAAGGCCTGAAATGAAGGGAAGGTTGGCTGATCCAGCCGCCAGACCGCGGTAGCCCAATCCAATGCCCGTCCAGAAAGTAGCAAGCACACGAAGGCGATCTTAGCTTCGTCCATCGGATATAGATGCGGCTGCTGGCTGACAAACAGTGAGCACTGCAACAAAAATCCCTTGCATTTGGCGGGCGATCCGTCGAACTTTTCGGGAAACGCCAACCGCGGCATCCTGTTAGATCGGTGAGGTGATCCAATTGGTGCTGGTGAGCCATCAGGGTTGAGGCCTGTGCAGACAGCTCGGTGGTAATTTGATGAACCGTCGCGGGACTTGCCGATGGTGTCGCCTGGGCGGTTGCTGGATGCATTGGCGGCGAAGTTTTCTGTGGTGCGGTCAGTGCCTGATCGGGAGGTGTGGGATCCATTTGCGACCTCTTTATTACAAACTCGGAGTAAAGCAGGCAGAGTTAATCACCAGCAAACAGTACAACGGAGGTAATCCAAAGCATAAACGGTAGTCCAGGCTGGTTGGTCAGGGCAGGCAGAAAAGAATCAAAACACGAGATAAACAGTCCAATCGGCAACAGAAAAAACACCAGAAATGAAAACGCTCAGGATGATAGTCGAACTAACCAAACTTCGCGGTGAGCGCCTCCAGCCGGCGGCCTAAAATGGCCGACAGAGAGGAAGCGCTTAGGAAGTCGGGGACCCCAGGTATGGGATGGTGGGAAGTGTAGTGAGTTAGAACTCCGGTGAGGGTTCCCGCTGACGGCGGTTAGAGGGAGCCACAGAGACCGCTCCGGTGACAATGCCAATATTGTCCAAAACCCCACTTTCGGGGTTTCAGCGTTTCCAAACTTTTGTAGGGCAGTGTACATTTTAATAATATACAGTGCTGCTTGAAAGTTTGTGAACCCTTTAGAATTTTCTATATTTCTGCAAGTTTTGAAAATTGACAAAGAGAACCCAATTAAACAAATGAGATGAAAATATATACTTTGTTTGTCCAGTGCTAAATATTTGTGAGTTGAAAAAGTATGTGAATCTCTAGGATTAGCAGTTATTTTCAAGGTGAAATTAGAGTCTATCTGTTCAGAAGTGTTTTCAGTCAATAGGATGACAATTAGGGTCTCAGTTTATGCCCTGTTTTATTTAAAGAACAGGGATCTATTGAAGTCTAATCATGTTTGTGAAAGTGAATCATGGCACAAACAAAGATCTCTGAGGACCTCAGAAAAAGAGTTGTTGTTGCTCATCAGGCTGGAAAAGGTTACAAAACCATCTCTAAAGAGTTCGGACTTCACAAATCCACAGTCAGACAGATTGTTTACAAATAGAGGAGATTCTAGACCACAGTTACCCTCCCAAGAAGTGGTCGACCAACAAAGATCACTCCAAAGCAAGATGTATAATAGTTTCTGAGGTTGCAAAGAAGCCCAGGATAACTTCTAAGCAACTAAAGGCCTTTCTCACATTGGTTAATGTTGAAGTTCATGAGTCCATCATCAGGAGAACAATGAACAACCATGGCGTGCACAGGAGGGTTGCAAGGAGAAAGCCACAACTCTCCAAAAAACACTGCTGCCTGTCTGCAGTTTGATAAAGATCATGTGGACAAGTCAGAAGGCTATTGGAGAAATGGTTTGTGGATGGATGAGACCAAAATATGATTTTTGGTTTAAATAAAAAGTGTTATGTTAAAGAAAAAAAAAACTGCATTCTAGCATAAGAAGAACCTTACCCCATCTGTGAAACATGATAGTGATAGTGATAGTATCATGGTGTGGACTTGTTTGCTGCATCTGGGCCAGGACGACTTGCCATCATTGATGGAACAATAAATTCTGAATTATACCAGCAAATTCTAAAGGAATTCATCTGTCCATGAACTAAAATCTAAAGAGAAAGTGGCTCATGCAGCAAGACAATGACCCCAAGCGCACAAGTCGTTCTACCCAAAAATGGTTAAACGAAAACAAGGCAATGTTTTGGAACGGCCGAGTAAAAGTCCGGACCTTAATCCAATTGAAATGTTGTGGAAGGACCTGAAGCAAGCAGTTCTTAGGAGGAAACCCATCAACATCACAGGGTTCAATTGTTTCTGTACTAAAGAATGAGCTAAAATTCCTACAAGCTGTTGTGCAGGACTGATCAGCACTTACAAAAAAAATGTTACCTGCAGTTATTGCTTCAAAAAGGGTCACAACAGATACTGAAAGCAAAGATTCACATTCTTTTGCACCTCACAAATTTTTAACACTGTATCATTTTTCTCAATAACTAAATGACAAAGTATATATTTTTGTCTTGTTTGTTTGATTGGACTGTTTTTGTCAACTTTAAGGACTCGTGTGAAAATCTTATGAGGTTTTGCATTATATTTATGCAGAAATATAGAAAATTCTAAAGGGTTCACAAACTTTCAAGCAGCACTGTGTGTGTGTATGTATGTATATACAGGGGTTGGACAGTGAAACTGAAACACCTGGGTTTAGACCACAATTAGTATGCCGTTTGGCCTCCTTTTGCAGCCAATACAGCATTATTTCATCTTGGGAATGACAAATACAAGTCCTGCACAGTAGCCAGAAGGATTTTGAGCCATTCCTTTCGCAGAACAGTGGCCAGGTCACTATGTGATGTTGGTGTATGAAAACATTTCCTGACTCGCTCCTCCAAAACACCCCAAAGTGGCTCAATAATATTCAGATCTGGTGACTGTGCAGGCCATGGGAGATGTTTAACTTTACTTTCATGTTCATCAAATCACTCTTGTCACCAGTCTTGCTGTGTGTATTGGTGCATTATCATCCTAATACACGGCACCACCTTCAGGGTACAATGTTTGAGCTATTGGGTGCACAAAGTCAACCTTCACACTCTGCTCTTATTGGTGGAATGTGCGATCAGTAAAGACTGGCCACCAGGCTGCATAAATATAGCCATGAAACCTCCAACACTATATTGCCCAGTGTTTCAGTTTCATTGTCCAACCCCTGTATATAATTGTATTTTTATTTTATTTTTTATTTTTTTCGAAAGACAGATTGTTTCACTAGATAAGACCCATATTTCTCAGCTGGGATCATTTGGAGCCCTTTGAAGCTGCATTTAAACTGCATTTTGGAAGTTTAAACTTGGGGGCACCTTAGAAGTCCACTATATGGAGATAAATCCTGAAACGTTTTCCTCAGAAAACGTAATTTCTTAACGACTGAAGAAAGAAAGACATGCACATCTTGGATGACAAGGAGGTGAATACATTATCTGTACATTTTCTTTAAATATGTGCAAAGTATAGAGCAGCTGTGATTGTTATTCCTGCTTTCATTGAAACCAAATGCGGTTTTGGCTGTCAAAGAAAAACAAATGTGTCAAAACTGCTGGTAGTAGTGTTAAAACGTTTCTTACTGTAGCACAAAATAATTATTCATGGGAACAAATTTGGAGAAATGTATTGATTTCCTCTGCAGTCAATGGGTGCTGTCAGAATGAGAGTTTAAACAGCTGATTAAAACATCAATTAATGTCTTCTGAAGCAAAAAAAAAAAAAAAAAATAGTGTGTTTGTAAGAAACAAATCTATCATTAAGGCAAATCTGGCCAAAATACAATTTTCTATTCATAAAGTTTTCTCCAGTGAAAAAGTTGTATCATCTGAATCAGGAGAGAAATATTTTCTAGTGTTAATTAATGTATGGTAATAGCAAAACATATGAGAATATGGAATATACAAGAATATGAGTTTAAAATTACTGAGTCACTGATTCTTTTTTTCCTTCTCCTTATTTATTGTTTTCCTTCATGTGTTCCAGCTAAAATTGGCTTGCTGTTTTGACTGATATTGCATATAAATTAGTACATCAAGATATAATACATCAAACATTTAATAAAACCGACATGGTAGGATTAAATATCGCTGGAAGAAAAATCCAAAGCGAGATAGGAGGTGACGTATTTTATCACAGAGATGGTGGCGTATTCATTACAGAACACTTCAGCTGTAAATAAATAAATAAATAAATAAAACGTCTCCGCTGTCACCATGATCCAGCCACAGGAAGGCCAAACCTAATCTGATTGGATAGATTACACAAACATATTTTTATCTGCCTCTTTGTTGTCAAGACACCAGAGGGCTTGTCAGGAGGTATCCAAACAGCAAATTCCTTTGATATATTTTTGTTTCTGACTAGCTGACAGTTCCTCGGAAGAACGGGAGAGCTAAAAGAAAGGTCACCTTCGACGTGCCATGTTTTGCTGGTGGTTCGCAGGGGGATGTGAAGATACGCGAGGATACGGAGATGATATTTGGCGACTTTGAAAGGCAAGCGGCAATCCGCGCGATTGCAGCAGGTAGAATGACACGCCCGCAATACAGAGCCGTGTCACTCTCGCCCCCCAGCCCAATTTCTCCCTCCTCCAGCCGCGCGTTGAGATTATTTCAGCCTCGCCAAATGTCAAGGGCATGATTCTCTTAGATCCCCAGCAGGAAATAACCCACTGTTGCCCTCAAAACAAATGAAACTGCTTCAGGGCCAACGCAGGGGTTATCTATTGAAGATGGAAAGCCAAGAACGTTGTGTTTTCAGTAACGGCTACAACGACCATCAAACGTGTAAACTCATATATATAAAACATCAGTCTTGGAGATGAGGATAAAAGGTTCTTCAGGAGGAGAGCTTTATCGATCAGTTATAGCAGTCTACTGTTAGGGACTCAAGTCTTCAACACTGTCTCCCCAGATTCACAGCTGAGGCTGAAGATTTATGCTTTCCTTCCATTGTCTTTTTTCAGTGTTTCTAGCTCACACTGGACATCAGTAGGTTTTCAGCGGGATCCCAGTTTTCCGTGTAAGACATCTGTGTGAATGGAAAGCGAGAAGAGACTACCTCTGTCATGATTGTTGGAAGTGTGTTATACCAACTTTCAGTTTTCAGCTGTGTGTGTGTTTTAATATAGCAGTGTTTCTAACAGTACAAGCCTTGATGAAGGAGGTCGATAATACCTATAGCTCTACCTATAGAGTTGTGAAAAATATCCAGTTAATGATCCATTTCCAGGGCCTTCCAAATAGAGAATCATGCGCTACAACTTAACCTATTAACCCTTAAATGCACACCTCGGGTCTTTATCGACCCGGGACGTCATTAACCACCCTCTCCCTCCTTCATTTTTTTTTTTAAGTTTGATATCAGCTTTCTTAGTATTTCTCACTCTATTCATTATAAAGAATTAAACAAGAAAAAATATATATAAAATATAAAAGAATGTCTGTTTCCTGATTCTTTTTTTTTGTAAAAAGTGTATAGGGGTGTGTAACAGTGTAAGTATATTTTTTGTGCGCAAAAATATGTAAAATATCTGATGACTAAATACATGCAATTCACCTTTATTCCTCGAGGTGGCATCTATGACATGATGTTTCAATCGTAATTATCGAAGGCATAAAACACAAGAATATCATCAACAAAAATTGAATTGGTTTGAATGGCTTTATTGCAGAGCATTACTGTATGCAATAAAATATAAATGTCCCTGTTATTTGATGGTGGATATGGTGAATATACTGCCAGTGAAGTTAATGAAATTAGTTTTGAAGTTAATGAAAACCATAGTTTTGCGAATATGGTTGAAATCGTGAATATGAGCCAGATGCTGAATGTACTGTGGAAGTATGCTCTGACGATGACGGTAATGGTACAATCATCTGCTCAAATTTAACTCTTCTAAGTTTCAAAAGATAATGAAATAGGCTTTATTTTATTCTTCTGTAGTTGTTCTTAACATTTCAAGAGAGTTTTTTTGTTATTGCAGCAGTTAGAAACTCATCCATGCTGAATATATAGGTCTGGGTCGCTAAAGACCTGAATATGTAATAATGATTAGCGAAACAGTCATGCATTTAAGGGCTAACTGCCTGTTGATATTTTCAATGATTTTCATTTTCATTTAATTTGTCTGATCCTTGACACGATGGCGGGCAGCAGTGCAAAGTTGATTCTGTGCTTACGTGATCTAATATTTGATGATTTTTTTTTTTTATTATTATTTTAAATGTTGTAGATTTAAGTAGCAAATGATAATTGATAAAATTCTTGAATATATTTTATAATATGAAAATATATTTTCTTAATGATTTTCAGTTTTGTTTAAGATAATTAAAGCAACAGTTTTTAAATAACGAAAGAATATGTAAAAGTATGGTATTTGGAGTAAATAGCGCCCCTGCTGTTGGGGCTACAAGGCACAATAATTAACATAGTAATTAATAGAAGGCTGACTTTTCCATTTGTTGGCATGACATTGTTAGATGCAGATGGTAAATTTCATATTATGTTGGGTGTGACTGCACAAGATTTGACAGAAAAAAAAAAAAAAAAAATATATATATATATATATATATATATATATATTATTATTATTATTATTATTTTTATTATTGTTGTTGTTGTTGTTGTTCTGTGAATATGATCAAACAGTGCTTGGCAACTTATGCTGTAGGTGGATGGCAAGTCAACTCAAAAATCATGTTCTGCCATGGAAAGATTAAAAAATCATATTTCTTCTGAACACACCTCCAGACCCACTGTCCTGCATCTCATGTTTTTAAATTCAAAAAAAAAAAAAAAAAATCTTGTTCTGTGTGAATAGCCTCTAAGAGAGAATAAATAAAGCTAGCAGTGCATTATTTGGGCAAAGCAATGAGCCAGTCTTAATAATATAAAAGAAAATCTCACACAGCAGTTGAAAAAGGATATTCACACATGACAATCAAAATATTACCATAATTAATTATTGTTATAATCAAACTAAAAAGAACTTTTTAGAAAGACACTCTATGAAGCTATGTATTGTTTTAGCCATAAAGCATTAAGACATTAACTGATATGCCAAATCATATTATATTGTAAGATATTGTAATTGTAGGCCTAAGGTAAACACAAAATGTATTTGGGTCGATCACTATGGCAATTACGATCCTTAAAACCTTGAGAAACACTCAAGCCTCGCATTTTAGAACAAATCATACTGTACTTTTGTTTTTGTTTTTTTTTTGTTTTCTCTCATGTAGTTTTGTTGCTCGTTATTAATTAGGACTTTAGAAACTACCTTTATTCAGAAGCTTCTGTCTGCCTCTCTAAACTGTCTTTTTAATCAGTTTACATTGTTCACGTTGAAATGATGTGGGTGGGTGGAATTAATGGTAATATGTCATAATTGTTATCTTTGTATTCAGACTCATTATTTCATTGGCAATACATGCAGCAGATGGCGATGAAATGCACTTCAGACTATCACAGGGTAATTGAGGGCTTCACAAGTACCTTTCAGTGTACAGTCAGTTCATGGAGAGCAAAGTTGTACACTGGGGTGGATAGACAAAATAACAACAATCTGTTGAAAACTACAGATTACTATATGATTACTAAAAAAAAAGGGAAAGGGAAATAAATGTGGATAATTTGTACAACACAGAACCAGTATAGCTTTTGTTTTTGAAAGAAGTCTCTTATCCTCATCAATGTTGCATTTACAGTAAAAGCAGTAAAATGACAAAATAGTAATACATAACAACAACAACAACAAAAAAAAAAAAAAAAACAGTTTTAAATTTGAATATATAATAACATTTGCATAACTTCCTGTGATGAAAAGCTGAATTTTCAGCATCATTAACCCAGTCTTCTATGGAAGACTTTCCGCCACTAAATAAAAAAAAAATAAATAAATAAAAATATATATTATATAAACATAATTCTGACTTTTTTTTTCTCAGAATTGTGAGATATAAACTTCTATAAATTCTATAAATTCACAAATCTGATATTTGTCTTAAAATTGTAAGGCATAAACTTTTTTTTCTCAGAATGTTGTGATACAAACTCGCAATTCTGACTTTTCTCTCAGAATTGTGGAATGTATCTGACCTTTTTATTTTGACTTTTTTTCTCAGAATTGTGAGATATAAACTTGCAATTGAGAGTTACGAGGTCAGAATTTAACTCGCAAATTAGACTTTTTTTATTCTACCCTCAAAATTGGACTTTATAACTCACAATTGTAAGTTTATACACTGACCAAAATTATAAACACAACACTTTTTGTTTTTGCCCTCATTTTTCATGAGCTGAACTCAAAGATCTAAGATTTTCTATTCAAAATCTCAACACCCATTCACTGCCATTATAAAGCTCTTCTAAAGGCCTATTTCTCTCAAATATTGTTCACAAATCTGTCTAAATCTGTGTTAGTGAGCACTTCTCCTTTGCCGAGATAATCCATCCACCTCACAGGTGTGGCATATCAAGATGCTGATTAGACAGCATGATTATTGCACAGGTGTGCCTTAGGCTGGCCACAATAAAAAGCCACTCTAAAATGTGCAGTTTTATCACACAGCACAATGCCACTGATGTCGCAAGTTTTGAGGGAGCGTGCAATTGGCATGCTGACTGCAGGAATGTCCACCAGAGCTGTTGCCCGTGAATTGAATGTTCATTTCTCTACCATAAGCCATCTCCAAAGCCATTTCAGAGAATTTGGCAGTACATCCAACTGGCAATTGCAGGCCACATGTAACCACACCAGCCCAGGACCTCCACATTCAGCGTCTTTACCTCCAAGATCGTCTGAGACCAGCCACCCGCACAGCTACTGCAGCAATCGGTTTGCATAACCAAAGAATTTCTGCACAAACTGTCAGAAACAGTCTCAGGGAAGCTCATCGTAACCGACTTGAGTGGGCAAATGCTCATATTCTATGGTATCTGGCACTTTTCACTGTACAAGGCAGATGGAAGACAGCGTGTATGGCGTTGTGTGGGTGAGCGGTTTGCTGATTTCAACATTGTGGCTCATGGTGGCGGTGGGATTATGGTATGGGCAGGCATATGTTATGGACAATGAACACAGGAGCAATTTATTTATGGCAGTTTAAATGCACAGAGTTACTGTGAGGAGATCCTGAGGCCCACTGTTGTGCCATTCATCCACAATCATCACCTCATGTTGCAGCATGATAATGTACGGCCCCATGTTGCAAGGATCTGTACACAATTCCTGGAAGCTGAAAATATATCTGTTCTTGCATGCCCAGCATACTCACCGGACATGTCACCCATTCAGCATGTTTGGGATGCTGTGGATCGGCGTATATGACAGCATGTTCCAGTTCCTGCCAATATCCAGCAACTTTGCACAGCCTTTGAAGAGGAGTGGACCAACATTCCACAGGCCACAATCAACAACCTGATCAACTCTATGTGAAGGAGATGTGTTGCACTGCATGAGGCAAATGGTAGTCAGATACTGACTGGTTTTCAGATCCCCTCCGGATGCTATTATTTTGAATTGCATCTTCATAAAATAAATGTGCATGTGTGTGTGTATGTGTGTGTAAACTTTAGCCTGGTTGTAAGTGTGTGTGAAAGAAAATAATATATGTATGTAAGTGTGCATACATATGCACACACATATTGTTTTCTCTTGTAGATTATTTTTCCCTTAGGTAATGACTCATGATCTTAATAGTAATAATTGTTTGATAGCATGTCAATATATTTCATATCAAAACCAGTCTTACTAGTCTTTCACTGGACTCAAGTATGAGAATATCTCTGCATAATAAAAATGTTAATTTGAGTCTCAGAGACTCCTGGCTTTTGAATAAACCATTTTCTTCAGCCGTTACCTCAGCTGATGGGCTTTACATGACATATAAAGGAACTCTGGGCAAGTCCAGCTCAATAGAACTGTTTAACTGTGGGACTGCAGTCTACAAACCAAAGGAAATGGCCTCGTTCCAGCTGCCATCAATGTGGATGTGACATAACTCCCCCAAAAGCGCTCACGGTTCTGTCCACCTACGGATTACATTCACAGCAGGATCTAGACAATGTCAGCTCGTTTTAGAGGGCATTTACAATCGCTGCCCCTATTCAGACCTCCCCCCTCTCCAGACATCTAATCAGTCGTCATTAGCCCCTCGACAGGCGTCCTCGTCTGGGCTCTTTCCTCTCGCTCTGGCCCTCGCCGCCGCACGCTGCGCTGCTCTGAGTGTCCGCGGTTCAAATCAATATGAGCCATTCAAATAAATCACAACTTTTGTGGAGGAAGTTCAGCAACTAAGCTGAAAGTTCAGATATCGACAGATCCTTTTGAAATCCTCTCAGCGCTGGACGCCGACGGGAGGCTCGGAATGCGGGATGGCCTCGTGCCTGACCCTAAATGAGTTCAAGGCGTGTAGTTCAGACACAAGTGGATTGTCCAGATTTAGTTTGAGCTTGCTCTGAAAAGGCTCGACGGGCCAGAAACAGACAGAATGGGATGATGAAAAATGAATGAGTGGAGGAGAAGAACTGACTCGTGGCCAGATCACTTTCAGCAAATCCCTCCAGGTGAATTTGTGGCAGTGTGGGAAACGTTCATGATGTCTGTGAATGTTTCCTTTTTTTTTCACAATAGATAATACTGAACCCGTGAAGTCATAGAATGTACATCTGTATTTTTCTGATTTAATTCCAATCCGATGCTTTGTTGAAACTGTACTCACCCTCAGGCCATCCAATCATCAGAATAGATTTGAAGAAATTTAGCATTGCGTCACTTGCTCACCAAGAATCCTCTGCAGTGAATGGGTGCCATCAGAATGAAAGTCCAAACAGCTGATAAAAACATCACAATAATTTACAGGTAACCCACACCACTCCAGTTGATTAAAGGGATAGTTCACTAAAAAATCCACTAAAAAGTGTATATGACTTTCTTCTTTTACAATCAGATTTATATTAAAATAATGTCCTGGCTCTTCCAAGCTTTATAATGGCAGTGAATGGGTGTTGAGATTTTGAAGTCCAATAAAGTGTATCCATCCATCAGAAAAGTACTCGACACAGCTCTGATGAGTTAATAAAGACCTTCCGAAGCAAATCAATGTGTTTGTGTAATAGAATATCCATATTTAAAACTTTATTTAAAACTGTAATTTCTCGCAAGGTCTGGTGAGAATATGCTAGTCTCGCGAGAACCAAGTTTTGTTTACAGCAAAGGAAAACCAGTCTCCACTTGGCTTAAATCGAAATCCTCCAACATTTTTATTTACAAATCCTCATTTTGTACTTTTGATTCATGACTTGGGTTTTGTTTTGATCCCTCCTCTGCACTTCCGTGTTCCCCTACATCCTATGTCATCCATTTGAACACGTGCGATGATTAGCAATTACTCTTTATAAAATTTTAAATATGGATATTTTTATTACACAAACGCATTATTAACCTTTATTAATCCCCCAGAGTCATGTGGAGTACTTTTTATGATGGATGGATGTACTTTACTGGACTTCAAAATCTCAACAGCCATTCACTGCAATTATAAAGCTTGGAAGAGCCAAGACATTTTTTTTTTTTTTTTAATATAACTTAATGTATTCGTCTGAAAGAAGAAAGTCATATATACACCTAGGATGGCTTGAGGGTGAGAAAATCATGGAGTAATTTTCATTTTTCTCTTTAACTAATGTCTTGTGAAGGGAAAAGCTGTGTGTTTTTATATATAAAAAAGAAGTTTTACCTTTAAAGAGCAGGTTGTATGGTATTTTAAAGTGTCTTAATACAGGTGCATCTCAATAAATTAGAATGTCATGGAAATTTTCATTTTTTTCAATAATTCAACTCAAATTGTGAAACTCGTGTATTAAATCAATTCAGTGCACACAGACTGAAGTAGTTTAAGTATTTGGTTCTTTTAATTGTGATGATTTTGGCTCACATTTAACAAAAACCCACCAATTCACTCAACAAATTAGAATATGGTGACATGCCAATCAGCTAATCAACTCAAAACACCTGCAAATGTTTCCTGAGCCTTCAAAATGGTCTCTCAGTTTGGTTCACTAGGCTACACAATCATGGGGAAGACTGCTGATCTGACAGTTGTCCAGAAGACAATCATTGACACCCTTCACAAGGAGGGTAAACCACAAACATTCATTGCCAAAGAAGCTGGCTGTTCACAGAGTGCTGTATCCAAGCATGCTAACAGAAAGTTGAGTGGAAGGAAAAAGTGTGGAAGAAAAAGATGCACAACTAACCAAGAGAACTGCACCTTTGAGAGGCTTGTCAAGCAAAATCGATTCAAGAATTTGTGTGAACTTCACAAGGAATGGACTGAGGCTGGGGTCAGGGCATCAAGAGCCACCGCACACAGACGTGTCAAGGAATTTAGCTACAGTTGTCGTATTACTCTTGTTAAGCCACTCCTGAACCACAGACAACGTCAGAGGCTTCTTACGTGGGCTAAGGAGAAGAAGAAATGGACTGTTGCCCAGTGGTCCAAAGTCCTCTCTTCAGATGAGAACAAGTTTTGTATTTCATTTGGAAACCAAGGTCTTAGAGTCTGGAGGAAGGGTGGAGAAGCTCATAGCCCAAGTTGCTTGAAGTTCGGTGTTAAGTTTCCACAGTCTGTGATGATTTGGGGTGCAATGTCATCTGCTGGTGTTGGTCCACTGTGTTTTTTGAAAACCTAAGTCACTGCACCCGTTTACCAAGAAATTTTAGAGCACTTCATGCTTCTTTCTGCTGACCAGCTTTTTAAAGATGCTGATTTCATTTTCCATCAGGATTTGGCACCTGCCCACACTGCCAAAAGCACCAAAAGTTGGTTAAATGACCATAGTGTTGGTGTGCTTGACTGGCCAGCAAACTCATCAGACCTGAACCCCATAGAGAATCTTTGTCATTGTCAAGAGAAAATGAGAAACAAGAGACCAAAAAATGCAGATAAGCTGAAGGCCACTGTCAAAGGTGGCTTCCATACCACCTCAGCAGTGCCACAGATTGATCACCTCCATGCCACGCTGAATTGAGGCAGTAATTAAAGCAAAAGGAGCCCCTACCAAGTATTGAGTACATATACAGCAAATGAACATACTTTCCAGAAGGCCAACAATTCATTAAAAATGTTTAATACACAAGTTTCACAATTTGAGTTGAATTACTGAAATAAATTAACTTTTCCACGACATTCTAATTTATTGAGATTCACCTGTATTGTGTTGGAGTCCCCTTCAACAGGTTTAAATGCATCTAAGCTCAGAAAACATTGTAATTTTCTCTGAATGTACATTTAATACAGAGTCATTTGTCAATGATTTCAAAACCATTCGTTCAATCAATTCTGAGCGTAAGGTCTGTAAACCCCTCCCTTTCTTAAGCCTACACTGCTCTGATAGGTCAGCTGGCCAAGCCTGTTGTGATTGGCACAGAGAGGAGTATTCGAGCAAGGTAGCGAGTGCTGCCATCAGTTTTGCCAAGTCTGCGGTTGTTTTTGATGTTTGTGGGTTGAAGCAACCCCAGTGATGTCATATTTAGCTCCTGGAATGCGAATTTACCAAGAGAACCTCGACAAAAAAATGTGTATTTTACACTCCGGAACATGATTGGGTTAGTTTAGAGTAGAAACTGGGCTGGTTTTGTTGTGAAAACTTGGCAACCCTGGCTCCCAATGACAAAGCACCAAAACAATAATATAGTGCTCCAATCTGTTCTTGAAAGAATGACATAAAAAAACATTTGAACACAAAGCAATAATGGTGGATACATGAGCCAAGTGCTAACGTGAGTAACTGATGAAACAACACGGTTTGTAAACCAGAATATGACTACATTCTTATTCTTATTCTTATTACACAAAGTAATTAGAACAACGACAGTCTACATTAATCAACACATTCTTGGGAAATAGTGGGTTCAGAGCGAATTATCAGAACTATTTCAGTAAGACAGTAATATCATGGTTTACCTGGAAACCTAAAGCTGCACTAGATATACATCATATATTAGCACAGACAACTTACTATTTTGAGCACTCGATTGAAAATGTACACACAATGTGTCAGTCATCCAAATAAAGAAGATTAGAAGCCAACAAAGATAAAAGCCACGATTAGAGAAGCAGTCCTCTGTAAAATGACCAGCACAACAAAAGGTTCCAATTGTATTGCTGTGGGATCATGGAAAAAATGAATTTGAACAACTGTTTTTTCACATAATCTTCTTTCGGCAATGAAAGCAAAACAAACTCACTTTGACTGCGCAGAACACAGCGTCTTCTCAACATGATGTGAACACTAACTAACAGAAGTGTTTGTGGGGAGGTTAGAGTGTTCGTATTTTTGCGGGAATTATGTAAATGTGTTACATTGGGACATAGATCGGCAACAAGCAGAAGATTTGAAAATATAACGACTTAAATCAGCTCTGAGTTGACTCTTTCTTTTGATAATAATAGATAATATATTTTATCATGCACTTTTTTTGATTAACAACTTTAACTGTTTACACTAAAGGATTATGACAGCATTTTAGTGCAACATTAAACAAAAAAAAAAATTGAAGATTACAAGATTAAAGTTGTAATATTTCGAGAATAAGTCGAAATTACGAAAATAAAGTCAAGATATTCCAATAATAAAATTGAAATATCATGAGAATAAAGTTGAAATATTATGATTATGTAAAGTCGAATTGTTTCAAAAATAAGGTTAAAATGTTTTAAGAATGAAGTCGAAATGTTTTGAGAATAAAGTCGAACTAATTTGAGAAATAAAGTCAAAATTACAATTAATTTGTAGCAATTACAAGATTAAAGTTATAATGTTTTTGAGAGTATATATAGCCTATTGTGCGTGCAAATGGATTGGGAGGACCAGGAGAAATCCCAAAGACTTAGCTTTCAAATTCTGTCAGTTTTATAGCGAAATGCAAACAATATGTCTATTACAATAATGTGTTTTTCATGCTCTTTAATGTGGCATGACAGATCACAGTATTTACCTCGACATGTGGCATGTGAATCAGTCATCTATACATTAACATCACAGTGAGCCATTCATTTTATTAAATTACATTAAATACTGCTTTCTTTTTTTCATGCCTTCTGATGTTCTTTTCACTTTTATTTTGCTTTAAACTTTAAATAAAGAGGAAAAACACTTTTATAATTTGTATTTCATGATCAAATTGACAGAATTTGAAAGCTGAGCTGTGTTATATTAAAAAGCAACAAAGCACAAATTTATTGCGATTACTCGGTGCCTGGCGCGCTACAAATAATAAATGGAAGATGTTAAATATTATGTCCGTTCATTTATTGTATTATACAGTGAATGTACAGTTTGTGAAAAGTCACTTGATTTTATATAGCCTACCTCACAAAAGATAATATAACGTATGTTAACAAGTTTCAACCTTTAGAACGTGTTGTGAAAAGGTTGGACGCCACAGACGTTTTTGCGGAGTAGGTGGTGGAATGTTCACAAAGAAAACTATATAATTTAATAAATTGATTCACATGAATATAGCAATCTGTCCCACCACATTAAAGAGCTTGAAAAACACATTATTATAAGACAATTTTTTTTTTTTTTTTTTTGCTATAAAACTTTGTTTTATATTAAGTACCAAAAGCACAAAGCTTATTGCTATTGGGCGGCTGGCACACTACAAATAACGAATGCAACTGAAGACATGAAATATTATTTCCAAGCATACTGTCCCCGCATATGAAAATGGGTTAAATAAGGGAGCTGATGTTAAGATACAAAGTTGTTCCTGTTCAGTCTGTTAATAAATTTTCTTGATATTAATCTGATTCCACAAGTCCTTAAAGTTGGCTTTGCCTCATCAGATGATGCAGCCGTTCAGATGCAGCAATATTCAAATACATTTTGGTGGCCTGACAACTTCTTCCGGCGCTCTCAATCCGGCCTATTTGTATGCGCAATACAGGCTGTACCCTCAAAATATTATAACTTTATCTTACACTGTTTAAATTCTCGAACATTTTGACTTTATTCTCGAAATATTTCAAATTTATTCTTGTAGTATTTCGGCTTTATTCACCTAATATTTCAACTTTATTCTCTTAATATTTTAACTTTATTTTCTAAATAGTTCAACTTTATTCTCGTAATTTCTATTTAATTCTTGGAATATTATGACTTTATTCTCAACTTTATTTTCATAATATTTTGACTTTATTCTCATAATTTTGACTTTATTCTTGTAATTTCTACTTAATTCTTGAAATATTACGACTTTATTCTCAACTTTATTTTCATAATTTTTTGACTTTATTATCCACTTTATTCTCATAATATTTTCACTTTATTCTCGACTTCATTCTCATAATATTTTCACTTTATTCTCGTAATTTTGATTTAATTCTCGAAATATTACGACTTTATTCTCATGATATTTTGACTTTATTCTCCACTTTATTCTCATAATATTTTAATTTTATTCTCATAATTTTGACTTTATTCTCATAATTCTGACTTTATTCTCATAATATTTTGACCTTATTCTCGTAATTTGTAATGAACTCCTGAAATATGACGACTTTATTCTTAACTTTATTCTCATAATATTTTGACTTTATTCTCCACTTTATTCTCATAATATTTTAAATTTATTCTCATAATTTTGACTTTATTCTCATAATTCTGACTTTATTCTTGTAATATTTTGACTTTATTCTCATAATATTTTGACTTTATTCTCGTAATTGCTACTTAATTCTTGAAATACGACGACTTTATTCTCAACTTTATTCTCATAATATTTTGACTTTATTATCTACTTTATATTTGACTATTCTCGTAATTTTAATCACAATATTTTTAATTTATTCTCAACTTTATTCTCATAATAGTTGTACTTTATTCTCGTAATTTTGACTTTATTATAATATTTTGACTTTCTTCTCGTAATATTTTGCCTTTATTCTCATAATGTTGACTTGATTCTCAAAATATTACAACTTTAATCTCGTAATCCTAGATTTTGTTTATTTTTTTAACGTGGCACTAAAATGCCATCATAGAAGGATAGCTACATTGCAAACTCCAAAAAAAAAATGTCACTTCTGGCCAAAAGTCCATGAACCATAATAATGTCTTCTCTAGTGAAAAACTGTTTCATGTTGTCATCTCACATCAAACATCAAAGTCCACATTTTTTAAGAACTGTTTTGGCTTGTAAACAGTGCTTGGTCTGTGCATATTTCTCACCTGATTCAGACAAGACAGTGTTTTCCGAAAGCAATATTATGAATTATAGCCATCTTTGTCTTATAGTGAATTTGTTTATTACAAACACACAGCTTTTGCTTCACAAGTTGTTATCTGATAGGCTGAAGTGGTGTGGATTGCTTCTGGATTATTGTGATGTTTTTATCAGCTATTTGGACTCTCATTCTAATGGCACCCATTCACTGCAGAGAATCTATTGGAGAGCAAGCAATTCAATGCTAAATTTCTCCAAATCTGTTCTGATAAAGAAACAAACTCTACATCTAGTATGGCTTTGACGGTGAGTACATTTTCAGCAAATGTTCATATTAGGGTGAACTATTCCTTTAAGACCCCGAAACACAACATCAGTGGAGTCAGATATGAGCCGCATTGTTTTTCTTCCCTCAGCCTCAAGGGAGTCTTTATACACAGACTGTTGGATGCACAATCCGCACTGTCTTAGTTCATGCTGTGAATTGTCTCTTGTTTCGTCTTCCTTGAATGCCATTTTGGTGTCATCCGTTCAGCTGAACAGCTGAGGCTGCATAAAAGAGGCTTACATGTTGTTGATTGGAATGACTTTGAAAAAGACTGTGATGCATTGTTGAGCTTGTGCATCATTTTAGTGCAATAGCTGGTTAGCACAACTGTACATGAAAATAAAGTCATTCAAAGTGTTGGAACTGAGCATCATTTAAAAAAACGCAATGGGTTTGTAGCATCTAAAACTGGCAGATCATCCAAGTAAGCTAGCATTTTAAACATGAATATAAAATATGCAAACGAGAATTAAAATATGTATATGATTTGAACACAAACAAACCCAGTTTACTTCTACGGCAAACTCCAAAATGATCAAAATGCTATAAAAGCTATTTGAAATCAGAGTTTAAAAATTAAGATTTAGATCAATGTTTACACTTATTTATTTAGTTGGTTAGCTGTTGTCAAATGACATCTACAAGAACAAAAACAAAAACAAAAAAAAAAAAACAAGCAAGCGTCAGTGTTTTCAGGTTAAAAGACTGCTGCAGTATAGCGTCACATACATTACAACAACCTAAAGCTTTGTTTCATCAGCCGTGTAATTCTGAATCATTGAAGGCAGTGAACCTCTGTTCTGCTATTTCATGTAGAATAGATGTGAAAGTCTCTGTGTTCATTGTACTGGTTGATTTTATGAAGAAAGAACAAGTCCAGCAGTCACCTGTGAACATCTGTGTAGGGATTCAGGAAGCATGGAAACTTCATAACACTCCATTAAACCCATTTAATACTCAGCCAAAATGAACGCTGATTAGTGAAAGAGATTATTAAAATAGCTGATAAATGAAATCTCTGATCCTTGAGCTTTCTCTCAAAGAGGTTAGGCTACAAATAATTATCTGTCACTTTGATGGACAGGGTTGTAAATTTTCTCAGTCTTTTTTGTCCGTCATATTTGTTTTCATTTTCCTGATAATTATAAAGAGGTATGCCATTCCACGTACCACCATTATTAACATTTCATATATATAGTTCAGATATATATATAGTTTTTAAATATATAAATAATTTTATTTATATTTTATATATTTATAGGAGTATATTTTCTGGAATTAAAAAAAAAAAAAAAATGCATTTCTATTAAAACTTTCCGATTATTATTTTTTATTTTTTTTTTTTTTAATTATTATTTTGGTTAATGTTTGCATACTGTGCCCTATTTATATTAATTAATTATTTAAATACATAAAATACATACTTTCAACTAAAAGAATCTCTCATATCTAGTCTAAATCAGAGCATCTTCTGCACCAAAGGGCTCCTTGTCGACTATTAATATAGAATCAATTTAATTGTGATTGATTTGAAGATGAATAGTGGCCCAGTTTGAGAGGCACCGGGGCTGAAGTGCACTCCACGTCTCCTGAACCTTTGTGAGAAGGTGTGGATGTATTCTCTGGAGCAGAGTGGTAGTGCTGACCTCGTCCTTTCAGCATAGAGGAGAGTGTGTAACTACGTCTTCTCACAATGAGAAGCTCCTGCAGGGAAGAACCGATTAAATTAAGGCGCTTCTGAGGCAATCACACCAAGGTCATAAGGATGCAGAGCAAACTGCTTCTGGCACCAACTTCTGTCTCATGCGAAGACAGCTTGTCTGTTGCTACATGTGGTTTGGCCACCTCTGCTCAACATGTGTTGGCGGAATGTGGAAAATTATGCTGGCAGGATCGAGTTCGTATTAGGAGGAAAAGCGGAATCGAAAGTCTGTGTAAACAACTGACTGCCTGTGCGTGCTGCAGTTCTGTCTGCTGTTTAGAATCAGAACTAATGATTACAGATATACAGATAAAGATCTAAGACTTTTTCTATGTAAACAAAAGGCCTATTTCTCTCAAATATTGTTCACAAATCTGTCTAAATCTGTGTTAGTGAGCACTTCTTCTTTGCCGAGATAATCCATCCACCTCACAGGTGTGGCATATCAAGATGCTGATTAGACAGCATGATTATTGTACAGGTGTGCCTTAGGCTGGCCACACTAAAATGTGCATAGTGGGGGGTGGGGGGTGGGGGGGTCCGAAACCAGTCAGTATCTGCTGTGACCACCATTTGCCTCACGCAGTGCAACACATCTCCATGAGTTGATGGTTGTAGATGAATGCCACAACAATGGGCCTCAGGATCTTGTCACAGTATCTCTGTGCATTTAAAATGCCATCAATAAAATGCACCTGTGTTTGTTGTCCATAACATATGCCTGCCCATACCATAACCCCACCGCCACCATGGGCCACTTGATCCACAACGTTGACATCAGCAAACCGCTCACCCACATGACGCCATACATGCTGTCTGCCATCTGCCCTGTACAGTGAAAACCTGGATTAATCCGTGAAGAGAAGGATTCATCCGCTCTCCAAAGTGCCAGACACCATCGAATGTGAGCATTTGCTCACTCAAGTCGGATACGACAACGAACTGCAGTCAGGTCGAGACCCCGATGACGACGAGCAATTCTTTGGTTATGCAAACCGATTGTTGCAGCAGCTGTCCGGGTGGCTGGTCTCAGACGATCTTGGAGGTGAAGATGCTGGATGTGGAGGTCCTGGGCTGGTGTGGTTACACGTGGTCTGTGGTTGTGAGGTCGGTTGGATGTACTGCCAAATTCTCTGAAACGCCTTTGGAGATGGCTTATGGTAGAGAAATGAACATTCAATTTACGGGCAGCAGCTCTGGTGGACATTCCTGCAGTCAGCATGCCAATTGCACGCTCCCTCAAAATTTGAGACATCTGTGGCAATGTGCTGTGTGATAAAACTGCACATTTTAGAGTGGCCTTTTTGTGGCCAGCCCTGTGGCCAGGCACACCTGTGTAATAATCATGCTGTCTAATCAGCATCTTGATATGCCACACCTGTGAGGTGGATTATCTCGGCAAAGGAGAAGTGCTCACTAACACAGATTTAGACAGATTTGTGAACAATATTTGAGAGAAATATGCCTTTTGTGTACATAGAAAAAGTCTTAGATCTGTGAGTTCAGCTCATGAAAAAAGGGGGCAAAAACAAAAGTGTTGCGTTTTAGAATTTTGGTCAGTGTAATTCAGCCAAAATTGTTTAAAAGAAACATAAATGATTACTTTACCTCCTTTGTCTTTTGTTCATACGTCACGTGATAGACACGATGAACAAATCGTTCATGAATGACCCATCAGTACTGACTATAAATAACTTTGCACATACATATCAACTTATTCTATTAACCTTTAACATACAACTAGGAGCCTTTTAATTGTCATTGCTAATACTCTAATGAAAGTTAGTACTGAAAAGCAGTAACCCACTTTTGAGCTAATCTGATAAACCGGAATTTGCGAATAATTGTCCTGTGTCGGCCACAGCTTCTCCATGTGCAGTTCTCAACCTCACCGCTGGATGCCACACACTGCACCTTTAAAGTTGCAGTAAGGAATTTTTGCCTCTCTATTGCCATCTAAGTTTGAAACACAAAATTGCAAGTTTCGTACAGATTTATTTAATTTTTATTTATTCACATAAGTTGTGCAGCTCTGTCACTGTACACTGACATTAACAGTTAGTGACAGTAAGTACTTATCATGGTGTGTGCACACTTCACATAGCTCTAAATTGCTCGCAGGATGTTTTTCATGTCACTCGCACAAACAAAAAATCACATAATGCTCTCCTCAATTATCTGATACAACCGATGTTAAAAGGCAAACAAACTCCTCCTTGAGATTTAAATAGATCAACACCAAATTTGGTCAGTGTAATCTAAAGTTATAATTCAGTCATACAATGTCCGATCTGCACCAAAATTCACATGCTTAATAAGAGTCGTGTTCTGAACACATTCATGACCATGTTCAATTATAGTCATAGCGCCACCTGCTGGAACAGGAAGTGGCATGTTTTACATTCTAACGAACATTATATTTGGTAAGTCTGCTCTAAAGGCCTGTGCAATGTTGAATTGCAGTGTGTCCGTAGTGGCCAGACAAAGTTTGATGTTTCGCCATGGGAATAGGTGTTGTAACTCATCCATACAATGTCCGATCTGCCACAAACTACACACGTTCAGTAAGAATCCTGGCCTGAACACATCTAAAGGCCAATATTCTGTTATAATCATAGTGCCGCCTACTGGCAACAGGAAATTTCTTATTTTACACTAACTCGAACATGCCATGTTAAATGTGCACAAAACTTCATATGGTTGATAGAAGTGCTAGCCTGAAAACATCAACATGCCAATATCCAGTTATAGTCATAGCACCACTAACTGGTAGCAGGAAGTTTGGCACATATAAATGACTGTTCATTTACCACTTTAAATGCATATCACCATTCGCTGTTTTCCTTTTAACCCTGCTTGCAGCTTTAATTAAATTCTTTTAATGTGCACACGCCATTACAGGTGACATTTTTCTGGATGTATGCCTAGTATATAACAAGTAAGTAACATGTCTGCTACTTTTGTTCTGAACAAATGAAAACATGTTTTTAAATAAATCACATTACTGGTGTTTAGATCTAACAATTTCTTAGCCAGATCAGATCACTAGCAGAAAATATGTGCAATTTACCTCACTGAAGAAAAAAAAACAAAAAACAAAACTTAACATACATCTGAATCGAACGAACAACAGCGCTAATTTTAGTTCTGCATCAAAGTCCCCAGATGTCAACAATGATTGGCATTTAAAGTTTTACCAATTAAAAACAGCCATCTAGAAGTCCTGCAAAAAGCTACAAATCGTCAACACATCACACACCATGTAATAGCCAGGTCGTCAGTAAACTGATGCCTCGTTCTATTTTTGATGTACTGACACAAAGTTCAAAATGATTTGTAATGGTCGCTTTGTCATGTCCAGTGTAGACAGACTCAAGCTGTTGCAGCAACTGTCACATCCGGTGTACACACGGTGTTACATAGTGTGTGCAAACACAGGTGGTCTACACATAGTTTAATTTTAAAATTGAATCTTTGTCCAGTGTCTGTGCTGTTTCTCACCAGACACTGTGACTGTGACTGATAAAAATAGCTTTCTAGCAGTAAATACCATGGTGCATGGTTATTTTTTTGGTCATAAAATATGGCAGCATATATTTACAGCTACAGGCCCTGTCCCAAATGGCAAACTTTATTTGAACTTGTGGTCCACTACATACTGCATGTGTTAGGCCCATGAGACTGTAGGGTCATTTTAGGTTTCAGAAGGGTGCTCGCATGTATCCCCATACGGGCCACTATTCACCCTCGATGCACGCTTCTGTCGAAGTGAGATCGTAGGTAGCCAGTAGGTAGCCTCTATTTTTGTCAGATAAGTTTTATTTTGCATAAGACGAATTACATCTGTTTTGTCAGATGGGTTGTATTTTCGGTTAAAGCACATAAATGCTTTTTGTTGTTACTGATGATTTGAACAAATCTGTTTTTGATTCTAATCCAGGTGCATATTTTGATTTGCGTTGTGATTTTTACCATCTGGCATAAATTTTGGGGAATGTGAAAGAGTTTTGAATGTGTCCAGCTTATTAATATTAGCTTTTCTATATGATATGCAACATAAATTTACATTTTAGACAGAAAGAAAATCACACATTGTGTGCCTGGCTCGAGGTGAGCCTCTTATGCATGTTAAGAGGGGTACTATTTATTTTTAAAGAAGTTGCTGCCTATGAAGGGCATCTTAGTTCAGTCACTTATGAGGTTTCATTTCAGTTTGGACTTTATGTAGACGGTGAGGTTTCAGACAGACCCTTTATGTTTATTTTGCTTTTATGATCTCAGGGGATGTGGTGGTAAAATGAGTCATGACTGGAGCCCCTCCATGTCTCTCTGGGTGAGTCTGATCTGTTCGCCAGACTCAAGTGCTGTCAGATGCTCGTATCAGAGCTCTGGTGGAGGCCACAGCATATGCCTGATAGGCCGTTTGAGCCTCTGTTCTGTTGATCACATTCCAAGTCATTAACATGTAATGTGGGCTTGAGTTTTGGAAACTATGAACATATGTAACCTGGCTTGGTTCACCCGGGAGCAGAGGCACATTTTTGTTTATCCGTTTATTTACTGTAAGAAAATGAAAATAATTGCTGCTACTTCTTTAAATGCAAAGTTCTGTCATGAAACTCTAGATGCCGCAGACTGATAGGTTCTAATTCAGTCTGATATAATCACATCGCTATTCACATGGCACAGCTGATTGGTTTCTTGCTCAACATTCAAATACTTGGCTAGTGTTTGTTGTAGCAGTTGCAGAACACTTCAGAAACCCTCTGCTTCCCCAGCTTCGCCTGTATAGATCTGCTATGGGGTGATTTCTTATGTTATTATTATTATTATTATTATTATATGTTATTATTATTATTATTATTATTATTATTATTAGCAGCATGTCTTGTACTTGCTCTGCCACTGCAGCAGTAGCAAGACCAAACACGTTAACATTGCCATGTATATTACCATTCTAAACTCTCTGAGAGTTCATTACAGAACTAATACTACTAGTAATAGTAGAGGTAGTAATACTAACATTTTTGTCAAATGACGACAAAAACTACCAATATATACAACTAATACTTATACAACTTCTATTATGACACTATTACTAGTGTATTTTCTACTTCCTTGACTATTTTACTACTATTAGAAAACTGTTATAAACTATACTATACTATTACTATTAGCAGCAGCAGTAGTAGTAGGACCACTGCTAGTAGTCATTGCAATAAACTACTACTGCCGATATGTTTACTTGTGCTACTACTACTAGTAGTACTACTAGTAATCACTTGTATCAGTCAGTATACCATACTACTAATACCAATAGTATTATTACAACTAGTAGCCATAGTTGTAAACCATACTACTACAATGACCACTACTAGCAATAATAGTAGAACCTTAACTATAAGTCATACTACTGCTGCTGTAACTAGTTCTACTAATTCTACTACTGCTGTAACTAGAAGTAGTATTACAACTAGACATCATAGTTGTAAACCGTGCTACTATAATGACTACTACTACCACTACTACTAGCAATAATAGTAGTACCGCTACTAGAAGTCATTGTATTCACCCATAATTCTACTATTGCTATTATTACTTATATTATTATTACTTTGTAGTATTACTAGAATTTCTACTAGCATTCATAGTAGTACATCATACTATTACTTCTAATAGTAGTAGTGGTAGTAGTACCACCACTAGTAGACATTGTAGTATAACCATACTACTACAGTCATAACTATATTACTTGTGCTAATACCACTACTACTAGCAGCTGTAGTAATACATATTATTATTATTACTACTACTACTACTACTACTACTACTGTTTTACTTTTATTACTAGTTCTAGTAATAGTCGTTGTGCCATTACTACCAACCAATTAGTAAATACTGTGCTACTACTGTGGGTGAAATGCAGAGCACACATTCTGAGTATGGGACACCATACTTGGCCACACATCACGTCCTTTCCTTTCTTTGCATTGTAGTATAACCCTACCACTACAGTCATTACTACTGCTAATACCACTACTACTAGCAGTTGTAGTATTAGTACCACTACTAGCAGTTATAGTAGTACATAATACTACTCCTATTCCTACTACTGTCCTTTTCACTAGTAGTAGTAATAGTAGTAGTACATTCACCACCAACCATTTAGTAAACACCGTAAATGTACTAAATACTGTTACTACTGTTTCTGCTATTACTACTATTAGTAGAAACCTACTAACCATTTTAGTAGTACGCTGTGCTGTTAATCCAATAACTAGTCACTGTAATAAACTATGTGTGCTGTTATTACTACTAGTAGCAGAACCTCTACATCAAGTCATAAAACAGCCTAATACTACCACTACTGCTACTAGCAGTCATTGTTGTAAACCATGGCAACTCTGCTACTGTTATTATTACTAGTAATAGTAATTAATACTATTACTATTATAAAATAAAATAAAATAAAATACTAATAAGCCATACAGCAGCAACAACAACTACTACTGTTACTAGCAGTCATAAAACATCCTACTACCACCACTACAACTACTAGCAGTCATTTTTGTAAACCATGGCAACTCCGCTACTGCTATTATTACTAGTAATAGTAATTCATACTATTACTATTATTTAAAAAAAAAATAATAAAATACTAATATGCCATACAGCAGCAACAAAATACTACTAATATTATAGCAGTCATAAAGCATCCTACTACTACCACTACAACTACTAGCAGTCATTGTTGTAAACCATGGCAACTCTGCTGTTTTTATTACTAGTAATGGTAATTAATACTATTACTATTATTTTTTTTAAATAATAAACCATACAGCAGCAAAAACAACAACTACTACTATTACAGCAGCGTCCTACTACCACTACAACTACTAGTCCATGGCAACTACTCACTATCCATACAGCAGCAACAACAACACTACTAGCAGTCCTACTACTACCACTACAACTACTAGCAGTCATTGTTGTAAAGCATGGCAACTTCGCTACTATTATTATTAATAGTAAAGCATATTACTATTATTGGCAGTCATTGTTGTAAAGCATGGCAACTTCGCTACTATTATTATTAATAGTAATTAATACTATTACTATTATTAAAAAAATAGTAATAAACCATACAGCAGCAACAACAACTACTACTATTACAAGCAGTCATAAAATATCCTACTACTACCACTACAACTACTAGCAGTCATTGTTGTAAAGCATGGCAACTTCGCTACTATTATTATTAATAGTAATTAATACTATTACTATTATTAAAAAAATAGTAATAAACCATACAGCAGCAACAACAACTACTACTATTACAAGCAGTCATAAAATATCCTACTACTACCACTACAACTACTAGCAGTCATTGTTGTAAACCATGGCAACTCCGCTACTGTTATTATTATTAGTAACAGTAATCAATACTATGACTATTATTTAAAAGAAAAAAAATACATTAAAAAATACTAATAAGCCATACAACAGCAACAACTACTTATACTATTACTAGCAGTCATAAAACATCCTACTACTACCACTACAACTACTAGCAGTCATTGTTGTAAAGCATGGCAACTTCGCTACTATTATTATTAATAGTAATTAATACTATTACTATTATTAAAAAAATAGTAATAAACCATACAGCAGCAACAACAACAACTACTACTATTACTAGCAGTCATAAAATATCCTACTACTACCACTACAACTACTAGCAGTCATTGTTGTAAACCATGGCAACTCCGCTACTGTTATTATTATTAGTAACAGTAATCAATACTATGACTATTATTTAAAAGAAAAAAAAAATACATTAAAAAATACTAATAAGCCATACAGCAGCAACAACTACTTATACTATTACTAGCAGTCATAAAACATCCTACTACTACCACTACAACTACTAGCAGTCATCGTTGTAAACCATGGCAACTCTGCTACTATTATTATTAATAATAATTAATATTGTTACTATTATTAAAAAAAAGGTAATAAGCCATACAGCAGCAGCAACAACTACTACTACTACTACTATTACTAGCAGTCATTGTTGTAAACCATGGCTGCTACTGTTATTATTACTATTTGTAATTAATACTATTACTATTATTTTAAGAATAGTAATAAGCCATACAGTAGCATCAACAATAACAAATACAAGTTCTACTACTACTGGTGCTAACAGTTTTAGTAGTAGTACCACCACTATTAGTAGTTATAGTAGTTGTGTACTACTACAGCTACATTTATTACTGGTAGAAGTAGTTGTGCAATTATGCTAATGTGCTAATGTAGATTACAACTACTAGTAATAGTAAACAACATGTCTATTTTTATTTAAAAAAAAAAGGAACAAAACAATAATAATCATTTGGAGAAAGCACAGCAAGGTGTCACACTGAACAAATCTAAGCACTTTTAATGCAATGTGCCATGCCCTCTTATAATGTTACAGTGTTTCCAGCTGCACTCTGCATATTAGAATGGAAACTAAGATTCAATTTGATTCGAATTTGTATTCCTAGTTTAGTTTCAAACCTTCTGTCTAGCCCTTCTGAACAGCATTGGCAAGCACACATAGAATATTTCTCCTAAAATGTCATTACCTAACTGTTTCCATCTAAGTGAAATTTCTAAAAAAATCTCAATGTCCTTCAAATATCAGTAGGCAGAATTCAAGTCCCTGCCAAACAGTTGTGAATGAATCCAAAGACCATTTCTTTTTTGCTTTTAAACGAGTACAAATCTCCTACAATTATCTCTCTTTTTTCATCGGTTGGTACGTTGTAAAGTCAGCCAAACCTCATAATGTGAAATGTAATGCAAAATATATACAGTATTAAATATAAATATATCTTGGTGCCACTACATCAACCATTTCTTGGAAGAAGAAACTGGAAGAATAAAAGGCACTGATTCCAGAGTTCTTGAAAGCAGGCTAAAAATATAAGTATAAGGTACAGTAATTAATGTGGATTAATCTGTTCAGAATCATCTATGTTACAGCTACAATCCGCTGCTTCTTTCATATGAATGTGTGTGGGGAACTTAAATATGAGTTGGCTGACTGTACAGACTCTCCACTTAAAGCAAATGTTTCTTTCTGACCCTGACTGCTGTAACATACCATCATGCATTTCTCATGGGACTATGTTTTCAGCCAGAGCTGGTTCTTGTCTCACTTCCTTGTTATGTTGATGTTTCTGAACACGTCCTCAGCAGTGCACATCCTAGATCTGTTTTGCTTTTAAAATATGCAAGAAAAAAAAAAGAATTACTGTTCATAAGAGGCTTTATTTTTTCTCATTCTTCTTGTAAAACTCTTGTATTCTTTGCTGCCTGATCCAGTAATGGCCACTCGTGCAATATTTGCATTTTGATTTAAATTGCCTTGGTGACAAAGCACCGTCCGAGAATTTAAATGCGAAATGTATTTTCTTAGGATTTGCCGCCAAAATTAGCTCTGTTGTTATTTTCCAAGCTCGGTTTGAGAAAGTTGAGCAAACAAATCTTTTTTCATGAAAAGCAAGGAGAAAATGACCGAGCTCTGCTTTAACAAGTGTTTCATCTTTAGCTCTTTTTGTATGGAAATTGTTTGTCAGAGTAAATGTAATAGCAGCACTTTTCCGTGAAAAAAAGCTTTTTTTCTTTATGATTACACAAGCGAGGATAAAGCTAGTACTGAAGCAGGCACCAGCTTGCCTGTGAATGTATCTTCAGTTTCTCCACAAGAACTTTAACCTCATCTTTTCATCTGAGTTCTGGTGCATCACGGGTCTTGCTCACATTGAGTGATTTGTTGAAGGTTACATCTGGCGGCTTCCACCTGAGCAGCAGCCTCACAAACCCTTTTGCTACTCACACATATGGAGGTCTGCCGTTTCAGACTGTATTGCACAGAGGAAAGAAGTTAAATTTGTATTGCCGTGCGCCAATGGACCCTGACAGCTGGTGTGTTAATGATTTAAATGGTTTGTCACATCACGTTAAACTGGCAATGACTTTTTCATTAGAGCAAATTGAAGTGAGACAACAAAACTATAAATGTATAATTGTTCTGAAGATAAATTGTTCTATTAACTTTTTAATATTACTGTTGGGTTTGCATTTTCGTTAAATTGTGTCGTAGTAGATGAGGCTGAAGACAGTTATTACAGTTATAGTAGAGTTCCTTTTATTATAATCACAAACGAGTAATGACAGTAAAATTTGGGAAATTCATAATAGTATCAAATGATCTGATAATATTCTAATATATACATACATTATACAATGAGTACAGTGATATGGTTACTTCTGGAAAATCTGTATTTTTCTTTAACTAAAAGTTAGAATTACCTTCAGCCTCCCCGTTTCAAGTTTGAATTTATACCTCTATCTTATTTAGCTATTTTGATTAACACATTTCGATAACAGACCTTCCAGAGTTTACATGTTTAAACCAGCAGTAGATATTTTAATTGCAGCACCCAAAGAACCGCAGAATGTTGAGAGAGTTAGTTATTTCCTGTTTAATCAGTTTGGCGGAGAAAGTCGACTAGCAGGTCTAGAATGAGCAGCTCATTAGAGGTGAAATGCAATATTCTACAGGGTGAAATTAAATCACTTGAAATGATCCATGCTGCGTTAATTGTCCATGATGATTCTTGATTAAACTCCTTATGTATGTACCATTAGGACAATCACGAGTGGGGATTAACCTTTCTTGCTTAATTTGCTATCAGCAACAATAAGAAGATAAACCCGCTTTGAATAAGTAGCGTAATTCATCTTTGTTTATATAAATTCAAATGTTATCACTGGAGTGTGACATACTGTCATTGAATTGTTCAACCAATTTAGAAATATTTCTTATTGGAAAACACAACGCAGTGCAGGGTAAAACATGCACAAACCCAAAGTTATTTTGACCCAGCGGTTGGGTCAAATGTATAACCCAGGGTTCATACAAGGTCACTTTTGTGAAATTTAATGCTTGGAAAACCCTTAAACTTAGCAATATCCCTAAAGAGGCACTTGAAAAATGCTTGAATTATTAAAATACATCTATACATCATGCAAAATACATCATGCAAAATTTGTGCAATCAAAAGTATGTGTAGTGATAAACGACATGGAGCTTTTCGAAACTCCAAATCAGTTAAACCAATGTGTTGCTAAATGGTTCACTGTTTCAGAGCATTCATTTGATTGAGATCGGGACTTCAAATTGCGTGTCGTGAATCATTTGGTTTAGATCGGGACTTCAGAGCGGGTTCGCGAATCATTTGACTTAGATCAGGACTTCATATCGTGTATTGCGAATCATTTGATTTAGATCGGGACTTTGAAACAGGTTTGCATATAATTTGACTAAGATCGGGACTTCATATAGTGTATCGTAGTTAAACCAATGTGTTGCAAAATCATTCACTGTTTCGAAGCACTTAAATCGTTACATCATCATTTGATTGAGATCAGGACTTCGGAGCGGGTTCGCTAATCATTTGACTTAGATCAGGACTTCATATCGTGTATTGCAAATCATTTGATTTACAGTAGATCGGGACTTTGAAACAGGTTTGCGTATCATTTGACTTAGATCGGGACTTCATGTGGTGTATCGTAGATAAACCAATGTGTCGCAAAATCATTCACTGTTTCAAAGCACTTAAATCGTTACGTCATCATTTGATTTGAACTTCAAATCGTGTATTGCGAATCATTTGGTTTAGATCGGGACTTCAGAGCGGATTCGCGAATCATTTGACTAAGATCGAGACTTCATATTGTGTATCGTGAATCATTTGACTTAGATTGGGACTTCATATTGTGTATTGCGAATAATTTGATTTAGATTGGGACTACAGAGCAGGATTGCAAATCATTTGACTTAGATCAGGACTGGCTATCGCTTATTGTAAATCATTTGATTTAGATCGGATCTTTGGAGCACATATCGCAAATCATTAGATTTTTACATCAGAACGGGTTTGTGAATCATTTTACTAATTAATGATTCAAAACAAATAATTTGTGAAGTTCTGATCAAAGTCAAATGATTCGCGATTTATGATCCACGCTCCGAGTCCTGATCTGAAATGATAGTTTGCAAATCATTATTCAGATACGGACTTCAGAAGGTTTTTTAAATTATTATTATTATTATTATTATTATTATTATTATTTATTATTAGACAGTACAAACATCAAAACACTAAGGCAGTACAAATACAATTATGGTCGTGAATCATTTGATTTAGATCTGAACTTTGGAGCAGGTTTGTAGATCCTTTACTGTGAGATCGGAACTTCCGAGCACAGATCGGGACTTCGGTGCAGATTCGTGAATCATTTGAATCAGTTTGGGACTTTGAGTGTGTATGGTGAATTATTTGTTTCAAATCATAATTTTAGAGCCTTTTTACAAATCTTTTTTTTTTCTTAAACAGTAGAAAACATCAAACAATTACAGCAGTAGAGTGATAAAAACAAATATAAATACAAAAATACAACACAAATACAAATCCCTTAAAAAATGAACTGTGGTTTTACTATAGTAAAAGTGTACTTTGTAATTCTTAGTAATAATACTTGTTACTACTATTAATTAAATGCATGTGCTTCACTTCATTTTTGCCATTTTGGTTTATTAGTATGTTTTTATTTATCTATTTATCTTTTTTTTTTTAGAATTTGAAAGAGAAGATATTGTTTGATAAGTGAGATCTCTGAACTTTTGAAATCAAAAAAGTAGTGCTTGAAAAGTCCTTGAAAGTTCTGGAATTTCATCTGTACAAACCCTTTTAATCGTACCTTCTGGGTAGTTTTATTTAACTCAAATATGTTTTTAGAAATTACTGCATGGCTGGCTAAAATGAGCCCAAATATGTTGTAAATTAAAAATCAGAGACATCATTTGTATCTGCAGTAGACTTCAACAGATGTTATAAGACAATGTTTTAAAAGTTACCATACATAACTAATATTGAGTTAATAAATATTAAAGCCCAAACAGACACATTCTATTATTATTATTTTACAACCCAAAGCCACAAAATGTTGTGGCATCTTGGAAAAATCACTGATTTTTATTGTGTCTGACAACACATTGACCGTTTCAAGATGACGGATACGTTTACGTGTCTGGAGCAGTCGAATGTGGCATCCACATATGATTTTTGGCAACTGCACATCCCAAATTTTCCCTTTCACCTTGAATGTTTAATATTTTTTGACCTCTGTTTCCATTTTAAGGCATATTTCACTCAGTTTTCACAGTTCTGAAGTGAACCACAGAGTAACAGACATCTAAACAAGCTTGACAATCGGTTAAAAACCTGTTTGACAATGTGAAATTTGGAGCAAGCTGTTTTTAGACAGTCCTGCTAAAATGTTTTTCATGTCATTTTATAAAAATGCCACATGCCACTGCTTGTAGAAGTAAAAAAAAAAAAAAAAAAAAAAAAAAAAAACATTCATCCACTTTGTTGACATTCTCGTTTTGAGGAGAAAAATAAAAAGAACAGAAAAAAACTGTTTATGCGGGAGAGAAACTTGCTCAAAGACTGTTTATCGGGTTGTACGAAGTAAAACTACATATCAGTATCAGCTTGTGAAGCAAACAGAATGCACTGTCACAAAATGTAAAAACAGACACAAACACTGCAGCGTATTTAGTTGCAATACAAGTTAAAAAGATGACAGAACGAGCGTGGCGAGAGGTAAAACTACGGTTTTGCATTTTAATGTGCAGCACAACCCAGATATTTATCAAGAAACTTGTTTATCCAGACTTAGTGGTTGGAACAAGACTGCTATTGTTCATATGTGCTTGCTTCCTCTTATTTCCAACCTGAAAATAAGCTTATGCTGATTGATTTAGCAGAACCATAGACTTTTTGGTCTAGACAGATTAAAAACATGTCCTCATTCTTCATGTACTGATAATATTGCATCTAAACCATCCTAGGAGGGCTTCCCACTAAAACAGGACAATCATGCGCGATCGATGGTGGCTTCTGCTCTGTGTAATAATTGCGACCCTGTTCAATAAAGTCAACCAGACAAAGGACCACTGACCCGGCAGATTACCCCAGAGAGCAGGAAGACTCATTTTAGCCTTCAGCTCTTCTCCGTGAATAAGAAAAGACTCAGGGGGACCTGCACCAATTCATAGAAAATACAGCACCTCACAATTCCCTTCAAATAGCAAATTGTCCTTTTCTAAAATTCTCTCCGTATGAAAGCAACAAAGATGGCTCTTCTTTGCTTTAACCCAGAGGGAAAACATGGAACTGAGTATCTTTTACAACGAGGAGAATCAGACTTGCTGACTTTGCTGCTATAGCACTCTGAGGCAACATTTAAAATGATTTTTTAAATGAAACTAAACGTGGGTGAGGGACAAATTTTTCCCTTTTCAGAAGGAACATCTTTGAGGCCGCTTGGTACCATTCATCAAAGCCGTAAAATTCATATTTTATGAGGCCCCGGTATTCAGGATGACAATCCGGACCTTTATGACCAAAGGCTATGAAAAGTTCTCACAATCATTGTAGAAGAGAGAAACAGACGATTTCTAGCTCTCTGGACTAAAAGTTGACCATAACCTAAAAGCTTGAAGAATTATACTGTAAATAGCTTGGGAGAAAGCACAAATTTGTGTAGTTTGAGGCTGAAACATGAGAAGCAACCTTATCAAAACAGTTCAAGACAAGTATAGCCAGACATTTAAAAGATTTATAAACCAAATATTTTACAGTGGGAGAGTTTTTTTCTAAACTGAATACAGTGTTGTAAAGTATGTTGTCTCAACAAATAGTCAACCAGTTGGTGTTATTGAAGTTGGTAGGCTGGTTTTGTGTTTTCCAAACTCTGACATGTTTCCAAAAGTACATTTATGTAAGATATATTATTGTGTTTGTAAAAAGCTGGACGGAGAGTAATGGAACATAATGTGGGAATCTTGCTGGACTCTTTGTAACTTGACAAATATGACTCAGTGGCCAAAGATGTCCATCTGGTTGTAGAGTTTTAAAAAGGATGATTTTTTAAAGATTCAACTATTGAGAGGGTTTTACCATCCAAACTGTCTAAAACACAGCAGCTGTCATCAAATTGTCAAAATCTTACTTATTAAATAATCAGTTGCTCAGCCTGATCTCATTAGTGTCCACAGGACCACAGGTATATAGTGTATATATACTTTTCTAGTTTTAGAAAACATAATCATTCTTTCTAAAGTCATTTTTACCCCCCTGTAACTTGTCTCCGAATCTAAGGTGAAAATTGCCATTTTGACCTCCCTCTACAAAATAGTGGATTACTCAGTAAATATTCATCCATGACATTTAAAATTTTGGCTTTCATCATTATACATGTCTGTCTTTCTTTAGAAAAAATATTAGCAAAATCGAAAAATTGAGCAGAGGAAGTTTCTGAAATTTGGTTGATTTGACACGGAATGACCCAGCTATCATATGGCTTCTGAACACTATAGGAATATAGAATTAATTATGTTTATTGTTTTATGGTGGAGATAAATTAAAATGTTAAAAGTGATGGCACTGAACTTAATGTCAGTGAGTAAATACAATAAAACAACTTAAAATCCATGAATTGACCCTATACAGCGTATACTGTATCATATTTGATACATACATTTTTAAAGAAGTTCACTTCCAGAACCAAAATTTACAGATAATTTACTCACCCCCTTCGTCATCCAGGATGTTTATGTCTTTCTTTCTTCAGTCAGTCATAAAGAAATTGTTTTTTGAGGGAAAACATTTCAGGATTTCTCTCCATATAGTGGCCCGCAAGTTTGAACTTCCAAAATGCGGCTTCAAAGGGCTCTAAACGATCCCAGCTGAGGAAGAAAGGTCTTATCCAGCAAAACGATCAGTTATTTTCTAAAAAAAAAAGACAATTTATATACTTTTTAATCTCAATTGCTTGTCTCGTGTAGCTCTGCGTGAACTCTGTATTCCGCTTCAAGACAGTTAGGGTATGTCGCAATAACTATAAATATAAATAAACATAAAGTGAACATGCAAAGATGATGAAACACCCTTTACAAAAAAAGTTAAAACAGCGACGTAGGATGATTTTGAAGTTGGAGAACTGGAATACGCAAGGTACAAGCAGAGCTAGACAGGACAAGTATTTGAGGTTAAAAAGTATATAAATTGCACTTTTTTTTTTTAGAAAATAACCAGTCGTTTTGCTAGTTAAGAACCTTCTTTCTCGGATGGGATCATTTAGAGCCCTTTCAAGCTGCATGTAAACTGTGTTTTGGAAGTTCAAACTTGCGAGCACCATAGAAGTCCACTACATAGAGAGAAATCCTAAAATGTTTTCCTCAAAAAAACATCATTTCTTTATGACTGAAGAAAGAAAGACAGGGAAATCTTGAATGACAAGGGGCTGAGTTAATTATCTGTAAACCTTTGTTCTAGAAGTGAACTTCTTTAAGGCCTCTAAATAATTCCCATGATCAAACATTTGCTGGAAAAATCAATTGTATATAATCTACTACATGCCTTCTGTTGTATATGTGATAGTTTATACTAAAAAGTCATTTGAAACAGTTTATATAGTAATAAGTCAAGATAGGTTATCAATATTTAATATGTCAGGCTTTACTGGGTTAATATTCTATATAGTGGATTCATAAAACCTTTATACATCTTTATTGTAAAACTCTTATGTTTCAGGTTTGTTTTATGCTGTCAATAATTTGTTTCGGCATATGTGGAACATGCAAAATAGTTTGTGCAGACCTCATCCTTTGATCAATTTAGCCTATTTAAAGAGATAGTTCACCAAATGAAAATTACCCCATGATTTACTTACCCTCAAGCCAAGAGGGACTTTTTTCTTTCAGGCAAATACAGTTGGAGTTATATTAAAAATGTCCTGTCTCTTCCAAGCTTTATAAAAGCAGTGAATTGTGGTCAAGATTTTGAAGCAAAATAAAGTGCATCCATCAAAAAAAAAAAAAAAAATCGCTCCGGAGGCTTAATAAAGGCCTTCTGTAGTGAGTCTAAGCATTTGTGTAAGAAAATATCCTTATTTAAAACTTTATGAACCGTAACGCCACTCTCTTGTGAAAGTGTGTACCAGTTAGCGGAAGAGAGATATTACAGATTATAAAGTTTTAAATATGGAAATATTTCTTACCCAAACACATTGATTCACTTCAGAAGGCCTTCATTAACCCCCTAGAGCTGTGTGGAGTACTTTTTATGATGGATGGATGCACCTTGATCACCATTCACTGCCATTATAAAGCTCGGAGGATTTGATCCCCTGCTGATTTTGTACGTTTGCCCACTGACAAAGAAATGATCAGTCTATAATTTTAATGGTAGGTTTATTTTAACAGCGAGAGACAGAATAACAACAGAAAAATCCATAAAAACCCATTTCAAAAAAGTTATAAATTGATTAGCATTTTAATGAGTGAAATAAGTATTTGATCCCCTATTAATCAGCAAGATTTCTGGCTCCCAGGTGTCTTTTATACAGGTACCGAGCTTGTTACCTGACACCTGTCCACAGAAGCAATTAATCAATCAGATTCTAAACTCTTCACCATGGCCAACAACAAAGAGCTGTCCAAGGATGTCAAGGACAAGATTGTAGACCTACACAAGGCTGGAATGGGCTACAAGACCATCGCCAAGCAGCTTGGTGAGAAGGTGTCAACAGTTGGTGCGATTATTCGCAAATGAAAGAAACACAAAATAACTGTCGATCTCCCTCAGTCTGGGGCTCCATGCAAGATCTCACCTAGTGGAGTTTCAATGATCAACGGTGAGGAATCAGCCCAGAACTACACGGGAGGATCTTGTCAATGATCTCAAGGCAGCTGGGACCATAATCACCAAGAAAACATTTGGTAACACACTATGCCGTGAAGGACTGAAATCCTGCAGCGCCCGCAAGGTTCCCCTGCTCAAGAAAGCACATGTACAGGCCCGTCTGAAATTTGCCAGTGAACATCTGAATGACTCAAAGGAGTACTGGGTGAAGGTGCTGTGGTCAGATGAGACCAAGATCAACTCAACTCACCGTGTTCTTCAGAGGAGGAGGAACGCTGCCTGTGACCCCAAGAACACCATCCCCACCATCAAACAAGGACGTGGAAACATTATGCTTCGGGGCTGTTTTTCTGCTAAGGGGACAGGACAACTGCACTGCATCAAAGGGACGATGGACGGGGCCATGTACCATCAAATCTTGGGTGAGAACCTCCTTCCCTCATTGAAAATGGGTCATGGATGGGTATTCCAGCATGACAATGAGCCAAAACACTCGGCCAAGGCAACAAAGGACAAGAAGCAGCACAATAAAGGAGAAGTCCACTTCCAGAACAACAATTTACAAATAATTTACTCACCCCCTTGTCATCCAAGATGTTCATGTCTTTCTTTCTTCAGTCATAAAGAAATCATGTTTTTTGAGGAAAACATTTCAACATTTTTCTCTATATAATGGACTGATATGGTGCCCCGATTTTGAACTTCCAAAATGCAGTTTAAATGCGGCTTCAAACAATCCCAAATGCAGTTGTTAACAATCCCAGCCGAGAAAGAAGGGTCTTATCTAGTGTAACGATAGGTTATTTTAATAAACAATAATACAATTTATGTACTTTTTAATGTCAAACGCTCATCTTGTCTTACTCTGCCTGGACTGTTTTTGTTCCAGTTCATGACAGTTAGGGTATGTCGAAAAACTCAGACCGTATTTTCTCCCTCAACTTCAAAATGATCCTATATGGCTGTTTTACCTTTTTTGTTAAGGGTATTTGATCTTCTTTGCATGCTGACTTTGCAAAGACTGGGTTGGTAATTCTGCAGTGATGTAGGATGATTTTGAAATGATTTTTGAAGTTGAGAGAGAAAATACGGTCTGAGTTTTTCGACATACACTAACTGTCTTGAGCGAGAATACACAGAGTTCAGGGAGAGAAAGACAAGACGAGCGTTTGAGATTAAAAGTATTTAAATTGTATTTTTTTTAATAAAAATAACTGATCGTTTCGCTAGATAAGACCCTTCTTCCTCGGTTGGGATCATTTAAAACCACATTTGGGATAATTTAAAGCTGCATTTAAACTGCATTTTGGAAGTTCAAAATTGGAGCACCATATCAGTCCATTATATGGAGAAAAATGCAGAAATGTTTTCCTCCAAAAATATAATTTCTTTACGACTGAAGAAAGAAAGACATGAACATTTTGGATGACAAGGGGGTGAGTACATTATATGTGAATCTTTGTTTTGGAAGTGGACTTCTCTTTTAAGGCCCTGATGTGGCCTAGCCAGTCTCCAGACCTTAATCTCATAGAAAATCTGTGGAGGGAGCTAAAGGTTCGAGTTGCCAAATGTCATCCTCAAAACCTTAATGACTTGGAGAGGATCTGCAAAGAGGAGTGGGACAAAATCCCTCCTGAGATGTGTGCAAATCTGGTGGCCAACTACAAGAAACATCTGATCTCTGGGATTGGCAACAAGGGTTTTGCCACCAAGTACTAAGTCATGTTTTGCGATGGGGTCTAATACTTATTTCACTCATTAAAATGCAAATCAACTTTTTTGATTTTTTTTTGTTATTCTGTCTCTCACTGTTTTACACATTTCTTTGTCAGTGGGCAAACATACAAAACCAGCAGGGGATCAAATTATTTTTCCCCCACTGTACACGTAGGATGGCTTGAGGGTGAGTAAACCATGGGGCGTTATCCATTTTTGGGTGAATTATCCTTTTAAAGTTATACCAAAAAAAAAAAAAGAACATCATTACTCAACCAAAATATTGTCACACTAGCCAACGGTGTTGGATGTCTATGGGTACAATGTGTAAATAAATGGATCACACATCTTGAAAAAGAAGAAAGTGAGATTTGGCTATAATAGACAAGATTACTGGTCAGTTCTGATGGCTCCTTTATTTTCAAAAAAAAAAAACAAAAAAAAAAACAAAAAGCTCGGTTTCTCTATTTACAAGTTGTGCAAAAACATTTAAAGGTTTCAAGGACTTTACATTGTAAGTTCATTTCAAGGCACATACATGGGACAACAACAACAGTTTAGTAGTGGAAACAAACAAAAGAAATTAAAAGTACGTAGCAATCAAAAGTTACTTTGGTTCCCAATGGATTCTACTTGCAGAGCAAACAAATCACTGTATCTTTAACATGAGAAAAGTAGAATCACTCCCCATCTGAAATATGAAGAAAAAAAACCCAGAATGCTAAAACACGTGAAACTTTGTGGTTGTCGTTAAACCTGTCATAGTTGTCAGGTTGCCATTAGAATGAACTGCCGCTCAGTGACCGATTCATTCGAACATCAGCTAGATTTTGTTTTGGAAAAACCACAATGTCAACCGATGTGCTGAAGTCTGTATTAAATACGTTTTAATAGTGAATATATATACCAAATTGCACAGGTGAGAAAACCTTTCAAGAAGTAAAGAAAAATATATTCTTTCAAAAAAGAATGAAAGGGACACACAAAGATCAAAAAGACGAATTCAGCCACGTTTGTGGTAGTGCTTTGTTCAGACTGACCTCACAGTCATTTAGAGTAATTATTCCAAACCAAATCAATGTGCTTTTTCAAGAGACGGATTGACTGTTGGGTAGGATTACGGACGCAAGGCATTGCTCACACTCCCTTCTGTCTAATACATCCATTTGACTACAGGGCCACTACTGTGATTTTTTAGCTCATCCATAGAAAATAAAGAACAATGTACGCCACACGAGCGAGGCAATGAGTCACTCTGAATCATAACACGCCATTCTTGTCTGGAGGATAGACCTTGGCTTGTTAGCAATGTCATCTATTGATGTCTGTCAGGATGCTGTTTGCAATTGCCCTTCAAAATGTGTGCTTTCCATTCAGTCCTGCCTTCAAAACGTGTGACTCTCACTGTAATCCGCAGATCTCTGTATAAATGATGTAAAATCCTTCACATGAACCACTGCTGGGTTACAGTAAGGCAATAGATAAAACCGTTTAGTATGAAACATTTCTGGTTTTGGTAACGACCCAGCAAAAGCTAGCTCTGAGGACTTTGGTGGAGGGAGGGATGTACTGGATAGTGGCACAAATAAGTTCCTCCGCTTAGTCTGCCATTACTTTGCTCTCTGTGAAAATATGTCGGCGAAAGGCTCGGGACGGATTTATCTCACTAACGGGTTAACCTCGCAGCGATTCATTTGGGTCTGGGCCACCGCAACCGCCTCCTCTCGGTGAACCTGAGCCTGACAACTGCACCGGACTTGTGAGGAGGAAGTCTGTTAAAAAGAGTTACGGGTGGCCACAGGATTTGAAATGAATTGTTAATGGTGTACACATCAGTTAAAAGCCTTCAGATGAGAAATGGAGCCCGAGGATGTTCCACATTTCAAGGAAGGGACGGGAGATGCTAAGGAGAAATACTTTCATGACCACAGAAGTGCAGTAGCCCTTTTTTTTTTTCCTTTTAGAGAGCATTTATTTTGTTTGTGCCATTGTGAGACAAACAGTGTGGGTTGTTGGTAGTTAACCTGTGCAAGCACCAACTGTTATTCACAGAAATCAAACACGCGTTTGATTTCGAGTAATCACAAAACCAATTTGGATGTAAACAAGTATCCAACGATCTGGTCTGAACCTCAATGCAAAGTCGGAGAGCGATGAAGAGTTAACTCTGACAATTAGGACCACCACCCTGTCTACAAACCCCCGTCCCAATCCAGAATCCTCCTGCCAAGTGAAAATAACCTCTGCATTTTTTCCCCTTTCTTGGACCAAGGATTATGCAGTGGGGGTTTGAACTCGGCCCACAAAACAAAATCTTGTCAAAGCAAGTAAAGTCTATGAGTAACAGCGCATGATAAATACTTCTCCACAGCAAGCCTGAATTCCAAACTCGGCTCTCTGTCCTGGAAAACTGGTGTGCACCATTAAAAAATAGTCCTAATTGCACTCATGCAGGGATCTGAAACTCTTTCAAAGACAGAGTCTGGCATGTGCCAGTTCTTCCCTGTAAAAAGAGGGCTTTTGTTTAAACATCCATTCATCATCCCACCTGATGTGATGCATGATTAAAAAGGGTTTCGGTCAGTGAAGGAAAAGCTAGACAATGATCTGGACGTCGCTGTAGAGTGTTCCTGATGTGAGAGCACAGAAATAGATTGAGAGCTGGAGCTCTATGTAATACCCTGGCCTAAATTCGTAAATCCCAGAACATGTTCAGAAAGGGCAATACAAGTACATAAAAGGCAAATAAAGACTTAAAGTTGAAGTTATTTCATCGTTTTCTTATGTTTTACAAATTATAATTAAAGAAACATGAAGGAGATTACAGAGCTCCCTCAGGATATTAAAAGTTTACCACAGGGGTTTGGCTATTATATTACCTCATTTAATGTTTGGGCTGCTAATTACTTGAAAATAAGGCTCAGGCACAAAAGCGATTCCCATAAAAGTCAGAATTTTAACATGCTAGAATGTCTGTGGTGTATTTGAGCTTCCTATCCTCTTTATGTACTGAGACAAGCTGCCCCCTGGTGGCCAAAATGATACACAAATATGCCCTGAAAAATGCTTGCACAGGAACCCGTTCTAACCATCTCCCTACCACATTCACCGACGTAGGCTTCTCTGCAGAGTGTTGAAGAGTGGTCCCTTTTCCCATCAAATGTGATTTCCACAAAAGCTCATTTCCTGAATGAGTGCTCATGCTCTCTGCTGCATTAAGAAAGTGCACTTCAATTCCAAAAAAAAACTCAGCTCCTTTTTTTTCCCACTCCAGCTTAATCAGCGGTGTTTTGGTTTCCTGACCACTGTGTTATCTTAACTACTGTTGTGTGAAGGGGTAGCTGTATTTCAGCACAAAGGGCATATTTTGGTTGTGTGGTTAGCAACGTTTTCAAGATCTTAAAGTGGTTGAGAGGCAAAACCTGTAGACTGCACTTGCAGCAGGTAGCCAACGTGCTTCGATTATACAAAACATCTGCAGCGTCCTTGAGCGAAACCACTTTGAGCCTCACATATTACAAAACCATTTCATATTTACTAAGAATAGAAAATATAGCAGAATTCCACATACTTGTCCACAGTATAAATTACCATGTTGACTGCACCTGGAAATATATATATGTATATATGTATACGTGTATTGTACAGTATATTGAACTACATTTTCTTTGAACAAATGGTTGTAGCATCTGTCGAAAAGCATCATGTGTGGCAGAAGTCCACACTGGGAACATTACTGCTCTTGCAGTAGGCTATGCTATTGTTACTAAGGTGACAGTCTCTGAGGCCAATCCCTCCATTAGGTGTGTAGATGGGCTGAATTCTGAAGTCCCCCTTTAAAAGCTGCTCATTGTTTAGCGACACTATCTGAAAGCTCGTTTCAGTCATTTCCAGGATGGAGTTATCCTTTTTGGTGCCGGCCTCGCAGTAGTCGTCTTTTCTCCTGCCGCGATTGTATTTCCATTTGGATGACGACGACCTGCTTTTCTTGTGCATGTGCCAGCAAAACAAGCTGAGAAGTGTCACTAAGACCACCAACACTGCCCCACCTATCACTCCAGCCAATAGGAGTGTGGAGGTGTTGTCTTGCTGGGCAGCTTGCTCAGATTCAGAGTACGTGGATGTGGCTTTGGTCTTAGCCTCGGAACAGATAGTATCCTCTCCCGGTCTGTACGTGTTAAGAGTATCCAGAACGTACACGCAGATGCGGTAGATAGATCTGGGTTCCAAATTTGACAGGCTAAGCCTTCGTTGGTATCCCGGGACTGTTCTTTCTCGAGTGATGTCGCTCATCAAACTCTGCCCCATCTTGACCCAAGTCACCTTGTAAGCCGTCACAGTGAAGTAAGACTCCCAGCTCACGTCGATGTAGGTGGAATTCAAGACATGAAAGGAGATTTTTAAGGGGTCTTCGTAAGGAGGTAGGGGACCGGGAGGGAAGTGTGGAACTGGGGGTGTGGGATTGGCAGAGGCGGGGTAAAAAGCGGTGGGTGGAATGGTGGTGATGTGGGTGGTTCTGGAGGTGGTCGTGGTGATGGTGGTGGTTCTGCGGGGTGGCAGTGTGGATGGATATGTATGAGTTGGCCAGGGATGCAGCACAGTGCCTGCTGGGCAGTCGATGGCATCTAAGGTGAGTTCTCGAATTACCATGCCACGCACTCTTTCTGGACTCTGGCACGTGAAGCCGCGGACATTTATCGCAGATGGCAGAGACCTGAGCCATGCGATGACCCACTTAATGTTGCAATCACAACGCCAGAGGTTGTTTCTTGCATTAAGGTTCCTCAGGTTTCTCAAGCCGTCAAAGACACCCGGTGGAAGAAACTGAAGCTGGTTGCTGGAGATATCCAACTTCTCCAGTTTACTAAGCCCAGCGAAGGCTGTCACTTCAATAGTGTCCATCTGGTTTTCCTGCAGGTTCAGCTTGGTCAGGGATGCGGCAGGGAGCAACGGTGGCGGAGTGGTGAGGGAGTTTCGAGCCAGGGACAGTTCTTTCAAGTTGACCAGATCCTGGAAGGTTCCAGGAGCGATCCCCTCATCCTCAAGCAAGTTCCCGTCCAGCAAAAGTCGCTGCAGGGTGGTGACATTCTGGAAGGCATCCTCGTCGATGTCGGCGATGCGATTCTCGTCCATACGCAGCTCCTTGAGATCTGCCGGTAATCCGATAGGAATGCTGCTCAGGTGGTTTTTGGTAAGGAACAGAAGCTTGAGGCTGACAGCCTCCCTGAAAGCCCCCTCCTCTACCCCTACGGTTGAGATGGAGTTGTCGTCCAGGTGGAGTTCTTCCAGCATGGGTAGCTGGGCAAGCGCTGCCCTGGAGATAGTCTGGATGTTGTTTTCCTGGAGGTGCAGCACTCGAACATTCCTGGGAAGGTTGAGGGGAAATTCATCCAGCTGATTTCCATATAGGTAAACAGTTTCTACAGAGGCAACATTGTGTAGCTCCAACGGAAAGCCGGCATTGTTGATCTGATTGTTGTGGAGGAAGAGGGTCTTATATCCCTCTTGCACCCCCAGAGGCACAGACGTCAGGCTCCTCTCATTACAGTAAACAAATGTTCTATCGCAGCGGCACTCCTTGGGACAGGAGGAGACGGGGCTGAACTGCACATGCAAGCTTAACAGCACTGTCAACCAAAAGCGAAGAAATGAAGTCCAATCGTTATTCCAAAATCCGGCTTGAAACTCCATAATGAAAAAGAAGGGGAGGGGAAGGAAATGGCAAGACAAAATCAGTGGTTGGAGGGAGTAAAAAGGAAACGTAACAAATCCAGCAAAATTAAGTCCTCTAAAAGATTATTCTAATGTGCAGTTCGCAGATAAACCAGGAATTTGAGTAATCCCTTGATAATTTCTAGTCCTTGTCTGGAGAGGTGGTCTCATTAGAGGGCATGGGTTCTCTCACTTAAGCCATCCATGCTGAGGAATCAGATCATTGCAGAACTGCTCTCGCTCACTGTAGGGCCCAAGCAGGGTGTGACTGAGAGAGTGCTGAAGCACTGAGCCACACCGTCCACCTCCCAGCCTGCTGTCAAGTGCTGACGGGCCTCAGCCCAAGCGCTTTCCGGAAGATGTGACATTTGGGTCCAGAGACCTGTTTCAAAAAAAAGGAGAAATTAGAATACAAAAAGTAAAGGTTTACAACAACAAACTTTATACATTTATGTCTTTTTTTTTTTTTTTCCCTCCACTTCATAAAAACACACACACAAATATAAATAAAACATATATGTTTTTTTCAGTAAAGTGCATTACTGAAATATAAAACAGCATATATGGAATTTATTGCACATTTCAGTAATAAATGAACAAATGAATTTCCCCTCCAAAAAAATAATTAATTAATTAAAATAAAATAAATACATTTATGAAACGAGAAAAGTAAAAACTTGAGCAAGGAGTAACTTTTGTTTTTATGAAAAATCTTTCAAAATACATGCTGCTTATGCATATTTTTGTGTTACTATATGGCGTATAGCGTCTTCACTATGCATCATAGACTTTGAACGTCCCCTTTGCGTGTAGCTTAAGGGAAAAAAACAATCAAATGAGTTGAGGGAGTGGGGGTGTCCTACACAGCTCAGAGTGACGAATGTTGCCTATCAAATTAAATGGGATTGGGGTATAATTTAGCCCCTCTACCTGCAATAAATGATCAATACAGTCTTATTCCAGACATTTTTTATTATGTTATTTTTTTTTTCCTCAGCAAAGAGGTTTTGTGCTAGCTCAAGGTCTTATAATCATACTCAGAACTCAGACTGAATCTACTGTTCAGACTTGGATTGCTTCTGTTGTAATTCAAGTAAAGATTAAAAAATAAGTAAGCTAAACATGCACAATTTTTCATTTAAATAAACCACATAATTGTGCAGCTGCTGCCCTTTAATCAATGCTGGAGGGTATTTTTTTTTTTTTTATTACCTGGGGGACAGAAAACAGGCTTTTGTATGACATTTACATTTTGTAAAACATTATATGTTGTATTTGACAATTCCAAAAACAGTATTTAGGCACAGATGTAATTTAAAACTTTTCAGTTGGTCCTATTTTTGGTTTCTATTTTTTGCTATCATTGTCACTGTAAAATAACATACATCTTGGCATCTTGAGCCTTCAGCAAACACCTCTGCACTGGATTTTTGCTTTTGTGGCCTACCATCTGCTTTGTTAATAGAGTTAAGACAATCAATGCCTGGCAAGAGAACGCTTGTGTTTACTAAGAGGCAAGCTATCACAGATGTGATTTAAATAAGGAAAAAAAAAAAATACATTAGCAGAAAACAGGCCTAATATAAAGCCATTTAGATCTGACAAAACCAAATCTAAAATTGCATTAAGATGCATTATAATGAGCGTAAAGAGGTTTACAGCAAACTGCACTCTTATAAATAAAGTATAAATAAATGTACATGGAGAACCATTTTTGGTTGCCCGAAGAACCTTCTAGTGAACAGTTCTTAAAATAACCTTTTTTTTTTTTTTTTTTCTTAATGCATTTTAATAAACGAAACGATGTTTTATTGATTGATTCATTTATTTATTTATTTATGTATTTATTTATTTATTTATTTTACTAAAGAACAGGTGAAAAGTTTCCATGGATGTAGGGGTTCTTCATGGAACCATCAGTGCCAATGAAGAACCTTTATTTTAGTCTACACTGTAAAAGATGTTCATAATTGTAAAAATGCTATAGTAGAAACATGTTAAATACTGTGAAGTATTATTTTGGAAGTAGAAATACAAATTCAAGACAATACATGTACTTTTACAGTAAATATTGTTAAAATCTTGTTTTAAAGTGAAGTTACAAAATAGCTACTGGTGAAAAACAGTATAAGAGACATCCAGAATTTATCGTATTCAGAATTTATTATCAGAATTCAGAATGTATTATATTTATTTGAAACATTCATTATTTATAATGTATTTATTCTTACTATTCGAATCACTTGTGTGCAGTAGGGTATGCTATATTATTATTTTTTGTAATATTTAAATGGTGTGTGTGTGTGGGTCAGATTGTACTCTGTGTATATATTGTATGTTTAGGCTATTGTTAATAAAAAGGCCAGTTTTGCTGAACGTTGGTTTAATCGTGGTCTTCCATTTTACCACTTTTTATTTTGAATGTGTTTATCGATACTATCAGTCAGCTAAATAAATAAATAAATAAATAAATAAAAATACACGGTTAAAAATGAGAAAATATGCAGGCACCAAAACGCTATCCCTTTAATGGCTGAAACGTTGTAACCATATTTTTACGGCAAATTTTTGACAACCACAGCTAAATTTAACAGTTTTTTACAGTGATTTTCTAACCAAAACGCATGCTCGCAGACAAAACAAAATGAGCAAATACAAAACAACACTTAAAGTTTGTATCGTAGGAAACATTTCGAGGCGGATAAGGTGAACTTGAGAGAGCAGCGAAGCTGCTGATGTGAATGAATAATCACTAGATGGTACTGAGAGTCGAGCGTAAGTAAAAGAGAAACGATGCTATGACACGCATTGATGTTTGACCAGATAAACCGCTTCGGTTATCCGCTATTTACCCTAAATATGATATCTGAGATGTTGAAATGCTGACAAGCCTTGTGTAACCAACGAACGCAGTAGTTTGCGGAAAAGTAAAAGCCCACAGTTGCAGCAGAATAGTTTCGGACAAAATGCCTGGAAACTTGCAAGTAGCCATTCGTGTTCAAACGAACACTTAAAACTTAAAATGTGGATATTAATTTTGTTATTTAGACGGGCAAGTGAAGCTCATCCAGCAGAATAAATCTATCAAAATCAGCCTACCTTATAAAACATGATTTTTATCCGTATAATTAAAGCACATTTAACACTTCTCCCCTTCTCGTTCTTCATGCGCTCGGTGGAATAGACGGGACGTACAGATCCAACGCCATTCCAGTAACATGCTGTTCTACCGAATCGGTTCCGAGCTCCTCTCCGCCCGCGGCTCCTCCGGACAGCATACTGACTCCCGTTTGGAGAGCTCAGTGTCCGCGCTCACTACTTTTTGCCCAAGCGACTTCCTCTGTTCCTCTTTCCACGACTGAGCCCTCGTTTAAACCTTTAATTTACATCAAATTCACATTTGCAAAATCCACTTTTTCCAGGAGTCGGTAAACTCCGCGAAAAAAGCCCAAAATACATCCACGTCACCGCGTATCATATCATCATACTTCGTGCAAGCGAAACGCAAGAGTTCGGCGATTTATCTCCGCGAGATGTTTACAGAGGAAAACTGCGCTGGTAATGATCTGTTCACTGCACACCTCCGTCCTCTCTCTCTCTCTCTCCCTCCCTCCCTCTCTCTCTCTCTCTCTCTCTCTCACTCTCGAGTTCGGTCGGTCCTCCCACACTGTCCTGAGTAAAGAGATTACAGGCTTGGGTGGAATGACACTTACATTTTAACTTCTCCATCTCTGTTTAAAGAGACGAGCTTGCTTTTCGTGCTGATATGTTTAGCTGTGTACCATTTTTCTTCAGAGTTATTAAGTGAAATTATGGCACAACACTATTCGCCAATAAATAGCCTAGGCCTAAAGTCATATAGTTCACCAAAAATATCAAATGTGTGCTTAGCCGACTCTGCTTATCTCTGTATTTATTTAGCTTTATTCCAAACTTGCTTTATTTAGGGTGGAGCCAAACCGAATCTGTAAATAATTAACGAGATAGCATTCTTTTATGAATTTGTGTGTGATTTCTAGACAGACAGACAGATAGATAGATAGATAGATAGATAGATAGATAGATAGATAGATAGATAGACATAGATGGATTTTTTTTTTTTTTTTTTTTTTTTGCAATTGCAAATTTATTTCTCACAACTGCTAGTTATAAACTTACATATCTCACTTCTTTACATCTTGCAATTCTTACTTTTTCCCCTCAGAATTTATATCTCATGATTAATAACTCGCAACTGCAATATATAAACTCCAAGTCTGAGAAAAAAAAAAAATCTTGCAATTCTGACTTTTTTCTTAGAATTCTGTTTACATCTCACAATTAATAACTTGCAGTTGCTAGATATAAACGTGCAAGTCTGAGGAAAAAAGTCAGAATTGTGAGTTTACATCTCAGAACTAATACTATATCTCCCAATTCTGAAAAAAGGGTTTATATATATATATATATATATATATATATATACCCTTTTTTTCAGAATTTTCAGAATATATATATATATATATATATGAAACAGGTAACCTTTTTATTATGTTATCATGTCTTTATTGTATTTTGTGTTAGTCAGCTGTATTTTGTTACTTATTTTTACTTAATCAAAGTAACCCTACTGCAGTTTGATTAAGATTAACTGGAATGCACAATGACAGGATTTTTGAAAATTGTTAAAAATGGAATTGTGTTTTTGCAAATGAACTCTTCATATATATTACGTGTGTGTGTGTGTGTGTGTGTGTGTGTGTGTGAGATAAGTCTTCCATAGTGGGACATAATAGGCTACCAAAGTTTAAGTCATTTAAGTCAATTTTTTGATAATTTATTGCTGAAAATTTTAACATTATACCAACAGTAGTTTGAGCATTCATGAAAAAAGCAGCAATGTCAGATACACGAAAGAATTGACTTTCGAAAGAATTCAAAAGCTCTTTATCCCACACAAGCATCTAGATTAATTCATTTTACCCTGCCATTACTTTCCTATAATTAATTCAGCTTTTATATACAGTCTCTGTTTCACATTAAGTTATTAACATTTTATCCAGATGTATTCCATTGTCTCGAGGTGGCTGAGGCAAACTTAAGGGAATCTCGCTTTTTCTCTCTGCCTGTGTTTGAAAACCAAAGACAGCTGTCTTGCTACCCAGTTAGTCATTGACTTGACAGGCAGCGTGTTTGTATGAAAGCACCTTCTAAGGTAACTGCTTTCAGACAGTCTTCCAATAACGTCATGTCTAATAATGTGCAACAAATTCAAGTCGGCTTAAGAGATTTCCAAGCAAATATTCAGAGACCACAATGCTTATTTCTCAGAGTTGAAATAAAGGAAAACACATTTATTAATTGATTTACAGCACTCGTTTCAACCGCCACTTTTTACCACAGATCTTAGTAAGCAACAACCAATCAATATTAAGAGGAATGTGTATTGTATGCTGTGTACTTATGAGCCTTGTTGTCTTCCTACATCTATGTACTGCCAGCGACGGCAGCGTTTTTCGGACACAGCTTCTCTCTCCCTCTCTCCAAAGCTCAAGGAAGCGTAACGTTCATTAACTATTCACTCACTGGCATGAAAGATGCACAGAATGTGCCGATACTGCACTCTGTCAGACTATACATTTTAATTAGGGCCAGATTACTGTAAACGCGACATGATATTTAAATAGAAGCCGACTAACAGTGAAGGGACAGCTTGACGTCGGCCTATATCCAGTGGGAGGGAAAGCTCCACACACTTATTAGGACCCGGGTGATTTGGCAATCAATTTGCGATCGTTAGATTAAATGACAAGGAAGGGCAAAGAAAGTGTCTCCCTCCTTATTGAAAACAAATTGATCCTAGTATCCGAGTTCCATCGTATCGCGTTGCGAAGAGCCCTTTTAGTGACTTTCCAGATGTCTTTTTTATTTATTTTTATCTTCTAAATGTCAGTGATTGACTGCTTCGTCCTTCTCAGTCCACAAAATTTCATTTCAACATAAATCTGTCTTCCATACAGACAATGAATTATATACTCAACCCAAAAATATGCAGAAATAAAATGATAGGCTACCATATTTTACAAGGAATCGCTATCCTGGTGTGTCTCAATTGGCCGCCTGCTTTGATAGTAAGTAATCTGCCCAGGCAGTCAGACCCTAAAAAGTCCCATTTAAAAAAAATTTTTTTCTGTACACACAGATTATCTGTGTTCACAATATCCAGCTCTCTAGTTCTTTGTGTTGTAAATCAGTATGAGACACAGCACTTCGTATACTCTCACAGCAGAAGGCTTTCTAAAGAATTTGGTCATGCTTTCAGTTTAGTAATATGACAGTGGCAGAGGCACAATTTACAGCTCCTTTTATGCAAGTGTAGGAATTTCTTTTATTTTCTTATTGCTTTTAATGAACCACATGGCCCTTCAGCAGCCAGCTACTCAAATAAACAAATGCAGATCTATTGCGCATAGGACTTTTACTAGTCTGAAGCGTTCAAAGGGCTGCTACGAAAACTCATGTGCGATTTATATTCCCCGTCACACTGTGAAAATTGCACAGATCCTTTTTCGTAAGACCACCTACCTCATACTATAATTTGGCAACATTTGGACTGATCTTAGACTTTTTCTACCTCCACTGCAGTTTGTCAATATCCAGGACGATTAAATGCTACATTTTTAAAAGCTGAGACCACACTAAGACAGTGGTACTCACGTGAACTTGCATCGAAGACTGACACAGAGTTTGAAGATTGATTGTTGAATAAAGTCATTGTTTTTGTTTTTCTTGAGCACAAAAAGGATTCTCGTAGCTTCGTAACATCACGGTTGAATCATTGATGTCACAAGGACAATTTTAGCAATGTCCTTACTACCTTTCTGGTCCTTGAACATTTTAGTTGCGTTGCTGTCTATGCAGAGTCAAAAAGCTCTCAGATTGCATCAAAAATATATTAATTTGTGTTCCAAAGATGAACAAAGGTCTTAGAATGACATGAGGGTGAGTAATTAATTTGACAGAATTTTCATTTTTGGGTGAACTGTCCCTTTAAGACCCTTTAAAGGAGAAGTCCACTTCCAGAATAACAATTTACAAATAATTTACTTACCCCCTTGTTATCCACGATGTTCATGTCTTTCTTTCTTCAGTCATAAAGAAATTATGTTTTTTGAGGAAAACGATTCTGCATTTTTCCCCATATAATGGACTGATATGGTGCCCCGATTTTGAACTTCCAAAATGCAGTTTAAATGCGGCTTCAAACGATCCCAAATGTGGTTGTAAAAAATCCCAGCTGAGGAAGAAGGGTCTTATCTAGCGTAATGATCGGTTATTTTAATAAAAAATAATTGTATTGTAATTGTAATACTCTGCCTGCACTGTTTTTGTTCCTGTTCATGACAGTTAGGGTATGTCGAAAAACTCCCATCTCATGTTCTCCCTCAACTTCAAAATCGTTCTATATCGCTGTTTTACCTTTTTGTTAAGAGTGTTTGATCTTCTTTGCATGTTCACTTTGCAAAGACTGGGTCGGTACTGCTGCAGTGATGTAGGATGATATTGAAATGATTTTTGAAGTTGAGAGAGAAAATATGGAGTTTTTCGACATACCCTAACTGTCTTGAGCCAGAATACACAGAGTTCAAGGACTGCAAGGCAAGATGAGCGTTTGAGAATAAAAAAAATATTTAAATTGCATTTTTTTTTCATGTAAATAACCAATCGTTTCACTAGATAAGACCCTTATTCCTCACATTTGGGATCATTTGAAGCCTTTTCTTAGACATGAACATCGTGGACGACAAGGGGGTGAGTAAATTATTTATAAATTGTTGTTCTGGAAGTGGACTTCTCCCTTAATTTTCAGTCATGAATAACTGTTTTTGTTACAAATTGGTTGAACAAATGATTCATAGACTCACTTTCCCAAGACTGAGGCCAAAAATATCACCAAATATTATTAGTCGAAACCTGCAGACATGGTCAGTGACCAAATTTGAAAATCTTTTTGATTTAAAGTTGATTTAATAGAACTTTGAGTTAAATCAAAAGCCCCACTAATTACATAGTCATGATTGCTATATAGAAAGTATAAATGGAATATAGTTTTCCAATTGAAGCCTTGCCCATGCCTTATTTGAATACAGAATTTGAATGTCCCCAGGACATAATATGTACAAATACACACAAAAATTAACTATAAAATATGTTTTATCATTAAGCAAAGTGTCCTGCACATTAATCTAATTGCATATTTAAAATATTTTAAATATATATATATATATATATATATATATATATATATAAATGTGTGAAATATAATGTTCTAACATCCTAAAAGTGTACACATTTTTATTTTCCGAAAATATTTAGATTTTAGATACCATTTAGAGCACTCTGAAGCTGCATTTAAACTGCATTTTGGAAGTTCAAAATCGGGGGCACAATTGAAGTCCATTATATAAAGAAAAATCCTGAAATGCTTTCCTTAAAAACCATAATTTCTTTACGACTGAAGAGAGAAAGACATGAACATCTTGGATGACAAGGGGGTGAGTAAATTATTTGTGAATTATTGTTCTGGAAGTGGACTTTACCTTTAATGTAAATATCAGGCTACATCCATATAAATCTAGACAAATTTGAAAATGCAACGTTTTCTCAAAATGTTGGCATTCTATCCACACTGAAACAATGTTTTTGCCCAGAGAAAAATTATGGATGTTCCTGCATTGTTGTTTTATATTACATTCCTGCAATTATGACAGAAAATGTACCTGCAATTTGTGTCCTGTGGCAGTTATGTATTAGATCCAAGCATGGAATGGCATTTGAGTCTGACCTGTACTGTAAGAAAACATTATCCACAGAAAAGCTATGGATATCAATTTAATATCAATTTTAAGGGTGGCCAACCCTTGCCCTGCCTCGTAAATATTTTTTAATGCCGTAAAACTGCACTTGCGTTAACATGCTAATATTGACCAATTTGACAGCACTAGTTAATATTATTTTTTATATTAATTTTGTGAAAAAGTTTTCTGTTTTTAGTCTGTTCCTCAACTGTGACATAATTTCCACAGTAACCAGCAGTTTTGCTATTAATATTTAATACAGTAGCTGAGAGCAAACGCTAACACCCTGTGGCTGATAGCATCTCTATTTCTAAACGTATTATCCTACAGTCTTACGTAAATATTTTTGACTCATATCACATCGGATAAAAATGTTTTACTGCAGATAGATCTGACTGGAAATAGGTTTCAGGTCACATTTATTCTGCTGGTTGAGCACTCAGTGGGTGTCTGGGAGGCAAAGCTTAAAATCTGGATCAAAGCCCTTGCTCACTGACCCCTCTGGACCCGATCCACAATCGGAGCACTACAGAGAGCGAAAAATACCCACTTGTGCTCCAGACCAGCATGCATTGCATTTTTACAGTATATGCAGTTTTGGATTTGCATGTTTATGTGTTGGAATCGATTTCTGGTGGCTCTCTGTCCTAATGACTAATATAAGTCTAGTCGGAATCAATACGATGTCCAAAAATCAAAGTGACTTTTGTGAAATGACACGCATGATGGTTTTAGTGTTAGCCCTGTGCTTGAACAAATCTTTGAGATTTGCAAGCAGCTTTGCATAAGGATTTGCATAAGGATTTCCTTTGCACTTACAAACACCTTTACAAGATGGTCAAAGAGCAAGTGTTCAATGAGCCCCGAGCCTCTTTCACAAGAGAACAGTCAAAGTATGCGATGTTTCAGTCGGCCGAGCGAGACGGCTTCGGCAAGCTGTAAAAACAGGGTCTCGCAACAAGCGAGGCCTTGTTTTTTCCTGCCGACTTGGCGGAGAAAGACAGTGAGACAGAGGTCAGAGAGGCAGCCGGAGGATGGGTCTTATCCAGCACCCTAATCCTGCCGGGAGCTCGGCCGTTTGAAGTCACATCTGCTGCAAATTTCTCTCCGCCGAGCTCAGGCAGGAGGAAGTCTTAAGTCTGAGGGGGGTGGGTTTCCCCTGGTGGTGCTGAGACGCCTCAATCCTCATCCTGGGTCACCTGCACTAGACCTGTATTCACACGGCTGAGTGTTTTATTGTTCTCAGAGGAAGTGCTGAGCTGGAATCAGATGGTCGACGTTGCTGCATTGTGGGAATGATTACTCTGTGTGGTAATATTTTACATTGCAGTGATCATGTTACATGTACATATAACTTTGATTAAAACGGGTTGCAGCTATTTTGCTGTCTTTGTTAAATGAATGTTGCATACTTTTTCCTTCATCATTTTTTTTTTCTACTTTTCAAAAAGTTATAGTAATATACGTAAAAATCAAAGTAAATAAATAAATAAATAAATATTTTAATATTTCTTACAAATTTGTATGAAATTGTATTGTATATTATTACATTTTTAATTTATTATTAATTTTCAAATTCAAATCATAAAATTTGCTGCCACTCAAAAGAGGTAACTTTTCCTCCAAATCAATAATTCTACCCAAATAAATATGCTAGCTACAAAATTATTTTATTTATTTTTATTTTATTTTATTTTATTTTTTTTTTTTTAAATGTGAATTTGATGAATTTGAATTTTGAAAAAATGGAATGAATGAATGGATGAATGAATGAATAAGGTGTGAAAATACAAGGCCAAATAACTGTTATGCTTCATGTAAATAAGGAACTAGTGGTTTGTATTTATTATTTATGTATTTGTATTTTTAACAGCTACTGTTATTTAAATGAATATGAAATAACACTGGGGTCAAAAGAGGAGAAACAGTTAATCTGGAAAATTATACAAAGCAAAATAGTCATAAATATTTAAATATTTCTTACAAATTTGTATTAAATTATATTGTATATTATTATATTTTTAATTGATTATTACATTTTTATATAGGTTTTTCTCAATTAGCAGTAGCATTTCCACCAAATCATTAAATAATACCCAAATAAATATGCTAGCCATGAAATTAGTTTTAACTTAATTATTTTTTTATTTATTTTTATTATTTATTTATTTATTTATTTATTTTATTTAATTTTTTTTTTTTTTATGTAAATTTGATGTCTCAGGAAAAAAAAAAAAATGAATGAATGAATGAAGGAATGAATGAATGCACGGATGAATGAATGAATAAGGTGTGAAAATCAAGGCCAAATAAGTGTTATTTTTCGTGTAAATAAGCAATCTGTGGTTTGTATTTAATATTTATGTATTTGTATTTTTCACAGCTACTGTAATTTAAATAAATATGAAATAAGACGGGGTCAAATAAGCGAACCTTTTTTTCTTTCATTGTTTTATAGATTAAAAAAAAAGTTTATAGTCATAATAATAAGGATAATAACAACAAATGCACAACTGTTTTGGATAGAAACCTGGCAAAACATAACCCAAAACTGACCATAAATGATGTTTATGAAAAACGAACCCAGATAGCTTATAATAAGCAGACATGGCATGGCAACATAGAACAGTATTTACTGTATATAAACTGCTGAACTGCTGAAAAAAAAAAAATGAAGGTAATGAGTGAAAATGTAAAAAGTATGTTTTAAGAGAATGTGTGCTCACACGGCAGTAAAATGCTGCGATTGAAGAAACATTTTTTTTTATTTTTTTGGATTGACATGTTATAAATAAAGTATGATTGAAATTATATTAATCTGAATATTTGTTTATGATTTCATTGACAGGATTGATTTGATCCTTGGTTAGCGCTCACATTCCTGACCTCTTTTGTATATGCTGACCTTACTTACTATGAGGTCTCAGGTGCAGTGGCTTGAGGGTATACGTGCCTGAGCCATTATTCATGATTTGCCCGGGCCAATATCCAATGTCCCAAGGGTAATTCTTCACTCATAAATGTATCTGCTTGTGTCTTAAGAAATGACCTCTGGAGAGATATTTTGAGGTTTAATGAATGCAAAATCAAGTCTTGTGAGCAGTTAATGAGCATTGAGAAAATGAAAGTTTGCATACAAGCCAATGGCCAAATCGGTTTTGTTGCAAATGAGGCACATGCACACGCACTCATGGTCAATCTTGTTGTCAAAACAGCACTCCTGTGTTCAGCCTACCATGATGGAGAGAAAATGAAAGAGAGAGTTTATTCACAGCCGAGCCTTTGTCAGCATATTCCCTTCAGATCACCGAAAAAAGACAACAGTAACTCGCAGTGTGTCAAAACGCGACGGCGCTTGTGCGTAAACTGGTGTTTAGTTTGGTGTGCAGATGGAAATGTATTTATATACTGCAGGGCATCATGAACAATCTCTGAACTTCACAGACTTTGTGCCAGCAGTCATTTGGCGAGAGCATAAGCCATTGTGACATAATCTGTTTCAGTTAGACTGACAGGCAGAGTCAGAGAGGAGCCAGTGTCTGCCACACATGTCAGCCTGAGCTTCTGTCAATCCAAAGACTGACAGCTTTTTTTGTTTTTTGTTTTTTTTTTGAAGATGGGATTTTTTGAATTCATCAATCCAAAAAAGAAACTATAAGCAAACATCTTTTTTTCTGGCAAACAGAATATTAAGAAACCTCATTGAAAAAGTGGTCTACACTGAGACTTTGATTGAAGTTCATCTGGTGGTAGTTACTAGTTAAATAAACATTATACAACAGTTCCGATCTTGACGTTTGGTTGGAAATGCGGCGTTCCAAGAGTCCTGATGCAATCCCAACAGCACTGCTTGCTTAGTACTTAGTAGTAAATAGTACTTTTTACTATTTATATCACTCCTCATTTGCATGTTTGTATGGCTTTCTCTGTCTGTGGGTTACATCAATGCCACCAGTAGGTGGCGGTAGGTGAGTCAGTAGCTATGTTTCCATCACCCTGTTTTTATGCACATTTTGAAGTGCGCATCAGAAGAATTCTGCACATTTTAAAGTGTGCATCAGAAACAAGAAAAAAGTCTAGTTCGCAAAAATTCGCAAAAACGTTTCCACTCGCTTGAGGTGATTTTTGATCTATGCGAAAGGGTTAATGGGAATAATGGGAGATGGAACCACATTTACCAAATAAATTCCTTCATGCGCATCAAAAAAAGTAATGTGTTTTGTGTTATGGGATGGGATAACTTGACAAACCAGTGGACTGATCTTGTTGCATAGCATTTGAAATGTTATCTTCATTCTTAACCCTTAAATGCATACCTCGGTTCTTTAGCGACCCGGGACATTATTTACTACCCTCTCCCTCCTTCTTTTTTTTAAGTTTGACATTAGCTTTCTTTGTATTCCTATCTATTCATTCTAAACAATAAAACAAGAGGGAAAAAAAAAAAAATATATATATATATATATATATATATATATATATATATATATATATATGTCTGTTTTCTCATTCATTTTTTGTAAAAAGTGTATAGCAGGGGTCAACAAACTTGTTCCTGGAGGGCTGGTGTCCTGCAGAGTTTACCTCCAACTTTCCTCAACACACCTGCCTGGAAGTTTCAAGTATACCTAGTAAGACCTCGATTAGCTGGTTCAGGTGTGTTTGATTAGGGCTGGACCTAAACTCTGCAGGGACACCGGCCCTCCAGGATAGTATGTGTAAAGTATATTTTTTGTGTGCAAAAATATGTAAATATCCGATTACTCAATACATGCAATTCACTTTTATTCCTTTGAGATGACACTGCTTGATATACAATAATGACATGATGTTTCACTCATAATTACAGCAGGCATAAAACAAAAAAATATCATCAGCAAAATTGAATTGGTTTGAATGGCTTTACTGCAGAGCAAATACTGCATGCCATAAAATATAAATGTTTTATGGTGGATGTGGTGAAGAAGCTACCAGCAATCAAAAGAATGATTTTGAAGTAATTGAAAACAATAGTTTTGCGAATATGTTTGAGATATGAGCCAGAAATATGAGCCAGATGCTGAATGTGCTGTGGAAGTGCGCTCTGATGATAACGGCGATGGTAAAATCATCTGCTCAGATTGAACCCTTCTAAGTTTCTTAAGTATTTTATTCTTCTGTAATTGTTCTTAAAATATCAAGAGAGTTTTTTTTGATATTGCAGAAGTTAGACCCAATCCGTGCTAGATATATAGGTCCGGGTCACTAAAGACCCAAATATGTATTAATGATTGGCAAAACAGTCATGCATTTAAGGGTTAAATGCCCAAGCAAAGTCTGTCGTCAAAGTATATCTGTATAATTGCCTCCCAGAACTGTCTTACACGACTGTGTTCCCAAACAGCAGGCATCCACCTCTGAAAGCAATGACCGCATGTATTGTGTTTTATCAGTTTGCTCTAAAGTGCAAGTAATTTATTACATATGAAAATTATTATGTTTAGTGGATTCTTGTAGTTTATAGATAGTTTGTCAGAAAGTGACTATTTTATTCTCTTTGACTCTTTGATGAAAAAGTTTTATGCGATATTCCAATTTTACACATAAGATAAATTCCCAACTTTGGATGGAAACCCAGATAGTGAGTCATTTACTGAACTGACTCAGTCTACAACACTGATTCGTTCAGGAAAGAAACAGGTTTCTGTCTTTGCAAATGTGAGTCATTGAAACATTTACTAAATTAGTTAATTCACCTTGTAAAAATATGCATGATTTTCTTTTTAAAAATTAAGTTAGGTCTTATGAATTAGCCACCTTGCAAACCATGTATGAATTGCTGTGAGATCGGGTTGGATAAACTAAGTGTGCATCTGATGGACACTTTACTATCCCATGAGGCCACAGAAGGGAATTTATAAATGACATTGAAGCAAGGCAGCTGAAACTGGTACAGTAAATCCCATGACAATGTCAACATGACATGAGGGGATGCAACAAACTGCCTATTATCATGAGTGAGGCATTAGATCATTCATTTAACCAATTTGTTCGAAGCCACTGAATCTTTTAGGAACAAAACTAGCAAATCGTATCGTAATGTTATGGTGTTGCTAGAGGAGGAGTACAGTGAGAAATGCTTAGTTCCCACAGTGACGTTCAGTAGTAGTAAAGCTCTTATATAGGGATTTATGAGTGCTGAAGGTGTGAGGGAGTTGTGCTTTATCAATGTGGACATGTGTTTCACCCAGTCTTAACACTCTTGAGCAGCTGTGGGGGATTCTGTAGAGATGAGCTAAGCAACACTCAACATTTAAGACCAGGGCATTTAAGGAGGTCATCCTCCAGGAGTTGAACAGGACAGATGTGACAATTCATACACTGTGTCATGAATATACTGCTCTGACCCAAGACCACTGGATGACCCAAGGCCACTGGATGCTAAGTTCACAGATTGAGCGATTGAAGTGATGTGTTGCTGGATCTAATAATGAACGTAGTGGTCGTCATTTACTCCCGACATCTGAGCCGCTGAAGAAGCAGCAGATTCTGTTTGTTTGTGAATGGAATGCGCCTCCCGATCTACATATATCCGCGCAAATCATTCGTGATCCAGCTTCACTTACAGCAGAAGTGAGTATAAGGGTTTTTTTTTTAATTAATCTTTGTGATCACCTTTCCTAATAATGTGCTAGTTAGCAAGTTTAGCGGCTAAACGCAGCTAAATGTGGCTAAAGTAAACAGGCTCGTCACTTCACAGAGAGAAGAGAGGGGCGGGGCAAGCAGAGCTCATTTGCATTTAAAGCAGCCTGACCAGAATGAGATGATTTTTGCAGAGCTCATTTTGGCAAGGTAAAAAGGGTGTTGTTTTACACAACCATTGAGATTTTTTAACCAAAGTATATTATAGACTTTTCATTAAGACCAAGAAGAATCATATCAACTTGTGGAAAATAGGCATCCGATGACCCCTTCTTCAAGTTCTGGAGGACATATTAAGTACTAGATTATACATTGGAATTAAATCTCAGGTGTTCTCATTTCTGCAATCCCTTATTTAAACAAAATTGGCTAATTTATTTATTTTACAGAAAATATTGACATATATACTTTTGTTTTTATTAAGTATATGTTTAACACATTTCAGTTTTGCAATCTTTCCATGAATTATATTAGTGATCATTAAGAAAATACATCTTTTATATTTATCCAGAGAGGGTGTACTCGTTTATTTCTGTGCACTGTATGTGTATATATACTGTACGTGTGTAACCAGCTCATTACTTTCCATTAGATTTAAATAAGGCAAACAGTTTAGCTGACTTAAGCGTGTTTATTTCTCATAGTTCGGTAATGGCTTTCAAAAATGCAGTAAAGATTAAATAAGTGTTTTAAAGCCCTTAAGAACAGGTTAGATGACTAACTGCCACTTGGCCCTTCTGATAACCATCCACACTAAAATTCTCTTTGGCAGGGTAATAATTCTGTTAATCTCAGATTACATCTTTTAAAAACTCAATTTCACACCTGAAAGCCATGTCTGATTTGGGTTTATTGCTTCAGACACTCCCATCATCCAAGTTAGTGATTTATGCGCTGAATCTAATACTAGCGCGGAGTTATGTTCCACTTTTACGGTAATTGCTTCGTGTTTACCCTGCCATTGTTTACAATGAGTGAAACTGTCTCAACAAGGGTGTAAACGTGAGACTGTTTATACAGCTCGATCCCGTCTGACCGTATGAGTCTCTTTTTGTCGGCTCTTCAGTTTTGTTGTTTACATTTTACAAATTGCCCAAATGCTTCCACTGCCTCGAGACAAATGAGATTGGGTCGAGATTAAGACGTTCTGGTTTTTGGAGGTGGCTGTTTTGCTGCGCGTCCTCATGAAAAGGTTTGTTTACGATCCGCTGCTATCGCCGCCCTCATCTGCAAAATGTAAGAAAGATCCTCAAATAACATTTTTTCCCTCATATGGCTTTGCTCAGGCAAAAAGCCCCTTCATCCCAATCTGTACCTCCATCTGCTCCCTGCGGTTTAGCAGAAAACAGTTTGCTTCTCTCCTGTTCCACGCACAGAGAACCGACTTTTAAAGAGGGGTCTCGGATATCTCCCAGCGAGACTCACTAGGAATGCTGGGATATGTTAATACTGGTGTTAAAAACACACTCGGTGTGATGGGGAAGTGTGTTATGTTATGATCCTCACTGCGCCGAGGGGGCCGCAGCGAGTGATGATGTAAAGTTTATTGATTTACGGCATCGATCGCCCCCTCCTGCGGCATGGCACCTCAGAGGGATGTTGGTCCTCTGACAAACTCTTTCTTTCCTTGTCTTTTCCGGTTTTTTTTGTAGCTCCGGTGCCCACCGCCCCGTTCAGAACAACTGAGGCATGACACTGCAAATGACATATTGCTAATCGTCCTACACTCCAGCGAATCCGGAATGACCTCTGTTCTTTCTTACGACTGCACAAATGGGACGTTGTGCGCTAACTAGCTACTGCAGCTACCTCTCGAAATAAGAAAGGAAAGGAACAAGGAAAAATTAAAGGGAACCAAGGTCAGTGTGTGTCTGGGCCCTTTGTATAATTCATGCCTTGCGTCCTCCGTTTAACTCATTTTTTTCTCTCCTTTCAGACGGTGGCACCTCAGATAAATTGTACCGTTCCAGAGAGCTGGACTGCAGCGTACATGTCCTCATGTCACCGTGACTCAAGATGAAGAGATCGCAACCCCGCGTTCATTATTCAGGGAAGATGGAGCGAGCCAGGTAGCAACACCTGAATGAAACCTGAGGGTCAGGCTGAACGCCGAGGTAGACTTTATTATATAGCGCTGCTGGAGAACTGAATGAAACCATTAGATCTTCACACGTACACACAACTAGGTTTGGAGTGGCCTGAAAAGTATTTGCACACTTAACCAACACATGCACTTGATTTAAGTGCATTAAAACAAATGCATTAATAATACAAATCGGAGAGCAAACGATAGCTTTTCATTAACTTTTCTTAATGACATAACCAGCTGGTCCCAAGGTGATTTTTATTAAATGTACACTATACCGTTCAAAAGTTTGGAGTCAGTAAGGCTGATTGAGAAAAAAAAAAAAAAAAAATCTATTTCAAATAAATGTTGCTCTTTTGAACTTAAAAACGTAAAAAATGTTACACAAAAATGTTATGCAACACAATTGTTTTCAACACTGGTAATAAGCAGAAATGTTTCTTGATCGTCAAGTCAAATGATTTCTGAAGGATCATGTGACACTGAAGTAATGACGCTGAAAATTCAGCTTTGCATCAAAGGGATAAATTACATTTTAAAATATATTAAAATGTAAAAAGTTATTTTAAATTGTAATAATATTTCACAGTTGTACTGTTTATATTATAATATATTACATTTTAAAATATATTGAAACATTATTAATATTTCACAATTTTACTTTTTTAAATACATTTTATCAAAAATAAATAAATAAATAAATAAATAAATAAATAAATAAATAAAACATTTCCTACCTCAGAATGGAGTAATGATGATGCCAATTCAGCTTTGCATCAAATGAATAAATTACATTTTAAAATGTATTAAAATAGAAAAGGTTATTTTATTGTAATGATATTTCACAGTTTTACCATTTTTAATATATTTGATAAAAATAAATAAATAAATAAATCCTACCTTAAACTGGAGTAATGATCAAAGGATTACATCACATTTTAAAATATATTGAAATGGAAAAAAAAAAAAAATTATAGTGTGATAATATTTCTCAATTTTGCACTTAAAAAAAACAATACATAAATAAATAATGATGCTGAAAATTCAGCTTTGCATTAAAGGAATTACATTTGAAAATATATTAAAATTGAACAAAAAGTTATTTTAAATTGTAATAATATTATACATTTTCATTGTTTTAATATGTTTGATCTAATACATGAAGAAAAAAAAAAAAAAACTTTCCTACCTTAAACTGTAGTCATGATGCAGAAAAGTCTGCTTTGCATCAAAGGAATAAAGTGCATTTTAAAATATATTAAAATAGAAAAGGTTTAAACTGGAAATATAATTCACAATCTTACTGTTTTTTAATATATTTGATCAAATAAATTTATATATATATATATATATATATATATATAAACTTTTCTACCTCAAACTGGAGTACTGATGCTGAAAATCCAGCTGTGCATCACAACAATAAATTATATTTTAACATTTATTAAAACAGAAAAAGTTATTTTAAATTGTAATTATATTACATAGTTTACAATGTTTTAAATATTTAATCAAACTGAATTAATGATGCTGAAAATTCAGCTTTGCATCAAATAAATAAATACAATTTTAAAATATATTAAAATAGAAAAGGTTATTTTGAATTTAAATATATATATATATATATATATATATATATATATATATATATGTATAGTATAATAAAAAAAAAAAATCCTACCTCAATCTGAAAGTAATGATGCTGAAAATTCAGCTTTGCATTAAAGGATTAAACGAAGAAAAAATATATATATATATATATATATATAAAAAAAAAAAAAAAAAAAAAACTTCTCTATCTCAAACTGGTGTAATGATGCTGAAAATTTTGCTTTTCATCAAAGGAGTAAGTTAAGTTTTAACATATATTAAAGTAGAAAAGGTTCTAATAATATTTGACAGTTTTGCTAATATATTTGATTACAAAATAAATAAATAAACTTAAACCTCGAACTTCTGACCGGTACTGTGTATTACATATTTTATCATTTGCTCTTTCCTGTTTGTGTGTAATTGTTGAAAACACTTGCTGTTTTTTACCAAGGCCTCTTGTTTTGGTAATTTGTTATTTATTGCGATGGTATTCATACATTTTTAAGGTGTCTAAATACTTTTTCAGGGCCGCTTTACGCAGTGAATGACATAAGGCTCTATGAAATGTGCTAAAAATATTATCCGGTTAAATCAGGTTCAAATGAAATCAAATTATTAGGCAGAAAAAAATATGAGGCTGATGAAATATTCATTATTTACACAGTGGAACAAATAATCTTAATGTAACCTGATTTTTTGAATGAAACCAGTTTCCTCTTCTTTTAAAGATTTTCCCTACTGCACCATAATTACGTATCACTGAATTATGATATAACAAAACTTGACAGCTCTCTGCCTTGATGTTTCACATTTGAACGCTACGTATCATTTTGGCAATCAGACCTTTGCGAGACATTTCTTGGCACGGTCAAACCATATGAATGATTTGCATTTATATTTATTCTCCCACTAGATGCTTTCTTACCGAACTGACATATCTCATGTGTTATGTTATTCTGTGGTCATACTTCAGCGAGTAGTTGAGGTCACGACTTCAGCGCTAGACTAGAACGACATGCGTGTCATTGCCTACAGAGCAGCACTCGATATATTTTATGCCTTTCAAACTTTATGTAATTACCAGAGGCATTGGCTTACATTGTGGAATGCTACCAATCTTCACAATGGAGTTGGGTTTCCATATCTGTTTCGAGATCTGAAACATTTACGCCTTTGGCAAAGGCCCTGATTTCTTTGTTTCAAGCATGCGTAGATGTATTGGTCTTGATATTTTCCGTCTTGCGGTTTGCCCAAAGGGACGCTGTTATCACGTAGCCTTCTTGAACTTCTGAAATGTTAAATGCGTCGGTTTGTCACGTCAGATTTCCTCTACATGCTATGGGAATACCATAATACATTACACCATTTCTTGTGTATTTTTACATGCCAATGATAATGGAGGTTAATTTAAAGAAAATGCTATAAACAATGACCTGACTTGCTTAAAGTTCAATCAGTCGTCACCAGATTTCCTTCTCTCGTAGTTAGTACCAAAACATAGCGTGAGGTGAAAAATGCGAATGAATTTGAAATGTTGAATAAAGCTGAAAGCGACTGGATGAAAGCGATACGCGCGCCGTTTGAATGCTGAATGCGTACTTTAAACATTCAGGCTTATCATCGCCTTTCATGTTACTTGATCCTCTTTAGCATTTCTTTATATGTGAATGAGTTTGTCTACTGAAACATATGAAGCACAACAAGAGCTGAATTTAATAAAGGGAACTGTCAGATGTGACGCGCGTTCAAACTCGGCTTTTTCAAATCGGCTGAAAACATTCTCCACCGGGAGGCCGTTGAGAAGAGAGATCGTTTGATTAATTAGGTGGTTTGTTGAGAGAGATTTAAATGGTGCTGTGCTGTCAAAATTCCCTGCCATTCTCAGTTTTAACCACAGTAAAAACAGATACTCGGAGTGAAACACACTCACACAGTATCAGCTTTGTTGTTCAGGTCACTTTGAGTTTTTTTTTTTTTTTCTCCAATGACAGTTTTATCTGTTGTTCAGGTGCAGCCAATATTTTGTTCAATAGATGCACAGTCCAAAAGAAAAAAAACAAAAAACAAAAAACAAAAACAAAGACAGTGTTGTTGCTGCGAGAAAACCTGACAACAAAAATGTAAGGAATGGCAAAAATCCTCTTGCTTATTTAAACCATCTAACAAGTTCAGCTTTTAATTCCCACGGTCCATTCATTCATTCATTCATTCATTCATTCATTCATTCATTTGTATTTTATTTTTTCTGAGAGTATCACATTACCTCAAGGACTGACTTTTTTTTTATTAATTTATATATAATAAAGTGTAAGCAATTTTATTTATTATAGAATATCTAGCTAGCTAGTAATCTAGCTATCATTTTTATTTGTTTATTTTATATAAAATCCAAACATAATTCATGCATTCAATTATTCATTAGTTTATTTAATTATTTATCAATCGGTGAAATAAGAATAGTTTGCACTCATGTTTTGTGAGACTATTATGTTTCCACAAGAACAGTCATTATATTTTTATGATGAAACTGAATATTTTATTTATTCATTAATCCACTGATTGATTGATTGATTGATTCATCCATCCATTCTTTCAATCAATCAATCAATCAATCATTCATTCATTCATTCATTCATTTCAGTGTAAAAGAAGTTTGCACTTTATTTATTTATTTATTTATTTATTTATTTATTTATTTATTTATTCATCTGTAATTCTAATAGTTTGTACACAGTCCTTTATTTATTTATTTATTTATTTATTTCAGTGTAATAAACAATTTGCGCACAAAGTCCATCATTTATTTATTTATTTATTTATTCATTCATTCATCAGTGTAATTCTAATAGTTTGTACACATAGTCCATTATTTATTTATTTATTTATTTCAGTGTAATTAGAATTCTTTGGATACAAAGTCCATCATTCATTCATTCATTCATTCATTCATTCATTCATTCATCAGTGTAATTATAATAGTTTGCACACAGTCCATTATTAATTCATTTATTCATTAATCCATTGATTGATTGATTGATTGATTGATTCATTCATTTAATTAATTAATTATTTAATTAATTAATTCATTCATTCATTCATTCATTTCAGTGTAAAATAAGTTTGCACACATATTTATTTATTTATTTCAGTGTAACAGAACAATTTGCACACATATTTATTTATTTATTTATTTATTTATTTCAGTGTAATTAGAATACTTTACATACAAAGTCCATCATTCATTCATTCATTCATTCATTCATTAATCCATTGATTCATTGATTCATTAATTTAATTAATTAATTATTTAATTCATTAATTCATTCATTCATTCATTTCAGTGTAAAAGTTTGCAGATATTTATTTATTTCAGTGTAATAGAACAATTTGCACACATATTTATTTATTTATTTATTTATTTGTTTGTTTGTTTGTTTGTTTGTTTGTTTCAGTGTAATTAGAATACTTTGCATACAAAGTCCATCATTTATTTATTGATTTATTTATTTGTTTGTTTGTTTGTTTGTTTCAGTGTAATTAGAATACTATGCATACAAAGTCCATCATTTATTTATTTATTTAATTATTTATTTATTTGTTTGTTTGTTTATTCATTCATTCATTTATGTATTTGTTTATTCATTCATAATATTTATTTATGAACATTCATTGTGTTTGTTATAGGCAAACTAAACTTCAAACAGTTCAAAAAAGGGAGGAAAAATACTGATTTATAGTCATCTGCTCATCTCTTTAACAAAGGTTGTAGACCATTGATTCTAAATTATTGCGGCATGAATCTAAGTTTATTACATTACATCAATTAATCGATTTATTCATCCATTTATATCTTAGTAAAATAAGAATAGTTTGCACACCTGGAGTGTAGTTGGACAGCAGTGCGTAATATTAGGCCACCAAGACTGAAGCAGTAATGTTTGAGTAAGCGCTCTCGGTGTGAGAACATGCCTCGAGACTGCCTGCGCTGGCTTCAGGCCAGTTGAACCGATAGGTTAACAAGAAGAACTTGTTCTTATCAATGGGGCCCTTTATTCGTTCTGTACACAGACACACAAACTCTCACACTTACAGCCCTGCAGGCATAACAGCACGGCTGACACCAGCGCAGCTCTTCGCGGCTTTAATCACGCCGTTTTAAGTGACACGGGCAGAAAGTCATTGTTATTATTCCTCCGGCGTGGAACACGAGAACCGTCCGGTCGAGCCCAGCTCTGCCCCGATCGCCAGGGCGACAGGAGGAAGGTGGGAGGAAGCCGTCACTCTCCTCAGCTGGGCTTATCTTGGCTGGCGGCTAGCCGCAGCTTTCGGCTAGAGGAAACAATCTTAACAGGCTAATCTCTTATGCTAAATCCTGGTGAAAATAAAAGCGTTTTTGACAGCGTTTAATTACAAACAGGGCAGTTTCAGGTAACTCCTCCTTCGCCACACACACACACACACACACACACACACAGAGACTCACTTCCCAGCAATTATGTCCTTTTGGTCTTGTCAGTGCAGCCGTTTTTTGTGCACAGCGTAGCTCAGCATTTCCACTCATGCAGCAGAAAGGCCAATTGCACCATTACTCACTGGCCAGCACTCTGTGACCTTAGCAGAGGTGACCCGCCTTGACTGGGATGCAGACTGATGGGCCAAGCAGGACTTGGTTCAGCAGTCGGGTGATAATTGCTTTAATAGCACAATGCCAGTGAGAGCGCCACATTACAGCCCGATCCATTACTCATTATAAGGTGACCAGACTTCTGAAATGAAAACCAGGGACATTTTTTTTTCTTCAGTGGTCAATATTGCAATTTAAATTTTTCACTAACAAACTGATCCTCTCTTTTATAGTTAACAAATTTAATATAGTATTTACTTTGTAACATTTTCATTCATTCATTCATTCATTCATTCAAAAGATGACTATACACATACTACACGATAGCATTCAAAAGTTTAGGTTCAGGTTAAGTTTAGGTTCAAATATAAGATTTTATATATATATATATATATATATATATAATGAAGATATGTGCAAATTATTGTAAGTACGCTAAAATAAATAAATAACATATTATGTAATATTATATAATAAGTAAAATATTCAGTTTGCTCACAAAACAAAACAAATAAACAAAGAAAACCATGATTTTACTATTGATAAATAAATTAACTAATAATAATAATAATAATAATAATAATAATAATAATTGAATGGATTAAACATTTCCCCCCTGTTTTCAATGTGTTTGGAGTTGTGGAAAATTAAATTAAATAAAAAAAAATAATTAATTAATGAAGTGAAATGAAATGAAATTAAATTAAATTAAATTAATATATAATAATTAAAATATCATATAACAAATAAAATATTCTATAACAAATAAAATATCCTATAATAAATAAAATATTCTAAAACAAATAAAATATTCAGTTTGCTCATAAAAATATAATGACGGTTCTTGTCGAAAAGTAATAGTCTCACAAAAAAAAAAGTTTTCACTATTGATAAATAAATAAATGAGCTAATAATAATACTAATAATAATAATAATAATAATAATAATAATAATAATAATAGAATTAATCCATTCTATTTTCTATTTTCAAACACAGAAAATAAGGGGAAAAATAATTATTTTCAATGTGTTTGGAGTTTAGTTTGCCTGTGAAAAACACAATGGGAATGTGGATAAATAAATAAATAAATAAATAAAAGGTTTTTTTTTTATTAATTTATTTGATCAAAATACAGTAAAAACAGTAATATTGTAAAATATTATTGCAATTTAAATTAACCTGTTTTTTAAGCAAAGCTGAATTTTTAACATCATTACTCTGGTCTTCCATGTCACAAGATCATTCAGAAAGTTTATTATTATCATTATTATTATTATTATTATTATTATTATTTTGCTAAATTTTTCTTTCTTTTTTTCTTTCTTTCTTTCTTTCTTTGAAACCATACTCTTTTAAAGGGCTCTTTTATAAATACAAAATCAAACAATCAATCAGTCGATTAATCAATCTTGCTGACCCCAATCTTTTAAATGGTATACTGCTCTCTTACTTAATCAAGGGCTGAAGACCCCGATTTACATTTCTAAATGATTACTGCATTGATCTAATGCTATACAACAAAAAGCAACTGAAACTGAAAAAAAAAGGATAGTTTAGGATAGTTTTCGCTATGTATAGAATGTTCAGTCTTTGCTCTGCATCAGTGTTCATCGCTTCTTGACAGACACATGACAGCCTCAAAGAGCCTCCGACATGTCAGTAAGCCAGTGAGCTGCTTTTTTTTTTTGACCCTATTATTTTATGGGCTCTTTTAAACACAGTACAAACTGATATTTCTGAGGACAGCTCCACCCAAGCATAGGACAGTACCCTAAAAAAGCGACTGCCCCTTTCAAAAAAAAACGGAATGTTGAAAAGCTGATGCACGGATTTGAAAGAGAGGCTTGATTCCTGATAACAATGCACTAAATAGCAGCAGTTTGACCTTCTTAAGTTTCTTTAATTGTTCTGACAAAACAAAGTAACTGAATTCAAGATCAATTCTTGACTTTAGCCTCGATTAACCTGAGACGCGTTTGATTGTGACTCCTATTGTCTGTCAGTCACTCAAACACCAACTTTCCATCTCACAAAGCCTTTGAAACCTGCTTAAATATTTGATAACGATTTAAAACATTGTTTCCGTTGTGTTGCTAAGGCCCGGACACAATGCAAACGCACGGATAAACCTGAAATGAATTAAAGCACGTTTATACATATGTGGGTGACTTGGCAGCGGTAACATCCACAATCTTAGAGGTTGCGTGGCATATTTCTTCTGAATAAGCCGAGATCCTTTCATTTGAAAAACGTGTGACGGGGAATCGTAAATCACATGATATACTTCACGGTGCTGGAATGGCAGAGCAAGATTTCACTAATTCCTTCCCTGAGGGGAAAATGCGGTATCTTCTGCGGTGGGTTTTACTGAAAGATGAACATATTAGTTGTAGTAATAGAATGCAAGACATGCTTTTCTTGGAACGCTCATTAGCAGAAAACATGAAATATGTTTGTTATGAGTAATCACATTTTACACAACCATACACATAACATTCACTGCAAAATCCGCTCTTCTGTTTAATAAAAGAACACACTTTAGGCTACAGTAGTCATTTTTTTCATCTTTTTTTGGCTTTGGTCTTTTTTTTTTAAAGCTAGACATTGTGTTCTTTTGTTTTAGTTTTTCTTTTCTTTTTCCTTGGTTATTCTGATTAAAGACGGGAGCGCAGAGACGCGGGGTATAAAAGGCTAGTTCACTACGTGCACAAAAACATTAGTACTTCTACTGGTGTTCCCTACAAACATTAGCGCGGCGATATTCCCTCAGAGCAGCTCAGCTTTGGCCCGTCCCTCTAAAAGTTTTCCTTTTACTATTTCACATCCTCCCCCACAAGCCTGTAAAGGCATCTTTTTATTTCCTTTAGCTTTTGGATATTTTTCAGCCAAGAAGCTCAATATACACAAGCCCCCTGTGTGTGTGAGAGAGAGAGTGTGTGTGTGTGTAGGTGTTCCTCAGCCTCAGGTCATTTAGATGGAGGCTTTTTACGGTTTCCACTGTACAGTTAACTGTAGACGTTTTGACATTTCTTAAGTCTTAAACCCTCCATACTTTTGCGGTGGAGTTCTCGGTGAATGGATGCACAACTGCACACACACACTTTCACGTGTATACACTGGGCTCCGAGATTGTGTTTATAGTAAATTTCTTGCTAGATAAATAACTAAAAAGAAAACCAAATAAAACAACTTCGCTATGTGTGTGTGTCTGTGTCTATGTCTGTGTTATTGTGGTGTTTTTGTATACTATCACAGTATTTATTAATAATTAATTTATTAATATTAATGTTTAATTAGCCTTTTTGTATACTTTTAATTTTTAGTTTAAATTTAGTCTGTTTGCTTTTTACATTTTTAGTTTTTTTTGTTTTTTTTGTTTTTTTAGTTTTACTTTAATTTCATTTTCAGTTTTAGTCATTTTAGTACTTCAACATTTTTCAAGTAAAAGCTTTTCAAGGCAACATTTTTAATTTCCATTAATTTTGCCAGCTTTATTTCAGTTTATTAAAACTAATGTTGTAGTTTTGTTTTGTAACTGTAACAACACCGATATATATTTATCAATAAATGCATATACAAAAACATTTTTAATATATAAAATAATAATTGGAATGTATATCAAGCATGTTAATTAATTAGTACATCGTTAATCAAATTACATTAAATGTTACAGTTTAATACATTTCCAAGACAACTACTCTACTTTCATTCATTATTTCAGCTTTTTCAGTTAGCAAAAATAATTTTAATAGACACGTGTAGTGTTTTTTTTTTTTTTCATTTATTATTTGATAGTGAAAAGATAATGCATATTTTTAAATAAAATTAATATTTAATATTGAAAATATAATGCATATTGTGTTTTAATAAAATTAATATTTAATATTGAAGATATATTTTATATCATATTTAATATGCATATATATTTTTTTAATAAAAGCAATATTTAATATAAAAAAGATAATAATGCATACTGCATTTTTAATAAAAGTAATATTTATTTTGAAAAGATAATAATGCATAGTGTTTTTTCAATAAAATTAATATTTAAAATTGGAAAAATAATAATTTGTGTGTACACACATAATTTATATTTTATATAAATTAATATTTAATATTGAAAAGATAATGCATATTGCAATGTGTATAAAAAAATAATCAAAGAAATATGTTGATTAAATCACAATTATATACATTATATTTACAATTATGTACATTCAAATTAATTACATTAAATTACAATTATATACATTGCTAAGGCAGCTTTTCTCATATTTGCTCATTATTTCATATATGAATAGTATTAAGTAACACTTAACAGTATGGTTCGTTAGTTAACATTAGTTAACATTAGTTAACTACATTGCTTAACATGAACTAAGAATGAACAATACTTCTATAGAAATTATTAATCTAAGTTAATTTTGGCTTTTACTAGTGCATTATTAAAATCACAAGTTGTGTTTAACATTATTTAATGTACTGAACTAACATATATGTACATAATTAAAAGTAACAAAGATGAATAAATAGTGTAATAAATATATTGTTCATTCATAATAATTAATACATTAATGTTTTTTTTTGTTTGTTTTTGTTTTTTTTTTAAATATGTTTTTAATATATAAAATATACATTATAATATGCATTATTATGTCATGCCTGCCAGTTCACAAATTACAATTATATACATTATATTTACAAGTGTACATTGTACGTGTACATTCAGATTGATTAAATTACAATTATTTACTTTGACAAGGCAACATTTATCATTTTAATTCATTATTTTGCTTAACGAAAATAATTTTGAATACTTTTACTTTTGGTTAACTTTAACAACACTGATATGATCATAATAAATGCATCTATTTATATCTTTACAATTAATGTTTAACATAAAATAAAGCTTGTTGTGTATACCATGTCTGTCAGATGTCAGATCTCCATTTTAATTACATTGATTAAACCATGATTGTATGCATTATTTTCACACACATTAAATAGAAGGAGTGAAAGAATAAGAGTGACAGATGTTTCTTTTTATGAAAAGACACTTGTACATTTATATACGCATATATAATTTGTGGATACATGCATTTATGTCTAAAGTGGGATACATATTGTCCACTGTGGCAATGTTTGCTTCATTTCAAGGAAATTGTCAAGCACCTTGCTTTTCTGACTCTAAAATGCAAATTTCGGGCTTAATTTGCAGTTAAACTTGGTCTTTGTCTGCCATGGTTGCTATGTTACTAGAAATAATTTCCACACAGGCTCTTGATAAGCAGAAGCATAGATTTGCATCTTGTATTTGGGAAGATCTGGAATGCCAGTGCTTGTATTGAATTTGAAGGACACATGTCCAGTTACATTGATCTGTGTCAAATCCGCACATGGCAGATCACTCGGTTTGTTTACAGACTTGCGTAGGCTGGGAGCTTTGCAAGTTTATCTTTTTTCTGTTTCTGTTAGCCAATTTTCTCCCTGACGTTTGAACAACATCGAAGGCTTTTTGAAATCACAACATATGGAATATGAAAAAGCATCAGAGGGAGTGTTTCTGAGTACTTTTCACTTTCACAGTTAGAGGGGAGCTCAAAAGAAAAACATATACTTTTAATACCACTTTAAAGGACTTGTTCATGAGAGCTGTGATTTGGGATTTTGTTTGGCAGCAGGCTTTGGTTTTAGTTTTCTGAGTTAGCGTTTTGTGTGTCTGTGTGAAAGGAGAAAGCTTGACCCTCACAGTCATAATTTGTGTGTTATCGGCAGTTGGTCTAGAGGTCCGGAGCAAAAACAGTCAGAATCCATCATGTCACAATGACCCTGGCTTTTCTAACCAGTCACATTAATTGAAATCCACCGCTTACAGGGGGAATGAGAGAAAAAAAAACAAAAAAAACCAGACTAGATCTGTGACTTTTGCTTGTAGCAAAACAAGCAGCACTAGCGGATTTTTCAATATCAAAAAGCAAAAGCGTCTCAAGGTTGTTTGAATGCAAGCCAGAGTAATAAAGTTTGCAGCATAGCTGCCAATTTTGGAAATTTATTTTAAAAAGTCTTAGTTCTGAAGAGTTAAACACAGTTGCTTATTATTTAAAATGCATTTTAAATTAGCTTTCGTTTAAACAACACTTTTTGAATGCAAGCCCAGTGGGAACGCATTTCAGAAAACTACATGTAATTCTCTTATCCAAGCATTTCCACATGCAGGGCATTCTGTTTGACAGAACAATGTCATCCTAGGTCGCTTGCAACAGTGCTGCTCTTTGAAGATAGTTGTTGTAGTATGGTGTCTGTAAGTCTATATACCCTAGAGACAATGGACTGGCTCTATGCCATTGTCATCTTGATATGTTTGGGTAAAAAAAAAAAAAGGGAGAGAGAGAAAAAAAAGTGGTAACAGCTTTTTAAGATTGACTGTGACACTGAATACAAGATCGAACTGTTGTCACGCTGAATGAAACCGACCGACGTAGTGCGGGGCCAACAAAAACCGACTCTCTGCTCATGGAATCGTTCATTTTGCCACAATAGATTGCAATAGGAAACAATTGCAAGGCAATGTGCTGAGGGTCTGAAATTGAAGCCCGCACCTCGAAAGGAGCTCCTGCCATCCCGAAGAGGATCCCAGCCAAAGCTATACGATCCTACCGCGGCACAGCTGAACAAATGCTGCCACAACGCTTCTTCCCAGCAGGCCACACTCTCAAGCAAACAAACCCAAGATAAAAAGAAAGACCACACCATGAAGGATAGTGATCTTGGCACGTAAATATCCAAATTTGCTTAATAATGTAGCCCAAAGGTCTCAAACTGTGGAGCAATTCACCCTGCAGGTGGTACATGACATGATTTTGGAACTTCAGAATACTAAAAATAAAAATGCGATGTGTGGCATTTAGGCGTTCGATTTTCTGAAGGCGAAAAGCTGCAAGCTTAAAGAGTGGCCTGGTTTTGAGAACTATATTGATAATGCAAGCATTTTTAGACTATTTAAGAAAGACTGCACTAACCTAAATTCCAAAATATATTTAGATTTTTATTTAGGTTTTTAAAGGTGTAATATACATGGAATAACACTGTAATTATGTGTTAAATACTTTCGTGCTGCATTTGGGTTATTATGCTGAAAATCATTAGCTGTAAAATTTCCTTTGAAACAATCTTCACTCAGAAGTTGCTAGTACTTTTCAGGAGTAATTAAAGTACTATGTGTACTACACTTTTCAGGAGTGTAGAACTGATTGCAGTTGCAATATATTGAAATTGCAGTCAGTTCTACACTATTTAAGAAAGAATGCACTGGTCTAAATTCTAAATATATTGTATTTTTTATGCTTTGGTTTTTAAAGGTGTAATATGCATGTAATGACTCTGTAAGTATACATTATTATGTTCTTGCTGCATTTGGGATATTGAACCAAATTGTATTTTCTTGTAAAGTGTACTCCAAATAATCTTTGTTTTTGGCACTGCAATCAGTTAGATTATCTAGATTATTTAGGATAGAATACACTGAACTAAATTCCCAAAAATTTAGATTTTTATTGGTTTGTTTTTTTAAAGGTATAATATATGTGTAATAACTTGTACATGTTACTTGCATGGTACATTTGAGTTATTACATAAAATAATAATAATAATAATAATAATAATAATAATAATAATAATAATAATAATAATAATAAAATAAAAATAAATAAATATGTAGTATTTCCTTCACTCAGAAAGTTTTAGTATATTTCAGAAATAATAATAATAATAATAATAGTAATAATAGTAATAATAATAATAACAATCCAAGTAGCACTTTGAATTTAACAAGAAATTGTTGTAGTAAGACTAAAATTGTATTCTCTTGTAAAACATACACCAGTAATCTTCATTGAAGTTATTGAAGAAGTTGATATATATATATATATATATATATATTTTTTTTTAATATTAAAATTATAACTTATTTTAAATGTGTAATACACATGTAATAACACTGTGATTATACATGTATTACATTTTAATTGCTTTTAAATGTTACTTTTGTGGTGCATTTTGGTTTATCACACTAAAAAATGCTGTGGGATTTCCTTTGAAACGGTCTTCACTCACAGATTGTAAAACATACTTAAATAATCTGTGTTTTATGTAAAAATTAGATTTTTCTTTACAGCGTAGATGCTGTTCTCATCAAATAAGTCCTTCCATAGATCTTTAGATTCTCATTATATTGTCCTTGCGCAGAGATGTCAGTTTGTTGCTGAAAAACCGTTGTTGTGGTAATCGTTCTGATTTGATCCGGCGCGGTGCTTGGCATGACAGGTTTGAGGACCACTGACAAAGGCAATTTACCATTAGACGTTCCCTTTACTGACACGTGTGAGTCTAACAACAACAGAACAGGATCAAACCAGCACTTTTGACTGTCAGCACAGTGTGAATGTTTCCGCAAAGCTGTGTTAACTACTTGAGCTTAAACCTGAATTTGTTTTCAATTAGTGTCCCAGTGCCGTAGAGTAGGTTCTGACAGCGGGCCAGTCACTCGGTTCTGTTCAAACTGCAGGTGGCATCAGTGATGTGCATTAGAGCCCCATGGCCCTTGTCATGCTGAGCTGAACCCAGACATAACTGGATAAAGCCAGAAAAAGGACCGTCTGCACCACAAGTGGAAACCTAGACCAAATCTAATACAACTCAACCCAAGAGCGCACGACGTGGACGCAAACGTCCGGAAGGTAATTCAATCTCAATGTGTTTTTCTCCACCAGCACCATAAGGAGTGTGTTCTGGTTCTGTCGAGCGCAAACCGTACCTCCAAACCTAGTCAGGAGCCAATTCTGGCCAACATGTGGTTGCGGAGAGCTGCGCGCATGTGTTTTATTAGGTGATAGACAAATAAAGTGTATCAGAAACAATGTGTGGGAAGACAGACCCCGGCCCTAAGCTGCTGTCATCTTGACTCGTGTTTCACAAGGGTTTCAGTGTCAATCTACTCCAAAAAAACCCTTAATATCCTCCATATGCCCATCCGAGAACAACATCTTGTCTTTTCCCTCAGCCTTGATCAAAACAATATTCCCTCAATATGCTAGCTCTTCTCTTGTCTTTGCTTATTGCTCTTGGATTTGACTAACAACAAAAATATATGAATAGCCCTCCTTTGACACGGCATATCCTTTGATGAGGTTGTTATTCCGACAGCTGCCTACTCTTTTCCAGAAGAAACATGCGGTGTGTCGTTACACCTCAAACCCTGCTGTGCAGCAGTTGTTGAAAGGGAAAAACTCGGAGGAAGAAAGAGCTACGAAAAATGGAACAAAAGACGTGCCTAATTAGAGAGTGAAAGAAAAGAAATGCGCCCAGCGAGCAGGAGGTGGGAAGGATGTCCCGTCTTCACCTCGTCCTGAAGGTTCTTCAGAATCTGCAAACCCATAGGAAAGGCAATGCATTGTCTCTGAGAAGAATTCGGTCTGCTTTCACCAGTACTCCCGCTGGTCAGCATGAGCAGAGGCTGCCAAGAACAGCAGTGGCCCACATCCCCACTCTCCATTCGGGGCAGTTTGCCAGTTCCCTCTACCCCACTGCTCCATAGGGCATAGTGAGGGGATCAGCTTGCCCGTTGACCTCACCACCTCCAGGTCATCGGTGGAGTGTGGTATTGTAATTCGGCCTGTTAAAACGAAACCCAGAGTGCACAGGTGAAGGCCGCAGACGTGGAACTTCATTTGGAACGTATCCCGAACGTCATAATATACACATCAGATCTAACAGACATTGTTTTATACATAGTGGCTCCTTGGAGTTGTTTCAACCGGAAAAGAGATATAAGGAATGCAATAAGAGATATAAATAAGTAAGGGAAAGAAAAGAGTGATTGTTCGAGGCTAAGACGTCTGTGCATGGGGCTGAAACTTCTTGGGCCGGAATGATCCTATCTTTTACCCAGCTATAGAACATGTTTCTTGATGGACGCTGACTAGTATGAAACACATACCCTGCCTAGAGCTCTCTCATACACACAAAAATCATCTACCTCTTATTCCTCACCAATTCGTTAGGCAGAATGCTGAGGAATTGTCACTGACAGCAAAAAATCAGCCACCATATAATATTGAGACGGTCTGAAACTGATGTTCCATCATTCTCAGCTCTCTTGCTGACTTTTACTATGCAGGCATATGCTTCTTCACTCTTTGTTATTCATACAGATGTGTTACTGTGGAGAGACTCACCGAACTTGTTTGTAACAAATTCGTATTATTGCGTTTTCGTTGTTTTTATTGTTAAGGATGGCATTTTAAAACAGTTTAGTGCAATTAACTGTTAAGTTAATAGAGGAAAAATAGCATAATAACTAGGGATGCAACAACGCCCTCTGAGTTGGTTGAAAATCAATGACGGTTGAGATGCTAAACGAAACGCGATACATTTGGCTGTGGGTTTATATGAAAAAGCCTCTGAGAATAACTGTCTTCAGAAAAGTTTAGATGGAATTTTCTTTTCATCTTCTTTTCATTTTCACACATCTTTCATCTCTATATAAAGCATATTGAAATAGTGTATATACAGTGGCATGCGAAGGTTTGGGAACCCGTTGCAGAATCTGTGAAAATGTGATTTTTTTTTTACAAAATATGAGAGATCATACAAATTGCATGCTTTATTTATTTATTTTTTTTAGTACTGTCCTGAGTAAGATATGTTACATAAAAGTTCTTAATACTGTCTGTGTTTACCTGAATGATCTACGACTGTTTTGTTTGTTTGTTTGTTTGTTTTGTGTTGGTTGTTAAACTGAGCACTGTTCTTCAGAAAAATCCTCCATGTCCTGTATATTCTTTGGTTTTCAAGCACCTTTAGTGTATTTGAACCCTTTCCAGCAGTGACTGTATGATTTTGAGATTCATCTTTTCACACTGAGGACAACTGAGAGACTCACATGCAACTATTACAGAAGGTCCAAATGCTCACTGATGCTCCACAAGGAAACATGATGCATTAAGAGCCGGGGGTGAAAATGCAAGTGTCTTCTGCTGCTTCCGAAGGGCAGTACTAAATGGAAAAAAAATATATAATTCAACAAGAAAAATTTGGACATCTTCATCCTGTTTAAATGTTTTTTAACCCCCCGGGTCTTAATGCATCATGTTTCCTTCAGGGGCATCAGTGAATGTTTGAACCTTTTTTTATTAGTTGTGTTTGAGTCCCTCAGTGGTCCTCACTGTGAAAATATGCATCTCAAAAATCTCTCAAAAAAATAATACATTAAAACAATATGGTAATTTTGCAATTTGCAATATCAAGCAGCAAAACGAGTTGTTTTGTATGACTAAAAATAGCTGAATGCAGATAAGACCGGAAGCCAGACCCAGGCAATTTTACAAATGGCCGCACACTCTAACAGGAAAAATAAGGTAAATATCGCAGCTGTTTAAAAACATTTAATAACTTAATTGGTTAACTGTAAGTTCCTCTACTATATACGGTGAAAAACTGAATTGGACATTAAATGTAATTTCACGACAGCATACTGTTTTTGGAAGTGAAAAAGAAGGTATAATTTACAGTAAATAACTGTAAATTAAAAAAAAAAAAAATTAAAAATAATGTTTTTTTTTGTTTTTTTAATAACTGTTTCTTCTTTTTTTTCTGATCAGTTGTGGACATTAGGGTTGTATGTTACATCTAATGTAGTTTAATGTTTATTGCATTATTTCAGTTTCATGTGTGTTAACATGATGGTATTTAGTGTTTGTGTGAATGATACTGTGCACTGTGCACATAATATTAATATTTAAAAGCTGCTTGTGATGAGCTTTGGTTCATCATGTTCAACATTTTGGTGGTTATCTGTGTATTACAAAGGTACAAAACAGATTTTAGTACTTCCATAGGTTGGTATATTAACATTTTATTAGTTAATGAAATTATGGTATTTAAATTTAAGTTAAATCCATAAAACCTAAAATGCTACCATATTCTTTGCGGTAAGAACAGCTGCCAGTTGTTTTTTTTTTTTTTTAATTTATATATATATATATATTTTTTTTTCTTCAAATGCATGTTCTGTACAAGGTGCATTTTCTGAAAGAAAATGTGCACATGCTGAAATTTCTTAAAATGAAAAAAAAATCTAAGCTAGGTTTTTTATTTATTTATTATTTTTTTTTTTTTAATTGAAGAGATTTATGTATATAGTCATTCATTCATTCATTTATTTACTTATTTATTTGAGATTTGTTTTAACATTTACATTTACTTTTCGTTATTTGACAAAATATTTCAGTTTCAAAAAGAAATGTGTAGCATATTTTCTGAGAAACAACAAAATTGCACTTCATTTACAATGTCTTGGATCTCATTTTGTTAAAAAAAAGTAAGAAAATTGTGTCATGAAACCATCACCACCATTGTGAATCATACTGCATCATGAACTGAGTGAATCTCTAATAATAACATAATTGATTATTCCCTCTGACCTGTACACAAATTATTCAACAGAATTTTACAAGCAGTTCAAATACTGATATATCCAGTAAATTATTATTTTATTGAATTTTATTTTTATTATTACTTATTATATTAGTTGACCCATAAAAAAATAAATAAAAAATAAATAAATAAATAAATAATAATAATACTAATAATAATAATTAATAATAATAATAATAGAAGGGCTATCAATTTAACAAATTAATGTATGACAATTAATTTATAATAATAATAATAATAATAATAATAATAATAATGCATTATTTTGCTTTACTTCTTATTTCCAACAATTCAAGCTTGAAATATGAATTTTATTGCGAGTCTGCAGTCAGTGCAGTCACAGTTATTATAAACTATCTCAACAAACCACACTTACTCAGAGCAAATATTGATGCATGCTATAAATTGTCTTTAATTAGTCAGCATGTCACTGAGTCAGTTGTTTTAAATTATTATATAATATGAACCTTCAGAATGAAGGTCAGAATGAATTTTCTGCTAAAAAAAAAAAAGCCATATAGTTTTCAAAAACATATATAAACCAACTTCTGAGTTGTTTCCTTTTAAAGAAACATTACTTTAGGAGTTACATGACATATTCATTTTATCATTTACAAAATACCGCTTTTTTATTTTGATCGGAGTATCAAGGTAAGACACATTCTCTGCAGTTTAACTGAAACTAATTACAGTTTGTATTTATCTCCGTCTTGTGGTGTTACAGTAATCATTCAGATTATACGAATTTTCCCCATATTTATCACAATCCTTATTATTTTCAAAAGCAAGGGAAAACACAGCTCCATTCTCCGCTACACAATACATCCAAAATGCTCTGCATTGTAAAACACGGCTCATTTTTGTGATAGTTCAGCATTAAGAGAAATAACAAACCAAGCGCCACATGACCTGTCAGTTGTAATGATTGATGGTGGTTGAGGAACAAGCATAGCTGACTTAATTAAATGAATGCCCTACCCCACGCTTTAGCTTAATTACATTAGCCCTCTCTCCGCCGGGTTTGTTTTTCCTTTTCTTGCGGGAGGGATCGCGGTCATCTTGAGATCTTAAGCGTGCGTTTGAAGGGGGGGGACTCTAAAGAAGTACGAGACTATTTCTGGTTCAACTTCAGAACAGTCGAGCGCTTGTGCTGGCATTTTGCGACGAGACATCGGCCTCTGCACTCTTGCATATTTGAGCCGTGCCTTCGGGCCAGGTCCTGCTTCACAAAACATCTGATTCATGAACTGTGTTCTCCACTCCCGGCACTGATATGACCGCACCGTTACTGTACTTCACTCCTGAACAATCCTGAAATGTCACATTAAACGCTGTAGTGCTCAAGCTGACCTGTTTAAACAAAGCATTTATATAGTAAAGCTTTTGGATATGCTTGAATTAAATAATTCATGTAGAGTGGGCCAAAAAGTATCTTGACACTAAAGCTGCAGTTAAAATATATATAAATGTTCGTCCATAGATATCAAATTAAATATTGATGAAGAAAATAATTAAGTTTTTATTACAAACACAGCTTTTTCAACAAAAAATAGGTGATGCTAGGTTTTAAATGATTAAACAGCAGGCATACAGTACTGTTTAAAATAAACATAAAGTATTGTGGCAGTTTCTGGTTGTAAAACGTTAGTGGAACATGTAGTTAATGTGATAAACGACACCTGCGGTACTGTACACCTGAGTGAACTTGAGGAGAAATGCTAAACCAGTTCATTAAAAGTCAATGGGAAAATGGCGAGAAAAGAAAGGCAGTTCTGAGAGAAACTCAAGCATCATTTGTGTGCAGATGACACTGGTCTGATGTATGTATATACATATATATATAGTTTTCAATCCTGAAAACTTGGATCGGTAGTCAAATGTAACTTTTCTCCAAGTTTTCAATAAATAAATAAAATATGAAATTAATAATGATATTCTATAAATTGTATAGAATATATTTATTTATTTATTTATTTTATTATTTTTTTTTTTATAAAATATATATAAAATTTAGTATCTGAATGTTGTATTTAAACATTTTCAATCCTGACAATTTAGATCAGTAGTCAAATTTAGCTTTTCTTTAGTTATGTTTGATTACTGATTCAACTTTTCAACAAAATAACATTTATAATTGTTAAATTTATAAAATTTATATTTATAATTGGTAAATCTCATTTTGTAAAATAATAATAATAATAATAATAATAATTAAAAATTAAATTAAATTAAATTAAATTAAATTAAATGAGAAAATTGTATCATGAAACCAGTGTTATGAACCATATCACATTTTGAGTTGAGTGAATTTACTTCCCTAATAATAACAGCATTTCTTTTTGTAAGACAAAATCTGTGGTTTGGATTTAAAACAAGATCTTGGAATAATATTTGGATTAATATCTGAGAGCATAATTTTAGCTATTTTGAAACTGTATTACAAATTATTCCACACACATACATGCTCAACCAGGTTCACACACTCTTACCTTATATGTGACCTTGGACCACAAAACCAGTCATGAGGGTCAATTTTTTAATTTGATATTTCTAAAGCATCTAAAAGCTGAATAAATAAGCTTTCAATTGATGTATGGTTTGTTAGGATAGGACAATATTTGTCCGAGATACAACTATTTGAAAATCTGGAATCTTGAAAATCTAAATATTGAGAAAATTGCCTTAAATATTGTCCAAATAAAGTTCTTCGCATATTAAGGTTTGATATATTTATGGTAGGAAACTTACAAAATATCTTCATGGAATATGATCTTTACTTAATACCCTAATAATTTTTGGCATAAAAGAAAAATCATTTTTACCCATACAATGCATTTTTAGTTATTGCTACAAATATACCCATGCTACGTAAGGCTGTTTCTGTTGTCCAGGGTCACATATGTGCAAACAAGTGTTGACTGATAAAAAGCCATACAGTATATATAGTGAAAAATTAAGTTAGGTCTGAGAGAACATTTTCGCGGATGACACTGGTTTTGCAACTTCAGTAGATATTCATATGTTTTTAAGTGTGGTTTAAGTACCCGATAGTGTCCAAATACTTTTGAGACCACAGTTCAGTCCTAAAAACATGAATTAGCAGTCCACAATTATTAAAGAAAGAAAGTTTTCCCCTTATTGTGTATGAAAGTCAAAATCCATGATTGGTAAAAAGCAGGACAAAAAAGAAGGTCAAACTCTGTGAAAACTGTGATATGGATTTACAGCATGAGCTCAGAAGAATACGCATATTATTAGCTGAAAGCATAATCAGAGAGCCCAAAATATACCTACACATGTTCAAAGAGTGAGAAAGCTTGGTGAATAACGGGTGCAACTTAGACATTTGCATTTATGGCTTTTGGCAGACTTGCATTCAAGGTACACTCCACCAGCTGAGCTGGTAAGAACACAGTCGTAATGTCAGAATATAACGTTCGAGCGATGATCCCTGCAGTCTTGATTATCATATCAAGCATTAAAACTTGTTTCTAACAATTCTATTTTTGTTGTAGTTGAAATAACATATGACTCATCATACGAACTCAGCGGCGATAGAGAGAAGCAACATTAGTTCGTTTTTAACTCACACTCTTGTCATTTTGTGATTATCTTCACTAAATAACTTGTTGATGAATTGTGCGGTGTTCATAAAATTACACCAGTTGTGCGGTTAAACACTCCCAAGTGTAATTATGAGCAAAACCAATGGTTTTGTTCAATTCAAATTAGCATTTATTCAAATTAGTGAAACTATATCATGGATTCATAGGCTACTTGAGCAGGTTCACACATCACACACTTATGTGCAAACAAGTGTTGACTGGTAGAAAGTGATACAGTATACAACAGTCAATGTTCTGGAAAAAAAGACATGAAGATGGCTAAATAATTTATAGAAGTATATCCAATTATACCGCATTGAATTAAAGTTTAAAAAGCCTGTCTGCTCTCGCAGCGCCAGATATACAAAGTCCTGTCATAACCGTTTCCACGCTGACTTTTCATTCGCATGACACAGTTTGTAATTGCCACAATTAGTTCTGATAATACTGTTCAACCAGCAAAACTCTGTTTCTTTTTTCAGTTCACACTCAGATGTAATTTAAACGAAAGCCACTTACTTTTACACCAGGGTCTCTCGGTCGCAGTAGGTCAGAAGGGCAACGGGAGCCTTCTGGAATTACGTATGTTTTCGATCGCGACTCCAACAGGGGAGAACGAAACTCCTGAACTCAAAAGAAGAAGCTCCTGCTGAGACGTGCGGCGTCGGTCCCGAGACTGAAAATGAGCCTCATAAGCGCACCTTTGTTTCCTTGTGTTTTGGCTGCGCGTAACTTAACCCCTCGGGAGCCGGCGCTAGCGCTGTCTAACCTGTCTTTTGTTTCTACATTCCATCTCTCGCACTCTTGCTTTTCTTTTTTCGCAGTTATTTTGTAAGTCCACGCCTGTCGATGAGCTCACTGCGCCAGGCTCATGTTTCAGCCTCGTACAGGAATTCGGAGGGCAGGCGGATTTTGTGAGCCTGAGAGACGGCTCGGGGAGAAGGAGCAGGTCGTGGGGTCGTGTCCCGGAGAACAAAGCGGGAGTTATGAGGGCGAGGGGTCAGGCATGCTGCAGGATGTCAGCGCTCAGGGAGGATGAATCAGCAGACGGACACCCACAATTCCCTTGGGTGACAGCGCTCTGAGGAATATGTCAGAAACTGGACTGGGAATAGATCATATACCGAGGTGTTCTAGTGCGACTTATATAAAACAACTGCGTCATCTGATATCTGGTGTGTGTGATGCCTATATCGGTCTGTGTGTTGCTGAGTAAAGAGCAAAATATAACTCACGGTAGCCAAGGCCTTTCAACCCTTATGAGCTTTGGTGATATTTGATTTATGTTTGCAAGCTGGAATCCAATAAGCTGCTAACTGAGCACAACATGCTTCGGTTCGTGGTGCTTTATGATCTAATGGCATGAGGGGTCATAACCGAGTCTGCTCTTTAGAGAACAAAAGCATTTCACACATCAAGAGATCTTCCTGTATCTGCTGGACGCACAGGCGTAGAGAGGACAGCCTATGTGGACAATGTGATTGTAGATTGTGTTGAGTTGTTTTTTTATGGGCTGACCAGCAGGAGATGAAATTCTGTTGACATCACACAAGAACCAAAAAGAGTTATTAGAAAGTGATATGTATACTGAATAAATACATGGAGGTTCTTTATGAATCATCAACCAAAAAAAAAAAAAAAAGTTGCTAATAAACACTTTTTTTTTGGTATATATAGGGCAACATTTCTAAAGACCAAAAAATTTAAAATAAAATAAAATAAAATAAAATAAAATAAAATAAAATAAAAATGTATTCTGGCTACTTTTAGATTGCTTTGTATCTAACTTGTTATAAACTTACCATTAAACATATCATATTGATATAAAAAAGCAAAGAGAAAGAAAATTAAACATTACAAAAATGGTCTTAATGTATGAACTGAAATGAAAAAAAAAAAATCTAATAATTAAATAAATCATAAAAAAGTAAATTAAGTTATTTAAACCCTTCAAGTCTAAAAATAAAAATGTTTAATTTGTTTACCTGCATGGCAAACCTGCACAAAAAAATATTTGGGAATCTCTTTGTAGGGATCCTTTTGCATGGATTGCAAATATATTTACATGACATTTAACGGCCATTTTATTTTGCGAATATAGTCAAAGTGGGACAATGGGATTTTTAGAAAGGAAAATTTTAAAAAGAAAAAAAAAAGAATTGTGACCCTGGACCACAAAACCAGTCATAAGGTTTTTTTTTTGTTTTTTGTTTTGTTTTGTTTTGTTTTTTAATTGAGATTTAAAAAGTTTTTCATTGATGTATGGTTTGTTAGGAAATTACAATATTTGGCTGAGATACAACTATTAAAATATTTGGTGCAATGCATATTACTAATCAAAAATTAAGTTTTGATATATTTACAGGAAATATATTTGTAGGAAATTTACAAAATGTCTTTGTGGAACATGATCTTTACTTAATATCCTAATAAATTTTTGGCATAAAAGAAAAATCGTTAATTTTGGCCCATACACTGTACTTTTGGCTGTTGCTACAAATATACTCTACTTAAGACTGGTTTTGCGGTTCAGGGTCACAATTATGGAGAATCAATAAATTATGAATGATTTACTGCCATTGTGCCATAGGGTACATTCACATTTCAACATACATGTGCAAATTTGTCTGATCCTCGACATGATTTTTTTGTTGTAGACTTAAGTAGCAAATGAGAATTGTTAAAATTCGTATCTTGAGACAAATGTCTTTTTAATGATTTTCAGTTTCATTTAAGATAATTAAAACAGCAGTTTTTAAATAACGAAAGAATATGTAAAAGCATGGTATTTGGGGTAAAACGTTCTCCTGCTGTTGGGCCTAAAAGGCACAATAACTAACATGATGACATTGTTAGATTCAGATGGTAAATTTCATATATTATTAATCATATATAATAAAAGTTGTTGTTACTACTGTAAATCTATATGAAATTACTATGGGATCTCCTTCAATGCTTTCAGAATCTTTATATTTTAAAATGATATTGTTTCTGTATTTTAAAATATATTATATTTTATATTAATGTATTTTAATGACAGTTTTTTTAACAAAAAAAAAATATTTTATTTATCAAAATAAGCTGAAAATAGTACAAACTTTGCTAAAGTGGTTGTTTTGAACAAGTATTAGCTTAGACATTAATAATAATAATAATAATAATAATAATAACAATAATAATAATAAACATTATTTTAGCTAAAGCATTTGTATCAATACTGTGTGCCTTTTACCCCATGAAGCCTTTTATCCCGTGTGTGGGATAAAAGGCCCCCCTTGCCACCTCATACATTTATAAGATTTTTAAACAAAATTAACAACTTGTGTTATTGATTTTCACACAAAATCTGTATGATTGCTGAAAACAATTTTGTGACATATCAAGGAATTTTGTACTTGCTTACTTTTAATGAAAAATTTTCATCCCAACATATATGTCCCCATGACCATTTTCCCTTTGGGGCGCTGTAATTTGACTACATAAAAAAGTAATAATACTATTTGAGATTGATCAGACTTAAAGGAACAGTTCACCCAAAAAATAGGATTTTGTCATATTTTACTCTTATTTACTAAGGGTTGATTGATATGTGTTTTTCAGGGATGATGCCAATACCCATTATTACCGGTCAAGTAGACCAATAACTGATATTTTGAACCAATATATATGTTTGGTGTAAAAATGAAAATTACTGTCAAAATTAAGAACAAGGACTCTGACATTTCTTTAAATGCTTTTATTTTAGCGGTTTTGAAAATGACCAATACTAATAACCATGAAAATGCTTAATATCTGTGCCGATAATCGGTCAGCACCTGTTATTTACCTTCAGTATTTTACAAATAGTAAATAGACTGCAATGTAAGTTGTTATTCACAGAAAATTGTGACATCAACCATGTGGCTCTCTTCTTGGCCTGTTCATGAGAGAAACAGTGATGTCAGTTCATGAATGAATCACTCTTGATTTGGATATTTACAATGACCCAGTTTACAAAACACATCAAATGAATGGCTTTTATAATAATATGGTGCTTTTGTATACTATTTAAAGCTTCAAAGCCCACTACCCATACATTTTACTTTCATGGAGGAAAAAAGGTTACATTGACAATTTCTCCCTACATGTTCCACGTCATACGGGTTTGGAACAACATGAGGGTAGGTAAATGATAACAGTTTTTTTGAGAATGTGCTTTTTTAAATATACAAGTTGCTACTTTCAAAATAGTATGCTACAGTGTAGTTTAAAAGCATTTTGTGAGATTTTTTTTTTTTCTTTATGCAGAGGAATAGTGCATGCTGTGCTGGCAGTGCCAAGTACCTTTATATAACTGATGATGCTATATTTGACCTTATACTGTATTTGTCACCGTGGTTGTGCCTTGTGCAAATTCAGGGTATGTGCGATGGCTTTTTGAAATACAAATCGGCCATCTCATTCGTGTGTCACTTGGATCTTGTTAGAGCAGAGGCAGCAATGATACCAATATTTGTGATAATGTCATTTGTATCAAATCATTAGTCTTAAAGGGGTCATCGGATGCCCATTTTCCACAAGTTGATATGATTATTTAGGGTCTTAATGAAAAGTCTATGATATACTTTGGTTGAAAATTCTCAGTGGTAGTGTCAAAACAACACCCTTTTTACCTTGTCAAAATCAGCTCTGCAAAAATAATCCTGTTCTGGTCAAGGTTGCTTTAAATGTTAATGAGCTCTGCTCGCCCCGCCCCTCTCTTCTCTCTCTGTGGAGTGACAAGCCTGTTTACTTTAGCCACATTTAGTCTCATTTAGGCGCTAAACTTGCTAACTAGCACCTTTTTCGCAAAGATTCATAAAAAACCCTTATACTCACTTCTGCTGTAAGAGAAGCTGGATCACGAATAATTCATGCGAACATAGACGGATATATGTAGATCGGGAGCTGCATTCCCTTCACAAATAAATGTAATCCACTGCATCTTCAGTGGCTCAGATGTCAGAAGTAAATAACGACCACTATATTCATTATTACATCCAGCAACACAACACCTCAATCGGAGATATTCTTGTCTAACTTAGGCCCAATCCCAATTCTACCCCTTACCCCTACACTTTGAGACACCCCTACCCCTCTGTTTGGCGCGTTCACGTGTAGGGGTAGGGGTGTCTCAATTCTCTTTTAGTTGGAGGAGTAGGGGGAAGGGGAAGGGCTAGATAGCCCTCCAAAGGAAGATTTTTCGGGACCTCACTTCAAACGAAGGGCTAAGAGAAATTTCCAACGTGGCTGCTCACTCGAGCAAGCGGACCCATAAATGTAAGTATTTTTTGCCATTAATAAGGATTTTTATGACAATTTTTCATTATATGTATATTACCTTCAATCTTGTGTTTGTGTTTACGGTGATGTTCTGTAAAGAAACGTTTGCAAAAAATCGCTAAAGTTTGCTAGCAGATAGCACTGATTGCACGACATTAGAAAATATATTTTTTATCTACAGGGATCGAAAAGAACTTTTTTTACTTGGTAGCACTGGTGCTCCCAACTTCAAAAAGTTAGGAACACCAAAAAAAAAAAAAATTAGGAGCACCAAATGAATATTAAGGTTGTATTAAATACAACTACACAACCTATAGCCTACAGCCTAGATATGTTATGTAGCCTAATTTGCCCACATTGGGAAGTCGCTCTCTAAACGTGGGGTATTAAAATTGCTTTTGAATGCGCGCGCGCGTTTTACTTTCGGTTTCGTTTTAACGATGGCGCTAAACTCTCGGCGGTGCTGAGCGTACATTCTACAATACAAGACATTAATTTAACAAAACAATTTGAAAGTGGGGGGATTTTGAAAAGTGTGTCCCCAGTGGAAATTACGCCGCTGTGTGAGTGAAACTCTGAAGCTGAGTTATCATTTGATGTGAATGTATGCCGCGTTGTACAGTATACTGAGACGGAGGCGACAGAATTGCGTCTGACAGAATGTGCGCTGTAGCACGAAATATAGTATATTTCTTCAAAAGCAGATTGTGGAAACATTTTATTTGTCCACAATCAAAAATCGTCGTATCACACACCCCAAATTTCAATGTAGTTTACAAATCCGGAACAGAGGTTGGTCGAGAGAGAGAAAAAACGGCCGGTTCCGAGTTTCAGCTGAGAGCAGTGTCAGTGACAGGGAGTGATCGACGGCTAATATCTAAATTCTGCATTAAAGTTAAGAATGTACTGATTAATTAGTTGTGTAATGTTGGAGAAAACGTCATATCAACATATGATGACGTATGACAGTGTAGTAGTGTAATAGAATTGGGATTGGGCCTTTCATCCCTGCTCCGGCATGGAAACAATGGAGGTCGGACTGTTACAGCTGACCTGAGGTAAGACGCTCATGTCAATCAACTATTGTGGGAGCGTCCTCTGTCGGGCTCGATTTGAAAAAGGGCATATTATTTTTACAGATTAATTAAAAACAACTGCATGGATTTTTATCATTATAGGGTAGATTTGTACATGCACTGCCAACACATGTTAATGTTCAAACAACATGTAAAAGTGAACTTTGCATCCCATGACCCCTTTAAACACCAATCCCGATGGAATTTGTCATTAGTGTCACTTTAAGAACAGGCATTTGCCACCTCTGTGTGTTTGCTTATAACAATAATCAAAAATAATAGAAGCAAATGAATTTAACCAGGTCCACTTAAATCTCATTATGTATGAAAAAGTGGTCTGAGTGGATTGTTTTTGCCTGTTTTCTCTCATGCCTTCACCTGTCTAGCAGGAAGAGTGGCCTCTTTCAGTGACAGGAAATATCTGAGTGAGCACTTGAGGCCAAGATATCAGGAATCTCGATATCCACCCCCTCCCTCATGGCGGTTTCACAAGTGCAATAGGCTAATCTCTCACACGGCTAACGCTCTCATCTGAGGGAGTGCTCTTTCCCCCGGCCAGGAATGTGGAATGAGTCACCGGCTGAAGTGAACGAGGCTCGCACACAGACACACGGGCCGGTTCCCATGGGAACCCCATCGCGGTGAACAACTTGCTTTGCTTTGTTACATTTCCTGTAGCATCCTCACATGTCAATTATATTTTAAGAATTCACACTGATGTAATCAGTGGTTTGTTTTAGGAAAAACAGATCTGAACTGCTCATTCCATTATTACTCGTGAGACAGCAATACCTCTTTCAGCTCCCTCATCATCTGTTGAATAAATTCAATGCAGCCTACTTGGCTGATTGTTTTTTCCTCATCCAAGATATCTGACCGCACTGATTGGACTCTCGTGAAGTTGGAACAGACATCAGTTGTTTCCATGGCAGGAGGCAGTAAACAGGCTGGGAGGTCCGTCTCTGAAGAAAATAAACTGCTTTTAATTATACAGCTGCGTTCATCCGGCATCAGCTTAATCCTGAGGATAAAACACGATTTATAACTGTCCAGGATTTATTTACAAATCTACCTACGATCAAGTAATGCATTTTTAGATCCGTAAATAAAAAGACATTATTATGTCCTGATAATGTTGCGAGTTGTCTGTAGTCAGAGTTTGTAGTTTATACACAAAGCCTGAATAGTTACAGCATCACATTTCTCATTGGCTTAGTTTGCTTTTGCGAAGAAATGTTAATAATAGTATGAGCAAACTTGTGCGCTGTTTATGTTCTAGGTTTAGTTTGTTGTGGCATTTCCGGACACATCATGGCTTTCTTGCTATTAATCACTATCATTACTATTTAGTTTGAGTGTGAGTCAAGGCTGAAACGCACCTGTTTCACAGAAGAGTCATGAAAAGGGAGGGATTTTAAGGGAGAGACATGGTTTGAGTTAACATTGATATACTGATCCAGAGATTTGGTCTCCAAAGATTCATCAGGTGTAGTCATGGTTATGGTAGGGATATTGTATGTGCATGTGGATATTGGCTCTTTAGTCTGACTGAATTGAGTTCTCTCTAGAAGTGATCTTTTCCAGTTCCTTCCAGTATTTGTATGTTTTAGTATAGGCTTGGGACCAATTGCTGTGTTCATACTAAAATTAATAATTCCAAGAATATACTGCACTTTTCAAGTAAAACACTGAAAACAAACTAGCTGGGTTTAATTGTTTGTCTGTTTGTTGTTTGTGTTTTTTTTGCTGGTATTTTTTTGGGGGTGGGGGGTGGTGTACTCAAAACAAACTAGATGGGTTTTGTTGTTTGTTTTCGTTGTTTTTTGTTTGTTTGTTTGTTTTCCTTTGCTGTTTTCTTTTGCTGCTTGTTTTTGTTTGTTTGTTTGTTGTTTGTTTGGTTTGTGTTCTTTTGCTTTGTTTTTTATTTGTTTGTTTTTTCTTTGCTCTTTTCTGATTGCTGTTTTGTTTTGTTATGTTTGGTTTTTTGTTTGTTAGGTTTGTGTTCTTTTTACTCAAAATAACTAGCTGGGTTTTGATGCTTTTTGTTAGTTTTTGTCGTCTTTTTTTTTCATTTTTTTGTGTTTTCTGTTTGCTTTTTTAAATTTTGCTTTGTTTTTGGGTGGTAATTAAACAATCAAGCTGGGTTGTGTTGTAGGATATGTTTGTTTTGTTTGTTTGGGGGTAAATACTCAAAACAAACTAGCTAGGTTTTATTTCTTGTTTTTTGCCTTTTTTTGGTGTGTTCTGTTTTTTGTTTTGCTTTTACATATATATATATATATATATATATATTTTTGGGGTAATTTTTGCTTTTGTTTTTTTTTTGTTTGTGTTCTGTTTTGTTTTGTTTATGTTCTTTGCAAATGTTTGGGGAGAAGGGGTAATTATTCTAAGTAACTGCTGGTTTTGATGTTTTTGTTAGTTTTTTTTTTTCGTGTTTGGGTACTTTTAAACAAACTAGCTGGGTTTTGTTTGTCTGATTTTGTGTCATCTTTTGTTCTGTTTGTGTGTGTGTGTTCTCTGTTTTTTTTTTTTGGTTTTGCTTTGTTTGTTTTTTGTTTTTTGGGGGGGTGGGGGTAATTACTCAAACTAGCAAGCTGGGTTTTGTTGTTTGTTTTGTTTGTTTTTGGGTGGTACATTCTCAAAACAATTTTTTTTTCTTTTTTTTAGCTGTGTTCTGTTTGTTTTGTTTGTTTGTTTGTTTGTTATGTGTTTTTTGTTTTGTTTTTAGTAATAACGCTCCCTCCCCCCTCCAAAGAAAAAAAATAAACAAACAAGCTGGGTTGTGTTGTTTGTTTGTATTGGGGGGCACATGCTCAAAACAAATGAGCTTTTTTTTCTGTTTTCTGTTAGCTTTTTGTTTTGTTTTTGTTTATTTGTTTTGTGTTCTTTTGCTTTTTTTTCAGGGGAGGGGCGAGTTAAATACTCAAAACAAACAAGCTGTTTTTGTTGTTTGCCTTGTTTTTGTTTCCTTTTTTATTTTTTCATCTTTTGTTCTGTTTTTGTTTGTTTGTTTGCTGTCTTCTGTTAGCTTTTTTTATTTTGTTTTTGTTTGTTGTGTGTTTTTATGTTTTGTTTGTTTTGGGGGGGGTATATACTCAGAACCAACTTGCTGGGTTTTGTTGTTTGTTTTATTTTTGTCATCTTTTGTTCTGTTTTTGTTTGTTTGTTTGCTGTTTTCTGTTTACTTTTGTTATGATTTAGTTTGTTTTGTTTTACATTTTTGCTGTTTTGTGTTTGTGTCTTTGTTTGTTTTGTGTTGTTTCTTCTTTGGGGGGGGGGTGTTTTTGTTTTCTGTTGCTTTGTGGTATTCTTTTGTTTTGGGTAAGAGGATAATTAAAATATAAAAATAAGGGAGATTTCACAAATAGCTCTAGCAAAATTATAATTATTATTATTATTATTAATGTTTTCTTGCACTATTGTAATAGAGATTAGTAGTTCTGTAAAAAAAAAAAAAGTCTGTGGCTACCTTCAACTGTTTGGTTGACATTCTTTCGAAATACCTAAAATCATACAGATTTGAAACAACTTGAGGTTGAGTAAATGATAATGAATTTTCATTTTTGGGTGAACTGTCCCTTTAGAGGATACTTATGAAAAAATAATACCATGAACTACCAAAATGAACAAGAGTGAAAAAACTCCCGTGACTGTGTACATACAGTGGCGTGCTGCTGATGGCAAACACCTTTGAATAAATCGCCTTACTCCACACATGAAAGAAAATATCCGCACAGCCGTTTTTCTTAATCACTTTACTCTGAAAACATAAGCCGGTCTGCGGTGGAAACAGCGAATGAAAGCAGCAGTTTCTGGAGCAAACTACCGCTTCTACTTCTGCTGTTTTGCTTCCTAAATGAAAAACATATTTAGAGAAACCTCAGCGACTCTTGCTGTGAGCCTGTGGCCCTGTCTTATATATTCCAAGCCTGTGCGTCGAATGGCTGGGTAATTACATCATTTGGAAGTGGCGTGAAAGCACTTTACAAGACGATGTAACTGAAATGCTTTATTGCTTTCAGAACGGCCAATTAAAAGACAACACCTGGACCACAGAGGGACAGTAAAATGGCCGCTTCCTCCAAACAAGGGAAAGCCGCATGATCGCGTGTTGAAAGAAACTATGGGAGTGTGTTTTCCCTTCCAGGTTCTTTTTTATTCGTCTTTTTTCTCTGGACGCAGCTGACAATAGAGCCTCACATTTGTGCACTTGGACCGTAAGTCACCCGACTCACTTGGACGTAACAGAATTAATAAAACCCATTTCCTACAGAGGACATATGGCTCGGGTGCAACATAAACTTGTTCAGGGCACACTGCTGAAAAGGAAAACAACTCTTCTTATACCTCTTCTGTCCACACCCCAACCTTTCACTCTGTCGTTCTGCTGTTGCCTTGCTGTACAGTTTTCTCGTGTAACAGGAATTACGTTCATCAGATTAAACAGGGGCCTGCATTCATTCACTGAGCCATAAACTACCCAGATGGGGTTTGAAGTAAGGCGTAGTGATACGACGAGAAACACGGACACGCTGACTTACGTTCGCACACACGCGTCCTTCCCTCAGCACGGCTTCGTTTGAGAAATGTACTCAGCGTGTGGAAGTCAGGGATCATCGTGCTAATAAGACAGAGTCAGAGCAGCTACTGTATTAATAAAATCCTGCTGCTACGGATTCAGACTTTTAAAAAGTCTCTCGTCACCCACAGCGCTGAATTAAGAGAGGGACGAAAATGACAAGCATAAATCCTGCCGATAGTTAACCGAATTTTAACGTTTTTTGGGTAATGTGATACTTGAGTCTTCTTTCAAAGAACGAAAGAAGGTCAGTGAATCAGTAAGCAGTGATTATAAATGGTCAGCATTAAATGTATATGTATGTTTTGCTTTGCTTTGCTTTGCTTTTTTTTTGTTTTGTTTTGTTTTTTTGTTTTGTTTCGTTTTGTTTGTTTGTTTGGGTTTTTTTGTTTGTTTGTTTGTTCTTGCTTTTTGATCAGACCATTATTTTCCTTTAAAGTTACGCATAATTGTCACAATTTAAAACCCCTGTAGTAGTAACAATGGTGGCAATAATAATAATAATAATAATAATAATAATAAACACATTTTTATATATGTATGTATGTATGTATGTATGTATTTATGTATGTATGTATGTATTTATTTATTTATTTATGTATGTATTTATGTTTTTTTTCTATTATTTTATTTTAATCAGACAATAATTTTCCTTTAAAGCCACAGTTTAATTGGCACAGTTTAAAACCCTTGTAATAATAATAATAATAATAAAAGCTAACTTTTAGCTTTTATTATTATTATTAACTTTAACTTTAACTTATTTATTTATTTGTGTGTTTGTTAGTTTTTATTATTTTTAATCAGACAATGATTTTCATTTAAAGACACATCTAATTGGCACAGTTTAAAACCCTTATAATAATAATAATAATAATAATAATAGCAAAATTAATTAATTAATTAATTAATTAATTAATTAATTAATTTCTTTATTTATTTATCAGACAATTATTTTAATTTAAAACCTCTGTAGTAGTAGTAGTAGTAGTAGTAATAATAATAATAATAATAATAATAATAATAATGTGTAATAAAAATATAATGTGTGATATTATAAAGATGATGTTGTTTCTAAAATTAATTCACATTTATATAGTTACTGTACTAAAACCAAAAAAGGTATTTAAAGTACAGATTAAAATTTGATCAAAAGATCAAAAATTATTAAAATATATCTGATTAAAATTGGTTATTGTTAAATAATTCAAAATAATTACTAATCAATAATTGATGATTGTATTTGATGATTTTAATCAGTGTTTTGAAAACGAAAGAACAAACAAATGAATGAATAAATAAATACATACCCCCCCACCCACACACAATTATTATTATTATTATTATTATTATTATTATTATTAGTTCATTATTTAAATACTATATTAATTGTTCTTTTTACTCTTTTTCATATTAGGGTTATAAAATATTTTGCAGTGATGATATGTTTTTGTCAACAAGCCTTTATTTCCCATTGCATTTGAACCCTTGAGCTTTCATTCTCAAGGCAAACTGAAAAAAGACCTTGAAGCTTGAAACACTTGAACCAGGTGTGAAAAAAACATCCTGAAAGGAACCAAGTTCATTGTCAGCTTTGGTTTCATCGAGCATTGCTCTCTGATCTTCTTTCAGAGTTCAATTAAATCTACAGTCACTCCAAAACCTCTTCATGCCAGAATATGCCACAAATCATCTTTATTTGATTTAAAACTCTCCCTATTGGGTATTGATTCAATCCTTCCGTCTCCATAAATAAGCCCCAGTGCCTGTATGGAGAGGCCAGCAGGTCTGCGCTCCACCTGTGGATGCCAAGGCTGCATCGGATCTAAATGGCATCCATTTGAGTCACTGAAATATTTATAGATGCTCCCGGCCCCGGGGAGAGTGGATTGTGTGTCCAAAACTGGTATAGTAACACTGCAGCTTTGTCTCTATGGGCACAGACGGGCGATACAGCGAATTAATAACGCCATTGACCTTTCCATGCCTCCAATCTATTTAGAGAATCGGATATTTGTTAATGTTATAAAAACTGTCGAAATATGAAGAGGAAAAAGAGAAGCCATTTACAAAATGTGATGACAAGCATGTTCCTTGTCTTTTGAGTCATGAAAAAGATTTCAAAAATTCAGGAAACCCTGTATTAAAGGCAACATTCCATAACCCAACATTTCATTGAATGACATGTAATAGTTAGACTCTGTAGTCATTTACACACACCCACACACAGGTATTCCTATTATAATGGGGGCATTCCAGCAGTTTTTCTACTGTGCAAAACTATATTTTCTATACCATTACTATAACCCTACCCCTAAACCTACCCCTCACACAAAACTTTCTGCATTTTTAGATTCTTAAAATATAAATAAATAAATTCTGTGTGATTTATAAGCTTATTTCCACATGGAGACCAAAAAAATTCACCAAAATCAAAGTCAAAGTTTACTGTTGTTTTACTGTTAATTTAGTATTTTTTTGTTTGTTTGTTTTTGTTTGTTTATTTATCGTTTGTTCGTTTATTATTATTATTATTATTAGTAGTAGTAGTAGTAGTAGTATCTATCTATCTATCTATCTATCTATCTATCTGATTAGTTGACCAACATTCCTATCTACTATTTATTTAACATTTTCGACTACCATTTATTATTATTAGTAGTAGTAGTAGTAGTAGTATATGTTGACCAACATTCTCATTTACTATTTATTTATTTATTTATTGTTATTATTATTATTATTACTACTATTATTATTAGTATGTTGATGCTTTCTGATCTAGCATTTATTTATTTATTTATTTATTCTTGTTTGTTTTTTTGTTTGTTTAGTTTTTATGTCTGCTTAGTAATTTATTTATTCATTTATTATTATTATTATTATTATTATTATTATTATTATGATGATGATGATGATGCTTTCTGATCTAGCATTTATTTATTTATCTGACCAACATTCGCATCTATCATCATCATATTCTTCTTGTTTTTTTTTTGTTTTTTTTATTTTGTTTTTCTGTCTGCTTAGTATTTTTTATTAATTAATTTATTATTATTATTATTATTATTATTATTGTGTAAAAAAAAGTTTTTTTTATTATTTTAAAGAATGTCTATGTTTATACCATATGTGCATTTTGATTCAAATAAACAACACAAAATGTGATCTGGAAAAAAAAAAAAAAAAAAACATAGCATGTTGGTATTGATTTTCTCACAAAATAATTTAATTTAATTTTAATTTAATTTAATGTAAATGTGTCTGCATCACCACACATAAAACAACACATTGCACAAATAAATAAATAAATAAACCTTTATTTTTAAATTAATTTTTATTCAGTTCTTTTTTATTATATTGTATGAATTTATGATTTTATGAATTTATGATTTTTTTTTTTTTTTAATGCTGCAAAGTACCAGATCTGCTGGTCAAGTGACTTCATTTCTTATTGTTCTCTAGTATCTTTTCTCATCTTGCTTAGTGTATGTATGCAAAGAAAAAACGATTAGGAAAGTCCCTTTTTTTCTGTCAGTGTCTCTGGCTGTTGGAATCTGTTTCCTCCAGGTTACCTGATCTGGTTCAGGTGTGTAAGCTGATCTACTTTCCCACCCTTTATCTTCCTCTACAAGTGAGCCCTGCAGATACTCCACATTCTTCCAGACTAACTTCTACACAGACCCGTGTACTCTTACAAACATTCTGGATATGTGTTGAGTTAGGCTAGAAACATAATCTAAAGTCCAACACATTTGTGTCTTCTAGACACAAAAACGTCCTACGTTCCTGCACTTGCATGTTTTGCCTCCAAGTAATACCTTACAAATACTTGTGGTGTCTCTTAGGTCTCTGTCTGTGGAGCAGAGATGACTCACAGCGCTTTAAAATGATCGCTTAATCACAATCCACCCTCATTCCTATCTACCTGTGGCTTTAGCAGGTATTACATAAGTCTACCTATATCATCTGAACTTCCTATCTGTCTTCAGCTCTGTGTCTCAGTGTAACGGCTTTCAGGCCTCCTGCTGCTGCCAGTAGATGCTGGCAAACTTTATTGCAGTGGAATGGATCCGAGGTTCCTTTTTTGTGTTTCTTTGAACAAAAGGGTCGTTCACAAATGGCTCCGTCGAACCCCTGCGTGTTTATTAACTCTGGAGCAGACTGGGTTTTCCACTACCTGAAACTTCCAGAGTTAATTCTGTGTAAACACACCACAATTATATAAACTCCTGATACACCATTGACACACTTCATGCCCTAGTTTAGAAAGGAAATCTCAAAGAAGGATTGTGCAAGCTAATAGGTTTTTTGCATGTGTTGTTTTAGCACTAGAATCATTCAGGAATTAGGTAAATCAGGTAAAACTACAAACACAGCCAAAAAACTCTGTGCTGAATGCAGTGGAGTGCAACAGTCAGAAACATTTCCCGTGGGGAAATCGATTTTTATTACTTATAAACCTTTAAAGACAGCTCTGCTTGGGGACCTGAAGTTGTTAAACTATACTATATCTTATGAGTTAAAGCCCTTATTAGAAAGCATGTCTCATGTTTAACACAAATTGGATCATGTACTTTCTCACAGCAGCTCTCTCCGTGTCCTCTGCTCTCCTTTATCAAATCAATGTATATTGATATAAACAGTATTGTCTCATACCATATAGTTACAAAATCGATATAAATATATCGTACTGCCCAGTCCTATTTACATCATTTACCTCAAACCATATTATAGTTTACATATAATAATAGTTACCTTCTTAAGACCTCTTGTTTTTGTTGTTGTGACGCAGATATTAAAAGCTGCGTAGATAGCTGATAACCAAAATTTTTCAGACCTCATTTAGGAGATTCTAAAAGTGAACTATTAAGTGTGTATTCCTTCCATTGGTTTTTGTATTTGGCAAGGTGCCAGTGTCTGATATGCTCTAAATGCAGTGTTTTCATTGAGCAGACTCTTCTACCTCTCTCTGTGACTCTTGGAGAGACGGCCAGCTGTTAAAGTCATCAGGACGTCCCTCCAGTAACTGCACTGCTTGGTTTCTTCATGCCATGTGTAGTGGGTGACTGGACATCCTGCTGGCTGCGTACTGTCACCTAGTCTCAGCCTCAGACGTTACACCCACGGACTGTTGGCTGAACGTCTGATACATATGGCACACAAAATTGGAAACACTTCTTTCGAAGTCGTCATTGGATTGGTAGAATTATACAGGATTTTCGGGAGACTTGTGTCGCGTTCTTTAATGTTCTGCCTAGAAACAAAGATGCTGTGACGCCAAACCCCCTCATGAAACAAGGAAAGCCGTTGTGTTTACAACTGTGATGATAAGCCAAAAATGTCAGTACCCTTGCAATTCTGTCAGAAAATGCAGCACTTCTCTCAGAACATTGTTCCAGTTGCAAATATTTTGGTATTAATGTGCTTGTTGTTTTAGTTTGCACTGCAACAACACAAAAAACAAAGTCAAACTTGATAAAATTTAACACACTCAAAAATGAACTGGACAAAATTATTGGCACCTTGTCAAAACTGTAAGAAATAATTGCTTTGCAAGCATGTGATGCTCCTGTAATTTGTATTTAGACACACCTGTGGCAAGTAACAAAAGTTAACTCAACCACTGTGTTGTGTGTCACACTGAGCATGGAGAAAAGAAAGAATTGTAAAGAGTTGTCTGTGGATTTGAGAGAAACAATTGTGGAAAACATGGACAATCTCAAGGCTACAAGTCCATCTCCAGAGATCTTAATGTTCCTGTGTCCACTGTGCGCAATATCATCAAGAGGTTTACAGTCCATGACACTGTAGCTAACCTCCCTGGATATGAACGGAAGAGCAAAATTAAAGAAAAATTACAACAAAGAATTGTTCAAATGGTGGATAAAGAACCCCGATTAACTTCCAAACAAATTCAAGCTGATCTGCAGACACAGGGTACAACAGTGTCAGCTCGCACTATCCATCGCCTTCTGAATGAAAAGGGACGCTATGGTAGGAGACCCAGGAGGACACAAAGGCATACAAAAGCAAGACTGGAGTCTGTCAAAACTTATGTGACAAAACCACAATCCTTCTGGGAGAACGTACTGTGAACAGATGAGACAAAAGTAGAGCTTTTTGGTAAAGGACACCATGGCACTGTTTACAGAAAAAGAAATGAGGCCTTTAAAGAAAAGAACACAGTCCCTACAGTTAAACATGGTGGAGGTTCAAAGATGTTTTGGGGTTGCTTTGCTGCTTCTGGCACTGGAATGCACTGCCTTCTGGCACTGGAATGCACTGCCTTGAATGCGTGAATGGCATCATGAAATCTGATGATTACCAACGAATTTTGGAGCGCAACGTAGTGACCAGTGTCAGAAAGCTGCGTCTCCACCAGAGGTCATGGGTCTTCCAGCAGGACAGTGACCCAAAACACACTTCAAAAAGAAAAATGGTTATAAACAAAGCGCTGGAGAGTTCTGAAATGGCCAGCAATGAGTCCAGATCTGAATCCCATAGAACACCTGTGGAGAGATCTCAAAACAGCCGTTGGGAGAAGGGATCCTTCAAATCTGAATGACCTGGAGCAGTTTGCAAAAGAAGAGTGGTCCAAAATTCCAGTAGAGATGTGTAAAAAACTCATTTGTGTTTACAGGAAGTGATTAATTTCAGTTATTTTTTTCTAAAGGGGGTGCTACCAAATATTAGGTAAAGGGTGCCAATAATTTTGTCCAGTGCATTTTTTGGGTTCTTTGTGGAGTTGTATCAGATTTGACTTTTCTTCTCTGTTCTTTTTTTGTGTTGTTCCAATGCTAACAAAAATAAATAAACATGTGAGTACCAAAACATTTGCAACTGCAACAATTTTCTGAGAGAAAGGTTGCATTTTCTGACAGAATTGGAAGGATGCCAATATTTTTGGCCATGACTGTATATAAGGATCAGCTAAACGCTGGATTTTCAAAAGTATGTGAAATATTTAAAGTTCATGCCATAGAATCTTTCAAATATTTCCTAGAGCTTTACACACCGGTCTGTTATTGTGGGGACATTTCCATGCCCCAAAACATGATGTGGCACAAAACAAAACATAATTGGTTGCTTTACCTGTCAGTCATATTGTCATATTGTCTCATATTGGGCAGGCCTTGGCCATTCAAAGCGGCCAAGGTTCCCAGACTTTCTGCCATCAGTCTGAAGGTCTGGCTATGCGAGACTAAGTGTCACCCAATGGGGTTGTTATTTTATTTTATTTTTACGTAAACCCAGCCCATTTAATTGTAGATTGATTGCAAGCACACCACACACACAGAGAACCATATACTATTAAATTAGATACCACACAATATCATGGCATCTAAATAAAATGGCTTTTTAGCAGCAGACTTCTCTAAAACACCAATAATTGCAGTATGTGTCGAGCACCCGGCTACATTATAATTTTGATTCTGCTATGAGACGTATAATTTATCTGTCTGAAATACCAAATTCACTTCTAATGTTCAGGTAATTCTCCATTGCGCTGTCAGAACAAATCTCTGTCTGAGCCCTAAACTTGTCTGATGACTGGACGTTTCAAAAATATTTTTGACATGGAGTCAAGCACGTTACCTTAAGTGATGTCTGGCACTTGGTTTCGTGACTGGCCCAGATCTGCAGAGCATGTTATCTTCATTTTATGAAAGTATGGACCAATGCCAATTTATTATTACTGCAAGACTGTCATTTCCAGAATTGCACGAATACATCTGCCAACTGGAGGACTGATCACTAGCCGATTATATGAGAGTGTATAGTTCTCCTTATGTGCATGCTGTACACAGTAAAAACTTTTTTGAGGTTTTTCAGGGATTATTACAGAATGTTTTACAGGAAAATGCGATTTCAGTTTTTCTTGTTCAACAGTTCCATGTTTAATTTAATGCCATTCACATGCCATTTTTTGGGAAGTGTTGGTAACATTTGCTAGCAATTTTTGAGAGAAAATAGTTTTTTATGTTACTGTTTTTGTTGGGTTGGGTTTGTTGAGTTGGGTTTATCACTCTAGTGCTCCTTATGTGGCAGTCAAATATGATAATGTTTGAATATAGACATGAAAATTACATTTCCAACTTAAACTGTCATAAATCTTGAATGCTTTGAATGTGTCTCTTTTTAAAGAAGACACTTTGCAGATTCTTGCCAATTTTGGCAGATAGAGAGATAGATAGATAGATAGATAGATAGATAGATAGATAGATAGATAGATAAACTAATAAAAACACATTTTTTTATGGGGAAAAAACGCTGTATTTGTTGTTCTGTACATTGAAACAAGTTTGACACTGATATCTTAAAAAATGAGTTTTCAGTAAGATTTTGTTTGAGCGCAGTACCAAACGGTTCCACTAGATTAAATTATTTCCCATTCATTTCAGATGCATTAATTTTTGACTGAGGAGTACAAGTATGACTATTTTTCAAGACCATTTAACCTTTTCAAATCATGTCCAGTTAGTTAGTTAGTCTGTTCACATAGTATATATGCCAAAACCTTTACATTTACCAAGTTTTGTACCATTCTGATTTAAGCAAAAACAAATATTTTTGGTCAAAAATGTGCACCCAAGTGTTAAAAGTTTCAAGGTCCAAAAGAACATAAAAGTACAATAAATACATATATATATATATATATATATATATATATATATATATATATATCAAAAATGAGCTTTCAGTAAGATTTTGTTTGAGCGCAGTACCAAACATTTCCACTAGATGAAATCAGTTTTCCATTTGTTTTAAATGCGTTCATTTTGACCGAGGAGTACAAGTATGACTATAATTTTCTGGACCATTTAGCCTTTTCACATAGTATGCCAAACGCTTTACCTTTTACCAAGTTTTGTAACATTCTGATAAAATTAAGCAAAATGAACAAGAGCACCCGAGGGTTAAAAGTTTTAAGGTCCAAAAGGATACATAAATAAATAGCCCTTACTCATAATACTCATAAAGTAATGCAATACAATCTTTTTTTACCTTTGGATGATGATGATGATGATGATGAATGGTGCGAAACTAAGTGCTTTTTTCTTTTTTCTACATATAAAGCCCACAGTGACGTTCATGCTGTGAAGGATGAGTATCATGTAGCTTGTTTAATTATCTCAATCAGGTCCATTTAGCTTCATCAGAGCAAGCATACATTATTTTTCACGGCGCTCTCGTCTGCAGTCATTATCGGCCTGTTGGACACGGACGGTTTGTTCCGTCTTTCTTATTTCTGTTTCTCCCTGGCAGATCCTCATTACTGGGATATGACATGGTGCGCATTGACGTCTTCGGAGGGTTTCCGAGAACTTGCTTCTTGTAAGTCCATGAAGAGAATAAGGAGCGCTGATTATACACTCTACGGGGGATGATGTAATGATAGGCCATCAAACTGGGACAACGGGATCATGATTAGTCTTCCGATTAAGGCAATTTAAATTTTAATAAAGTAACGTCTCTCTTGACAGGTGACCGTTTGCGAAGAGGCCACGCTGGGGCGATGCGTGGTTTAATGACCGCGGTCATTAGGTTTGCGGGAGTTATTTTTGTGAAGCAAAACAGGAAAATAAGCAAGAAGGAAAGGAAACTATTTCGCTTTCACTTCAGTAACTGACCCTATCTCTTTTCCGTCCTTCTTATTGCAGATAAGGTGTATCATATTCCCCCTGTGGATTTGTAAGTTCGTGTGTGTCTTTTTGCCCCCGCACACCTTTTATGAATGACTCGGTTTTCTTTGAAGGCAGTTAAACACTCGATCCCCCATTTTGGGGGCTGAAAAGACATATAATATGTTTTAGTTTTAAAGGTCACAGGTTGAGGACTTATCTCAATGGAAGTCTGTGCCACGCTGAAGCTCTGACAGCTGATTGGTCAATTGAAAGGCCGTTTCGACTGTTTTGAAGAGTGCCTTTTGTCTCCAGATAACAGGGAATATTTAAAGGCAGCTGAAATATTCTGCTTCAGGCACTTTTACCTCGCAAACGGTGCAGCATATTTGAGTAATTGGCCAATCTTTTGAAACAAAAAGCTGTCTGTGAGAACTTGTATGTGTTTTATGAGGATATTATCTATGTCAGGCTGCTAGTGTTTTTTAAATGGCTGTTTGGAATTGAGATGTTGTGGATTTTGCATGTGAATGTGAATGTGGTTTGCACCATTGTGTTGGGTTTAACCACAGCGTTTCCTTACAGTAACATACTGTGTATAGCAACACAAATGACTTAATATGGGACAAATAGTTTCTCTCTGGATGGGATTAAAGCTGTCAGAGCTGTCAAGATGTCTTTACTTTCCACAAAGTGCCATTGTGCTGACATAGAATAGTTGAAAATATGACCCTGAGGAAACAGTATGTTGCGTTTTCGTGGATTAATCTGTTAATGATGATAATGTATTGTTTATATAGTGCTTTCACAAACACAAGGACGCTTCACAGTGCCTAGCAGAAAGATAAACAAGCATAACCAAACATACATGGTAAAACATACAAGAGCAAGACAGCGAGGACAATCAAAACCACACACAAAGTACTGTAATCACGGTTGTGTGGATATTCAGAAATACTGCCTTATTGCGAGTTATATATTGTTCAAAAAAACTATAAACAAATGCACATTTTAGATAATATGGCTAGTTGTTTTGTCAGTTTTTACTCTTGAACCACTGCTTGTCTAGCCACATTGAAAGATGGAAGGGCTGTTTATTGTAGTATTATATCTGTTTATGAAATAAATAAATAAATAAATAAAATAAAAATAATAACTGTTTATAAGGGAAACTTCGACTACCATTCAAGTCAATATGAGCTGACATTTGATTTAAATCAACGTGCAACCCAGCTGGGTTAAATGCACAAACCTTGCAGGGTTAGTTTAATGACCAATACATTGCCAGTTTGGGTTATTTTTAACTGAGATAACAGGCATACATTAATTAATTAACTAATTATTAAGTAAATGCATGTTTTTGTTGTTGTTGTTGTTGTTGTTGTTGTTGTTTTGTTATATGTTTTCAGGACTATTTAGTTAGTAAGTAAGTGATAAAGTAAGTGATAAAGTAATAAAACCTTTATATTTTGTGCAAAAATGTATAAAGATCACTAAAGGGTTAGTTAGTTAGTTAGTTAGTTAGTTAGTTAGTTAGTTAGTGTCTGTTTTTTTCAGGACTATTTAGTTAGTTAGCTAGTTAGTTAGTTAGTTAGTACACATATTACTTAGTTTGTTAGTTAGTACAAATATTTATTTATGTATTTATTTAGTTAGTTAGTTAGTACACATATTAGTTAGTTAGTACAAATATTATTTCTTTCTTTCTTTATTTATTTATTTATATATAGTTAGTTAGATAGTTAGTTAGTGCATGTCTGTTTTTCCAGGACTATTTAGTTAGTTAGTTAGTACAAATATTAGTTAGTTAGTTAGTTAGTTAGTTAGTTAGTTAGTTCACATAATATGTGCCAAAACCTTTACCAAGTTTTGAATCATTCTGATAAAGTTAAACAAAAACTATATATATTGTGCAAAAATGAATAAAGACCACCAAATTGTTAGTTAGTTAGTTAGTTAGTTAGTTAGTTAGTTTTGTATCATTCTGATCGAGTAAAACAAATATTTAATAAATTAATATTTGGGCAAAAATGAATAAAGACCACCAAAGGGTAAAAATAAAATACAATAAAATAAATAAAATAAAATAAAATAAAATAAAATAAAATAAAACATTTTATCATTCTGATAAAGTAAAACAAAAACTTTATATTTTGTGCAAAAATGAATAAAGTTAGTTAGTTAGTTAGTTAGTCAGTTCACATAATATGTGCCAAAACCTTTACCAAGTTTTGTATCTGATAAAGCAAAACAAAAACTTAATATATTAATATTTGGGCAAAAATGACCACCAAGACCACCAAGGGGTAATAAAATATCTGCATATCTGCACAGGTTTCTGCCATCTCTCTTAGCAAAACATGACCCTATCTGTCAGTGCAGGAAGCGCTTTATGCACTTCATGTCATAAAAACTCCACAAGTTTGTTCAGATATGGCTGTCATAAATGACCTAACCTTGAAGTAAGCAAACACTATGCTGAGCGGAGACATTTCGCCCTAGGAGAGATCTGGATTTTGAGTAATCTGCTATGGACCAGTCACTTCACTCCTCTCAAAGAACAACAACATAAGCCTTAGCTTCTATCTATATTGATGTATTATTTAAGAGCACGGTGAGGTATAGCTCCGACAGAGCACAAAGCCGCTCTTTGTTGGCGGGGGAAGACATTCACAGACGGCTGGGGAGCTTTAGACAAAGTGCACAGAGCCAGCTGGCCAACATGGGCAAAATTATTTTTGCAGTTTGGTATTTGAGAGCTTAACCTTGTCTACGTCAAAACAGGGCGCAAATGTTCAGTGCTGGAAAATAACTCGTCGAGACACGGCCACGGGGTTTGATTTGGGTTCGACTAAATTTATGTGAAATCGAAGTTCTGACGAACAGGGAATGGATTAATGTTCATTCAGAGCAGATCCCTTCATGGCCTTCATCAAATTGTAGACAGTTTTAGACAGTCTGACAGTTTTTGATGCATTTGATAACTAAGTGAAGATCGAGAAAGTTTGGAACCTTGCTTGAAGGAGACTGACAGACTCGCAAAAACAGCTAAAAAACATCTTCACCCTGAAATGAAAACTCACTCTCCACTTGTTCCAAACCTGTATGCGTTTCTTTCTTCTGTTGAACACAAAAGAAGATATTTTGAGGAACGTTGGTAATCAAACAGTTGACGGTAGCCATTAAGTTTTCCATGCTACGCACTGTAAAAAAAAAAAAAATTGTTAAGTCAACTCAAAATAATTTGTAACCTGGCTGCCTCAAAATTTTAAGTTCAGTCAACTCAAAAAAAAAGTTTATTCAACTTGAAATGTTAAATTATACTAAGTGACAGCTTAGATATTTGAGTTGAATCAACTTAAAATGTTAAGGCAGCTGGCTACTTACCCATCTGTTAAGTTTAGAAAACACAAATATCTAAGTTGTTACTTAGTACAACTTAACATTTCAAGTTGAAGTAAACTTATTTTAGTTAACTGAACTTAAAATTTTAAGGCAGCAGGGTAACAAATTATTTTATTTTAAGCTGACTCAACAAATTGTTTTTACAGTGTGGAAGTCAATCTTCAGCAATATTCTAAATAATAAACAATTAAATAAAATATTATTTATATAAATATTGTGCATGTGTCTGTACGTTCCTTGTTTATTTATTTATTTATTTTTAATTTAGTTGTTTACTTATTTCCGATTAGGTGATTCATTACTTTAAGCATTACTTTAAGTTCACTCCTAATCTGTTCATACGTTTATGTAAAGGTTTGCAGTGTTTGCTATAAGGCATCTAAAATAATAAGCATTATAAAGGGAACTTAGCCCAGTATTTCAGTCAATATTAGCTGACATTTGGGTTAAATCAATGCACATCTCAGCTGAGTTAAACTGCATAACCTTGCTACTTTAATAACCCAGCATGTTGCCATTTACAGTTTGGGTTATTTATAAAATATATGTTTTGAGACAATGCTGTATTTTACTGTGAAGTATACTCTTAGTCAAGCAAGGATAGGCCAACGGATGAAAGAATCAAGAAAATAATAGTTTTCATTCAGTTCTGGGTCAAATGATTGTCATCCTCTTAAAACAACAAACCTTGCAAGTGGAAATATGATCTCATGCCTCTGTCTTACATCACTGATATCTCCTCTAAATCCGTGCCCACATTTAACAGGATCATGTGTGAACATGAATTCATTCCTTATGTTCCTGTACTCTGGTGCAGCACTGCACAGCACGACTGTGGAAAATGTCACAGTAAAGTTCAGATATTACTGGAAGGAACTGTAGGACTGTATTTCAAGGGTCATTGTGAGTCATACATAACTGCTCAAGACAAAAATGAAGAATGTAACTCCTTGAATTATACTGTAATTTAAAACTCCGTGTTTTGTAAGTATGGAAATGAGTGGTTCTATAAAGACTGTAGTGCATGGGGTCTGGTCCACTTCTGCAGCTTATTCTGGCTGAGAAGCTCTCATAAATCCACTGGTTGCAGCTTATTTGAATTTACACCACAATAATGCTAGGGAAAAGAAGAAAAAAATAAAGAAAATAAAAATCAAATTATGGTGTGCCAGTCTCCTCAAATGATTGCACAAAAACATGGAAGAAAATTAGCACCTAGTTACAGCTCTGGTGTGACGTTTACATTTATTTTCAGTGATTTTTTTTTTTTTAATTATTATTATTGTGTGTGTGTGTGTGTGTGTGTGTGTGCGGTGCACCTGGTATTTATCACGTTATGGGGACCAAATGTCCCCACAAGGATAGTAATACCAGTAAATTTTGACCTTGTGGGGACATTTGTGAGGTCCCCATGAGGAAACAGGCTTATAAATCATGCAGAATGAGTTTTTTTGAGAAAGTAAAAGTGTGCACAGTCTCCTGTGAGGGCTAGGTTTAGGTGTAGGGCGATAGAAAATAGGGTTTGTACAGTATAAAAACCATTACGCCTATGGAATGTCCCCATAAAACATGTAAACACAACGTGTGTGTGTGTGTGTGTGTGTGTACTTGTTTTTGCTACATTGTGGGGACCAAATGTACCCACAAGGATAGTAAAACCTGAAATTTTTGACATTGTGGGGACTGGCTTGTGGTCCCCATGGGTACAAAAGCTTATAAATCATACAGAATGAGATTTTTTGAGAAAGTAAAAATGCAGAAAGTTTTCTGTAAGGGTTAGGTTTAGGGGTAGGGTTAGGGTAAGGGTATAGAAAATACAGTGTGGACAGTATACAAACCATTGCGCCTATGGAGAGTCCCCACAAAGATAATAAACCAGACGTGTGTGTGTGTGTGTGTGTGTGTGTGTGTGTGGTGGTGTGTGTGTGTGTGTGTGTGTGTGTGTGTGTGAATATGAACATATGCACACAAGATGACTGTATTTGACATTATGATTAAAATCTTGATGAAGGCATATTACCCACATTGATTGATTGATTGATTGAATATTTTATTATAAATATTTGGTCGTACATTTCTAAACAACTTTCTGATAATTTTCTGATGATAGTTCACAATTATGTATTATATTTCAGCTAGCACAATCTAATAGCAGTTTGTAACTATTTTACATTTTGGCAAAATTAATGGTTAATGTGTATTAATTCATGTAACATTCATACATGTTCAAACGATCTGCTTCCACCCCAGTGACAGATATATTTAGGTTTGGGGTTAAGGATGGAGCTTTATGTGCTATTTATTTATTTATTTGATCGTTTGTTGTTTGTTTGTTTGTACAATTCACATTTTTTAAATTCAAATCAATTTTCCACCTCGTAAAATAATTACGTTTTCTTGTGAGACTGTGTTCTTTTTACTTCTTATTATCAAAATATATTGTTCTGCAATTTCATGGGCAAAATCCAGTCACGTAAATAGGAATCTACATAAATTTTGCATGATTGCACAGTGATTTGGACACACACAACATAAAACTGTGACTTCTGTGTAAGATGTGCTTCATACTTTGATAGACTATTGGTAATAAAACTTTTTAAAGCAAAATTTCACAATTTTTTAGAAAATACATGGTGAATTCTTACTTGGAACAACATACAGTACCCGCAAATCAGTGGTGTGCAGTGGTGTATTGAATTAAATTATTATTATTATTATTATTATTATTATTATTATTATTATTTTCAAATTTAAATGTCCTTGACACATTTTCATTTTCTTGGTTAAATAAACATTACTCACACTATCAAAAAAAGAACAACAAAAAAAAGAAGAATATATATATATATATATATATATATATATATATATATATTTTGTAGTGTAAGTAATGTTTATTTAACCAAGAAAATTATATAAATATAATTTAAATGCTAATCTGCGGTGATTGGTCCAATGACCCAGTCTGTTGGTCTACTGCATGCAGTGCTTGTCAAAAACGGAACGCCCATCACCCTTACATTAAACACTCAAACAGCCATAGTATATGCGTTAGACCAACACAGAAACATATTGATAAAGTATTACTTTGTACACCAACGTATTGCTCTATTCTTTTTCAGAATGGCAAGTAATAACAATGACAAACATCCACTATTCATCGACACATTTCTAGACAATTTCGAGGAAACAGATATTGCTTTTAGCCAGTTAGCCAGAGACCTACAAGTTGTCCGGAGCGAACAATTTTTAAAGGATTACTCCACTTTCCTGATAATTTACTCACCCTCATGTCATCGAAGATATTCATGTCTTTCTTTGTTCAAAGAAAGTTTTTTGAGGGAAACATTCCAGGATTTTTCTCCATATAGTGGACTTCAGTAATGCTCAACGGATTAAAGGTTAACACTCCAAAATGGTCCTACATCGCTGTTTTTTTGCCCTTTTTTGTAAAGGGTGTTTGACTGTGTAAACACTGGGTTGGTACTTCTGCAGCGATGTAGGATGATTTTGAAGTTGGAGGAGAAAATGAGATGGGAGTTTCTCAACATACCCAAACTGTACCCTAATGGATTTACCCTTTCTTCTCCGCAGGAATCCGCTACAGTGTTTGAGGGAGGGGGGTTCAAGTTTTCCCAGATCTGTGCGTGCAGTAAGTGGACAGGCAATACGTTTAATGTTTAATGTTGATGCCAAATTTAAACAGCTAAAGATTTGTTTTAAAAACGACTCGTTTCAATGACTCGAAGTCGACTCTCCTTTGAAAGACAATAACTTTATACACGGAGCACTTTCAGATTAAAAACTTTGCAGGATGTTTTCATTCACTTAGAGCTCTGTTACACACTGCGTGAAAGGTAATTTGCCAAAAATCCACATTAGGGACACTTTAATATAAAATATTGACTCAAAGCAGTAGCAATTTAAACAATATATTTTATTTGTAACTTATGTCCAACTATGTTGGACATAAAGTAACTATGTTTACTTTAACTTATGTCCAGCTATTCTTTTTAATAGTTAACTATTTTTTTTTTTTTCTTTCAAAGCTCAGTAAATATTGGTCACAGACACAGAGATTTAAATTTCACCAAGCTGATTACTCACTAAAACTTCCACAGAACATTTTTTTCATGCCATTTTAAGGTTTTCTTGTGATATATATATATATTTATTTCTATTCACATGTTTTGAAATTCTGTTCAGACCATGTTTCTGTTGTTTAATATTTCCTCTTTGCACACTAATGCAAAAGAAAACAAGTACTGTCTTTTGTGAAGCAACCAATATGTCTAAAATTTTAATACTGAGCATACTGTATACAGCACATGTGTGCACTTAGCATTTGCACATTATTATGTTTCAGTTACCGCCCACAGTAATCGACTACACCGCAGCACCCTCTGTGTCATAAGGCTATTTTATTCACCTACACATGGGCCACATAAATTATGCTGTTAGTGTGTTCACGCCACGAGTTGAAACAGTTGTTCTCACTTCAATCCTTTGTTTCTGCCACGAGAGGCCTGTGGATGAAGGTTGGACATGAAGGACGGAGAAAGATAGAGAATCGTTACGCCGGGCCCCCGCGGTTTTCTGAAACAACCGCGAGCTCACGGTCGCCAGGAACCCCGTCTGTAAGTCTCACCTAAAAATAGAGTCTCCATAAATCCAAAAGAGCAAATAAGGGCTCGCTCTGTGGGAGAACAGCAGAGATGAGCGGCGTTCGTGCTCAGCTGGCAGAGGAACTCAACGTGCACACCCGAAATCTCCAAACTAACAGCTTTCATAGCCTGTTTCTGTTTGTTCCAAGGTGTTTGAAGATGCACTGAAGATTTTTTGTTCTTTTTCCCGGCTTATACACTAACAGTTTTTGGAAAGAAAACTCTTTTGCTCAACAAGACTGCATTTATTTGATTAAAAATGTAGTAAATATGTGAAATGTTATTACAATTAAAGCAACAGTTTTATTTTTGAATATATTTTAAAATGTAATTTATTCCTGTGATGTAATACTGAATTTCCAGCATCATTACTCTAGCCTTCAGAAATCATAATAATATGCTAATGTAGTGCTCAAGTAATAAACATTGTATTATTATTATTATTATTATTATTATTATTATTATTATTATTTATTATTTATTTAATTATATGGAGGGCCAAATTACTCCTACTAAATCATTAATTAAATGGTGAAATATATAAATAAATTGTTAAATACATAATTAAATAATTTAACTTAAATAAATAATTGAAAAAAACTAAAATTAGAATTAATTAAAATAAAAAAAACTATACAAAAAAATAAATAAAAAAACTATAAAAACAATAAAAACAAACTAAAATGAAATATATATATGTGTGTATATTATAAATGTGGAGGCAATAAATAAATTAATTAATTAATACATTTTTAATTTTTTTTATTGAAATTAAATTATATAGTCATGCATTTAATTATATATATATATATATATATATATATATATATAATCAAAATTTTGAGTAATTTTTCCCTCCATGAACGTATGGCAGCAGTAGTTTGTAGTCTTCTAAGTAATAATAATAATAATAATAATAATAATAAAATTCTGTCAGAATAAGTATTTAAACAAATAGTTTAACTTAGGTTAATTATTGTTGACTAAAACTAAAACAGGCAATAAAAAAAAAAATGAATAAATCAACAAATTAACAATAACAATAGATCAGCAAATAAATGCAGACAAAAACAGCGAAATTATTCCAAACTTCGGAGCAGTAATGTATACTTCCTCAACACACATATGGAGAGCGTTGAAGAGAGCGTTTGAGATTGCTATCATCAACCCGCTTCACAATGGCACCATTTAGCGTAGAGGCCTAAACGGGGGAAATGTCCCTTCAAACGATCTCCCCTGCCAAATAAAAGAAGATTTGAACATCCCACGAGTACTTTGTTTAAATTACGCTTGTCCTTTTGGCCTTTCGAATCATTATACCATCTGAAGTTGAGAACAAACGGCCTCCCACACACAGTCTGTGTAGGTATCGGCAAGCACGTAGCATGCGAGTCAAATCTCTTTACTACTACCTTTATTTCAGGCCTGGAAAAGCTGAATAAGCTTCACACCATCATTTATTCAGCAGGCTGACAGACAAGCTTTTAAAATTAATAAGTTTAGAGATTGAGCTACTTTAGAGCAGCAGGTTTGATAAATGTTTGAGGAGTCCTGATGAGTTACGGTGACGCTCTCATATGGAGAGCAGAATGAGCAGGAACAGTGAGGGTCAAACAATGGCAAACAGCTTTATGATGCTGATGGTTTCCTTAAGAATCCAAGGTAACATGATTTCTATCTGTATATGTATTTAGCTGGATCACTATTACACCTTGAATTCCTTTTTATTTCCACTATGATTGAAAAGAATTTTAACGTCTAAAAACGTCAACCACAAATAACGCCTCCTACTACAAGTTATGCCCCTTTTGAAGAATCGACCAATTAGGGAATTTCTTCAAACCCCTCCTTCTGGGAATTGGTGATGTCATCACTAGTACTACGCTACTTCTGCTTTAGTTTCTTTGCTGTTTTTGCGTCACTGTCACCACTTAATTAGAATAATTAGAATAAATTGTATTCTATAGTTCAGAGATGGCGTACCTCATCCTGTTTGATCTCCCCATTTTGAACATGTTTTAATGTTACAGTAACTTTTAATTTTATTAAGAGTGTATGGTTAAGCCAGGGTTTCAGAATGAGGGGTAAGTTTAGAAGCTATAATTACCATAACATTTTATTGCATAAGTTTACATTTAATAGCATCATTTTGATTTACAATATGTCATACATAAAATAAATACTCCATTTTATCTGCTTTAAAAATTGTTTTAGTGGTTGTATGAATGACATAGATTTATTTATTATTTATTAAATTTGTTTGTTTGTTTGTTTGTAATAATAATAATAAATCAAACTTCTGACAGGAGTAGTATTTTAACAAATGGTATGTTGATTGATTGATTGACTGATTGATTGATTGATTTATTTGATGTTTGTAGTCATCTGAATAATAATAATAATAATAATAATAATACAACTTCTGACAGAAGTAATATTTGAACAAATGATTTAACTGAGATTAATTTAATGCAGGCTTATTTATTTATTTATTTATTTATTTATTTGCCTGCTTGTTTGTTTGTCTGTTGGTTTGTGTGTTTGTCATTTGTAGTCATCTGAATAATAATAATAATAATAATAATAATAACAATACAACTTCTGACAGAAGTAATAATAATATTTTTAACTTCATTTAAAACAGGGTTATTATTTAAAATTTATTTATTTATTTATTTATTTATTTATTTATTTATTTATTTATTTATTTATTTGTAGTCATCTGAATAATAACAGGGTTATATTATTTAAAAATCAATAACTAGCTAAATAAATAAACACATAAAATTAATAAAAACTATATAGACATTTAAAAAAAAATGTGTATACAAATTTACAATACACACAAAGGTTCAGTTTGTGAAAACAGAAAATATTAAAATCTAATTAAAAAATGTTAGCATATAAAATAATAGCAAATTATATTGAATTTGATGACAATTTTTCACATCACGTAAAACAAATTACTTTAAGAAAACAGACATTTCTGTGTGCTTTCCCAAGTATATGATGCAAACTGAAGAAAAGAGAAGAACATAAATTGTTTAAATTAAATACTTTATAATAATCCTAAATTTATAATATTAACAATATTAATAATAATGTAATAGTAATCAATCTGTTACATTTGATGAAAATTGTCACCCAACTTAAGTATGTAAATCTTACAAACAGACATTTGTGTGTGTGTGTGTGTGTGTGTATGGGTGCGCGCGTGTGTGTGTGTGTGTGCCTTCCCAAAGTAAAGCGTGCTAATTAAGATTCAAACAGAAGAAAAGAAGAGAAAATACATTATTAAAGCTTCCCTCAAGAAATGCCCCCACGAGAGACAGCAGAGACGTGGGTGAGGATTTGGGAAGAGAATCAAGAGATTCCATGAGTAGTCCAGTGGAATAATTCATGGGATATTGATCGGGTGACCAGAACGAAAGACTGCGGTGTCTGTTGTCTATTTCACATTGCGAGAGCAGAATAAAAAGAAAACGGCAGTATGACATTGTAACGACAGATAATAATAGAGTATAATGGAACATTTACAATCCAGTTTGTCAAAAAGACCAATAATGATTATTTGTAGTGAGTAATGAAAACAACATTGTTTGGCATTTTACATTTGTTAAATGTGGTTGGAATCCAATGAGTAACTGCAATGTGAGGTATGTCATCAAATACCATCTAATTGTAATCCGATGACCAAAAACATATAATGCCAGGTTTAAAGTGGCCTGGATACTCTATTTTGTGGAAGATGTTATTGAAATATACGGCTGCCTACTCAGACCAATTTTGGATTATTTTCAAAAATAACACAACCACAGATTTATTTTCAGGCAAGATTCCCAGATAAATGCAGACACAACGAGTCTCTCCTTTCTGTGTTTAGTGGTGGTAGAGACATGTTCAGCCTTGCTCCATTCCAGCATATGTAAGCCAGCGTTATCTGATACGATACTGAGAGCAAGTTGCTACATCTTTAGCTGTCAGCAAATCCAAAATCTCCTGTTTTTTTGCCAAACTCAAGGACAGGGTATTGCCTAATGTCAGATTTTAGTTCAAAGCCAATATTGAAAATTCTTGCTAATACCAATAAGCCAATAATTATTTTCATGTTATAGCAGATAACTAATAAAAGGTAGATAGTAGAATGATGTACTTTTCTGTTTAAACCCTTGTGAAAATGCTTGAATTCTTAACACACATGAGTAGTTAAACATTGTCCTTATTAACAAACCACATAACCAAAGTCTAAACAAGTCCATTCTTGCCTAAAAACTCTTTAAACTACATTCTGTGATACAAAAGAAGTATTATTTATAAAATTATAGTGGATGTGAGACTCCTCTCAGCCAGTGAAATTCAAGGATCAGAAAGAACTGTTGTATTAATATATATAATTGTGTATATATAAAATATATAATTTTGATGTTGACTAACATATTGAAGCAAAGCATACTTGGGTATAATTTCAGCTGTAGAGTGTTATTTAATATTACATTTAAAATGTATTTTAAGTGTACTGAATTGCAACACATTATCTATATTTCAAAGATAATTGAATTATGGCATTACATGTAAACAAACAAAAAAAGTTTAGCTACATTTAATAAAAATAAAACTATAATATATTTGCAATTAAAATGTAACCAACTATCTAAACAAAAAAACAAAACAAAAAAAAAAAAACACACACATTATAATTAGATTGCAGTAATTATGAAATTACGTGCAAGTACATATGCATGTACATAAGTGGGTTTAAAAAAAAAAAAGTCTAAAAAGTTCAGATATTTACATTTAATATAACTTTAATGCATTTTATTTAATTCCAATTAAATAAACAATCTAAGGAGGATCCAGGGAGAAGACAGTAGGGACTTGGAGGAGGAGGAGCCAGGCAGTGCCCACGGTGGAGCTGATGGAGGTTGGAGCTATGGTGGAGGAAGGGCTGACGACTCCAAGGGGCCGACCGACGGCGGCGGAGCAGGTGGTGGAGATGCCTGAGGTGGAGACGGAGAAGCGGAGTCCTGAGGTGTAGGATGGTCAATGCCAGACCAAGGTGGAGGCAGAGGGATGAGGAAGCCCGGTGGAGCCAGTGGACTGCTGGGCCACGGCGGAGAGGAGGAAGCTAAGAGCCATGGTGGAGCCGCTGGGTCAACGTGCTGAGGCGGTGTCGTGGAATCTGAGGCTGGAGGCCATGACGCCGAGGGAGAATGGCAGACCCACGGTGAGCCCACCACACAGATGGTGGACTGAGGTTGAGCAGAGGGGCTTCCGGCAACAGCAGAGGAGGAGGCAGGAGCAGGTGGGAGGAACACAGTCTTTCTTTGGGTTGGACTTGAAAACAGAATCCCTTTCTGGGCTAAGCTCAGGAGCGGGAGCCCCCTCTGGGCTGGACATGGAACCTGGAACCCTCTCTAGGCAGGACGTTGAAACCGCAGCCCACTTTGGGCTGGACGTGGGAACAGGGGTGACAGAGGATCAGAAGAGGGAGGGAGGGAGGAGAGGGTGCAGGTCAGCATCCCAGTCTATAAGATCCTCTTCCGCAGTCCTTATACCCAAGTCCATAAAAAGTTTGCCCATGTTGCATTGGTTGAACCTCCTCTCTGCGATCTCACTGGCCAAAGCATTCTTCATCGTGGCAGGCATTGTTGCCAGCACTCGCACCTGGTCTAATGATTTCAGCAGCTGTGGCTCCGTGGTGATCTTCAGCACTGTTGTGCCGTGTGGCGATGGCTCGTCGGTCGTGGCAGGCTCCGGCTCTACGTTAGCAGTGGGCTCGGGCATGTGCTCTGCACAGCAGGGAGATGGTGGGCTGGGCACTGGGTCCGGAGTGCCACTGGTGAGATCCCCCTCAGTTTCCACTCCAAAAAGGTGGCAAAATTCGTTCGAGGGCCTTCCTCGGATGATGGCGCTCTGTGCGTTCTATGACGCCAGTTTAAACCTCAAGTACAGAGCGCCATCCGGGTAGCTGGAGAGGTTGGCAAGGACCAGGAACAGTCTGGTTTGGCAATCACTCCCCCTGCTCCAGCAGGAGGAGGAGTTATTCTGGGCGAAGGAGGGCGTCCATATAGGAAACAAAAAACTGTGCAAAAACAACCAAAACGGAGGGGAGACACGCAATAAACTGTTGTTGGTCGGGTCTTCTGTCACGATACGCTACTGGAAGGATGCAGGAGACGCATTACATAGTCTTTACAAAATTGAAACACAGGGGTAAATCCACAACAGGAACAGGAGAAACGTAATCCAACAAGTAGACCCGACAGAGACAGAATGCAAGGACCAGGACTTAAATACATAGGGTAATCAGGTAAGTGGGAGGAACACAGGTGTGACAAATGACTAATTAGATGGGAGAAACTTGGACACAGAGCACATGGGGAAGGAAAACACAGCAAAACAGGTCCAAAATCCTGACACACATACAATAACCGGCAACTGAACTTCAAACAAAGAGGAACTTAAAATAAGAATACTTAATGAGACATACATGGACATAATTAAAAACTCAAATCAGTGACTATGACAACAGATAAAATAGTCAGTGTCAGTGATGAACAGTGATGTGACAGTGCTAAAGTATATTGTTCTAAAGTATATTGTTTCATAAGTAAAAAGCATATTTAAACATGCTTAAGTGTACTTCTTTTTTACAAAGAAAAATAAAAAGGAAACTAAATAAGTTATTTAAATCCTATAGTAGAGTTCTAATACGGATCACATTGTAATGTACAGTATGAAAAATGGATGTTTATTTTATGGCAGCAGCTATTTACACTAAGTGAAAATAGCATATTTTCTTAGCGATACATGCTATATGCAAATAGCAATGGATTCTATTTACACTATGTAAAAATAGCAGTATTTTCTTCGCAGTAATATTAGAAGCTATTTATACTACTTAGTGCAGTTAGTGGCATATATTGACACCAGTATTGTAGTACATTATAAAAACAGTATGCAATAATGTCTTGAGTGTAAATGATATTTTTTTATTAAAATTATTAAATGGATGCTGCCTTATTGGAACAATAAAGCAGTCCCTACACTTACCCCTAACCCTAACCGATAGACTTCCACGATGCACTTTATTTTCCACTTTTCGATTTTTTTTTTTTTTTATTGAACATAAATGCCTTTCAGATCTGATATGTGAAAAGTGAGAATAAGGACTTTAGCAAAAGGTAAATTTGAACTCAGGTCATTCACGTCAAAAAGCCTATGCCACTGGAGCCACTGTTTAGCTGGCAAACTCCAACTTTAAATAATAACAGTTGTAAGTTAAGTTATTAGCCTTCATCAGTTATTAGCTGTTCTAATATTCCCAAATATCATTTGCGTAAATCCAACTAATGGAACACCTAAACTATTTTTAAACTTTTCCACATGGAAAACTCCACTGACACGTTCCTCTAATTCCTCCGACTGCCGAACCACAGTGAGGTGATGCAAGATCAGAGATGTCCCGAAAAAGTACAACATTTGACAGTTTCCAATTCAGTACAGTATTCCGACTAAAAGGCCCAGAGGAAACTCGTCCTGACAGCGTGTCAAAAAAGAAGCGTGTGAAACTTCAAACGAGTTACTTTTCCTCTATTAATGCTGACTGCTGCACGAACGCATTTCTATACAGCATAATAACAAATTAGGGACGCAGCCTGGCCCACGCAACACCTGTGAAATCGCAGTCGTTGCCCGTTAACAAGAATGTTAATCCGTTCGGCCACTGTTTTGTCTTGTCCTAAACAGACAAACGCAGTACAAAGCTGCATGGGAAACATTTCTACTAATGGATTCTGTGGCACAGACAGTCAGTGGACAAATAATGATGGAGTGGGTAAAGCGTCGGATCAGTCTTCACGCTGATACTATTCCATTTTTTAATGCTGGGGGGCTGGAAGGGCACGTCGGACCGCACGCATATCAAATTCCTCAATGTTTACACTAGCTGCTCTCCAAAGCCATTACACTGGCCCTTCACACCTGCCCCGACACGTCTAGCCATGATATATATGCGCCGAACAGAAACTTCATTGTGCTCACGGTCTGTCTCCCCGGCGGCCATGTTGTCAGGCCCTGGGAGAAAAGGATGAATTATGGGTCCGAGGGATTTGTCTCAGCATGGAGAAAGAAGGATCGAGGGAGATAGAGGGAGAGGGAGAGCAATAGAGAGAAATATCCCACTTCACTAAAGAGTGATGAAGGGAAACAGTGAGCCAAGTTTCCCGTGTCTCGCCCCTCTGGCTGTGGCCGACGGCACCTTTATGCTGGAGAGGTTTGTCATCGCTCCAGGCCTTCTCAGGGCCTGATGGCTTGGCATTTGGAGAGCTCCATCATTTCTTCATAATTATCCTCTTCTCTGATCTCTGAGTCACCCCAGCGCCCTCAGTCTTCATAATGATACAGTTTCTAAGAACGTTTATGGTGAGCTGTGTGGCGTGTATTAAGTTTATATGCGGGCAGATTTAGTTCCAATAGGGGTATTGTGTTTGAAGCTGTTAAACCTAAAATGCATGATCCAAAAAAAACTATGAATGCATAAAGGTGGTTAGCCCCTGTTAAATTTAGTGATTTGTGTGTCTGTGTAATTAAATCATTTAATGTTGATTGTTCACTTCCAATGTGCATATACTATACAAAAATTAAATATAACTATGCATTATATATAACTTTACATTAAAAAAAAAAAAAAAAAGAGCCGGGGGGTGAAAACGTTTTGAATTTGAAGATCAAGGCAATTAATTTGTCTTCTGGGAAACATGCAAGTATCTTCTGTTGCGTCCGAAGGGCAGTACTAAATGGGAAAAATGGTATTTCAACAAAATAAGAAAAAAAATTGACATCTTCATCCTGTTCAAAAGTTTTCACACCTAGCTCTTAATGCATCGTGTTTCTTTCTGGAGCATCAGTGATGTTTAAACCTTTTTTAAATAATTGTGTTTGAGTCCCTCAGTTGTCCTCAGTGTGAAAAGATGGATCTCAAAACCATACAGTCACTGGTGAAAAAGGTTCAAATATGCAAAGGATGCTGGAAAACTGAAGAATCTGCAGGATCTGGAGGATTTTTCAGAAGAACAGTGCTCAGTTTAACTGTTCAGAGCAAACAAGGGACTCATGAACAACCATCGTAGATCATCCAGGTAACCACACACAGTATTAAGAATAAAGTTTTAATGATTTCAGCTTTTTTTTTTTTTTTTCTCTTGTGGACTGTATGTCAACATCTTTTATGTAATATATCTTACTCAGAACAGTACTAAAAAAAAAAAAAAAAACATGCATTTTGTATGATCTCTCTTATTTTGTTAAAATTATTTACAGACTCTGCAAGGGGTTCCCAAACTTTCACAAGCCACTGTACATTTTCCTGTTTTTACTGTATCGAATTAATACAACCTTGGTACCTTGGTGAGCATAATAAATAAATAAATAATAACTAAAACTGATTAAAAGTGACAGTATAGCTACTCATCATGCTCTTTTGGATCAACTATTCATTCAGTGTGCTTTGGCAGTGTATGTATGTGGCATATCAAGTCATAAAATCATGAAAGTCATAATTTTTTAATAAGGATTAAAAAAAAAAAAGTCCTAAAAGAAATGCATTGACCCTTTTACAATTATAGAATTACTGTTTCTCAAACACAAAATATGGACTGTCAAGGACACCTGTCATGGTGTCATTCATCTCACAACTGCATAACATAACAATGTTATACAATAATGTTAACTATAGTTGATTGACATGAGCGTTTTACCTCAGACCAGCTGTCACAGTCCAGTAACTTTCCTTGTTTCGATGCTGGAGCAGGGATGTAAGTTAGACAACAATATCTCTGATTGAGCGATTGAGGTGTTGTGTTGCTGGATGTAATAATGAACATAGTGGTCGTCATTTACTCCCGACATCTGAGCCACTGAAGATGCAGAGGATTACATTTGTTTGTGAATGGAATGCACCTCCCGATCTACATATATCCGTCTATCTTCGCGCAAATCATTCATGAACCAGCTTCACTTACAGCAGAAGTGTGAATCTTTGCGATCGACTTTCCTTATAACGTGGTAGTTAGGAAGTTTAGCGGCTAAATGCGGCTAAAGTAAACAAGATCGTCATTCCACAGAGAGAAGAGAGGGGCGGGGCAAGCAGAGCTCATTTTCATTTTTAAAGGAACAACCCCTTAGAATGAGATGATTTTTGCAGAGCTCATTTTGACAAGGTAAAAAGGGTGTTGTTTTACAAAACCATTGAGAATTTTTAATCAAAGTATATTATAAACTTTTCATTAAGACCCTAAAGAATCATATCAACTTGTGGAAAATGGGCATCCGATGACCCCTTTAACACTAAACCCTTAGACCTTTCAAAAAAAAGTAATAACATTATTAGTATTAGATAATGAGTCCTTGGTTTTAAGGTTTTAAAATATCACACTGCATTTGTAAACCCTGTGTTATCATTTTTATTTGCATATTTATGAGGTCTATAATGTTAATTGGGCAAGTACAGTATGTGATGACCATGCAACTTGTTGCTATGCCATGTCCTTATATTAGATTAAAAGGATAGTTCACCCAACAACTCTTTCATTAATTGCTCACCCTCATATCGTTCCAAACCTGTAAAACCATCAGAATGCAGGCTCTTGTGTCAGTAGCACTACACACACATTGATTCGCTTGTGAACGTGCGTCGAAAACTGACATGGAAGAGGAGAAACTGTTGAATAAAGTTTATATTTTTGTTTTCTTTGCACACAGAAAGTATTCTCATAGCTTTATAAAATAAAGATTGAACCAGAGATATCACATGGACCATTTTAACCTTTCTGTGCCTTGAATATGTCAGTTGCATTGCTGTCTATGCAAGGTCAAAAGGCTCTCGATTTCATTAAAAATATCTTAATTTGTGTTCTGAAGATGATCTCAATCTCCTCAATCTCCTCGTTCCTTAATCGCCGCCCTTCACCATGCTCCCGACGAGAGAGGAGGGGCACTGAAACAGCCAGGTCTGGTGGTGTGTGATGAGGCACACCTGACGTGAATGAAGCCTCATCACCACCGCTGTTGAAAGGCCGAGCACGCCTCTCCTCAGGGGACCGGTCGCTTCCCCATGCATGCATGCTGGTGTCCTCATGGGTCCAGAGAGGGTGCGTTAAGGGAACAAGCGTGCCGAAGTGACGAGCTGCTGGACCTGCAGTCCGGACGAGAACCGCACCCGTGAGATGGCTGATGGGCCAGGATGCCGGGCTGTTTAATCTCCAGGAAGTGCCATGGACTAAGGTGGACGAAGACACCAGATGAAGCCGCCGCCCCTCGTGCTGCGGACCTCAGCGGGGAGCGAGTGCTGCCACCTGTCTCCGCCCCTTACCTGGACCCTTCCTTCTCAAACACTGCCCCTCCTTCACGGAACACCTAGCACAACGAGGACACCAGATCCCCTGTTTATTTTAGACACTTTATACCCCCTTTTTGGACACTTTTGGTTTATTTTATGTTCAATAAAAGCCTCTCCAAGGCCTGATGTCACGCCCACTGTGTCTGCCGTTTGCTCCTCCCACCACACTTTGCAATGCAGGATTTAGTCAGGTAAGGACTAATACAGTGTGCGATTAGTTGTTTATTGCCAAACAACTCACCATAACATTTTAGCACCATATTGTTTTCACATGTTTGAGCTGCAAAAGCTTACAGTTCTGGATCAGACTTTCATAACCCAGTATGAAAAGTAGTGCTAAACTCCTTTTGAGAGTTTTCAGGATGAAAAGTTGCTTAAAAAATGTTAACCCAGTGTGAAAAGAGAAAAATGACAGTTTGAAGAGTTTGTAGAAGTCTATAAAAGATTTGTGGGTTGTACTACTTGGATGCAGAAACAATGTCTTGTCACATGCTTTTATCCTTGAAGTGAAGTAACGCTGAATGAATTTCTATGGAAACACCACAATATGTCCTGCTTTATTTGTAAATTGGAAGGGTGAAATAAAGTTAGCGTCTGTCAAACTTACACAATAAGCTGAGACAAAAATCGCAACGAAATATCTTCAGCGAAACCTTGATGTAGAAATGTTGATGTATCTATAAAAATCAGCATGAAATCAGTTAGTCTAAGCAAGCTGTCTGTGTTTTATTAGCCTGATGCTGTACAAATTCATTTTCAACACTCGCTGTAAACAAATCCTCACTTTTTTTTGTCTGACGATGATTGAACGACATTTCATTTCAGCCACTGACAGCTCTGAACATTAACTGTAAGCCATTTTAATTGGCTTAGACTTACTTTGTATCCCTCATTTGTTGTAATGTAAATATTTAAAGTCTAAATCATGTGAAAATGTCTATAGATTATCCCGTTATAATGAGGGAAAGGTCCACCGTGGGACTAATTAGCTAAATGCATGTGATGAAATGAGCTTATTAGTGTTACGCTGAAGGCGAGTATAATGACAGGTTTAAGCAAATCCCTCCACATCGCTTTAGATTCCTAATTTGCATAAACGTTGACAGGAAATATATAATGTGGAGTTTTACAAACAGCATCAACTTGAATCATTAATTAATCTGAGAATAAATGTTGCTGCTGGATCCATGTCCAATTCCTACAGACAGCGTTTATTCATCTTATGCATATTTAAAGCAAAAGAAATTGTCTTTTCTCCACATAATTCTCTCTCTGGGTTAAGAAAGTGGTGAATTTTTAGGAAAAAAATGATCCCTTCGCTGACATATTCGCACAATTTGCACTTGTGATGTGTTCTCGCAGCCTGTGCAGCATGGCTACGCTGAACTTTAGCACATACTCCCCTGATGATGTCTTATAATTATGGGTCTACACTGAATGTACACACTGCTGAACCTGCCAAGCTGATTTATGGCGGATAAACGGCCTTCGTATAGGCCACAGTGTGCGGAGAGTCTCTGTGCTCGGGTCCCCGCACAGGAGTCAATTAGAAAGCCATAAAACTTTAGTGTTTAGAAACAAAGAGCTCAGTAACTATTATGGTTTGGGTTTTAGGATTAACACTAAAATTATTTGATTTTGAATTTGATTTTAAACTCTATGTTTTTCAGTCGTGACTTCATATTTCATTTGACTAATCATCTCGCAATAGAAACAATGTTTCTCGTAATTGCTACTTTATATCTCACAATTGGACTTTAAGGGCAAATAAAGCAAATTAGTGTGAGTCTGTGATTCTATAATAGTGCTTATGGAAGTGGAAGGTTCTGCTGATCTACTGACAGTGCGCAAATTAAAGAACAAAGACGTGGCCAGAACATTTCCATAATGACCAGTGCAATCTACTACGAGCAGCGCAAATTAGTGTAGGGTCGTAAACAAGCAGAGCTGATAATAATCAGTTGAGTGTAATCTACTAACAACACAGATGCAAAATGAGTTACCCCTTATGAAAAAGAAGTTCAAGTGTGCTATTTGTATACTTCTTTTAAACAAAAAATAGGAAAGTGTACTTTTAGTCTACGTTTTATATTTATAAATGGGCTTCATGTACTTCTCAGAAATATACTTAAAATGACATTTAAGTATACTTGACTTATACTTAGAAGAAGTCTAAATATTACAGATATTTACAGATCTTTACGGAATTTCCAAAAAACACAAGTGAAGAAGAAACCTAAACAACAGATGCTTCCACATGTAATCTAACACGATCATCAGACATAAAACGGCATCAAAACTGTGTAACATTATGGAATAAAATGTCGACCAATGAAGAGGTAATAATGGCTGTAAAGCTTTGGGAGGTTGATCAACTCCATCTACGTTTTAATTATCATTCTGAATCCAATTCATAGTCTTTTTTCAGCTTTTTGTTCAAAATTTGAATTGTTTATGTCTGACGTTTTTTTTTTTTATTAAAACCCACATTCAAGTGTTTAAAAAAGAATGCATGAAGCTAGAATAAAATGTTTTTGTTTACAAGCAGACACCCTGTACAAAAACAAAATATATACAAATTAGTACCTAAATAGGGACAATGCAATTTAAATGCAGCTTCAAAGGGCTCTAAACGATCACAGTTGAGAAAAAAGGGTCTTATCTAGAGAAATGATTGGTCATTTATTTATTTTATTTTTTTTTTACAATTACAATTTATATATTTTTAACCTCAAATGCTGGTCTTGTCTAGCTCTGCGATTCACATGCATAATCTGTGCAATCCAGTTCAAGACAGTTAGGGTGTGTCGAAACTCCCATCTCATTTTCTTCTCCAGCTTCAAAATCGTCCTACATCGCTGCTGAAGTACCCACCAATGTTGTTTTTTTTTTTTTTTTTTAAATCTCAGTTGTGACTTTATTTCTTGTTATTTTGACTACATCTTATAAGTTCAACTTTGTTTCTCAGAATTGCGACTTTATGTCTTCCTGTTGTGACTTTGTATTTCACAATGTGACTTTATCTCACAATAGCAACTATATTTCTTCTAATTTCAACTATGGTGCTTGTGACATTGTTTCTCAGAATTGTGACTATATGTCTCATAATTTGTTTTCTTATTTCTTGCAATTTTAACTTTGTCTTCCTGTTGTGATTTTGTATTTCACAGTGTGACTTTATCTTACAATTGCAACTTTGGTTCTCAAAATGGCATCTTTATGTTTCGCAGTTTAACTTAAAATCCTCTCAGTGTTATTTTTATCTCCCAATTGCAATTGTTATTTTGACTTATTATGGTTACTGTGGCTTTAAATCCCACAGTTGTGAATTTTGACTATATCTCATAATTTTGACCTTGTTTTTCGGAATTGTGACTTTGTCTTCCTGTTGTGACTTTGTATTTCACAATGTGACTTTATCTCACAATAGCAACTGTATTTCTTGTAATTTCAAGTTTCACCTATGGTAATTGTGACACTGTTTCACAGAATTGTGACTGTATGTGTCACAATTTTCTTGCAGTTTTGACTTTGTCTTTCTTTTGTGATTTTGTATTTCACAGTGTGACTTTATCTCACAATTGCAATTTTGGTTCTCAAACATGCATCTTTATGTCTCACAATTTGACTTAAAATCCTCGAAGTGTTCTTTTTTCCTCACAGTTGCAACTTTATTTCTTGTAATTTCAACTATATCTCATAATTTCGACTTTGTTTCTCAGAACAACTTTGTGTCTTCCCGTTGTGACTTTATATTTCACAGTGTGGCTTTATCTCACAATATCATCTTTATTTCTTGTAGTTTTGACTTTATTTCTGTTAATTGCAGTTTTGTTTATTACTATTGTTACTTTGTACCTCACAATGTGGCTTTAAATCTCACAATTGTGTCCCTTATTCCTTATTCCTTTATAGGATGTCTCCCAGTGATGTTATATTTCACAATGTGACTTTTTCTTGCAATTTAAACTATGGTTATGACAAATATCAGTTTATATGTTTCTACATTCTTTAAATTTTATCTCACAATTACAATAAACAGACCAAAAAAAAAAAAAAAAATGCACATTAAGTTAAACATTTTTCTAAGGAAAGAAATCGGTTCAAGCTCTGCAGTAGAACACAGAGCAGTTTAGTCTTTCTGTAATGTTGTCCCTAGGATAGAAAGGATGCTGTTTAAAATCCGGCTCTATCATGGTGTTTGCCCTTTATTAGAAATGCATGGGGGTTTGTTCCTCCATCCCCACTGTGCATTTTATATGCATGGCATACTTGTAAATCTTCCAGTCCTGCACATTTGGACAAACCAATTTTAAGGCAGCATTATAAAGATACTAAGCCAGAGTTCCCTTAGGGAGTTGGGAGTGTGTTGTGTAATTCTGCGAAGATTTACGAACCTGGCCCCTGATGGAAATTAGGACTTGAAATTGCTTTTAGACTTGTAAGAGCCATTGTGGATGCAAATCACATGATCTCAGGTGGCTGAGACCTTTTATGTAAGTGTTCTTTACATTTTGATGATAAAAGAGCTAGAGATATTTGTCAAAATAACAGTGAAACTGTTTAAATGTTGCTAAACAGAAACTGACTTTCAAAAATGAGCTGAGAGAAATTGTGATTCAACTGTATGACAACTACAGTAGCTCCAGGCTTCTTCACTGAGGAAGATATTGAAATACTTAATAACAGACAAACAAACAAACAAAAATAGCAATAAACATTATTTATTCAACTCTGAAATCATAGGATATGTTATCTATTAACTTAACACACTCCAGATTCTGTCTCGCTGTAGTGGGAGTCCCGCAGTGAAAGCCGCGCTGGAGGAATGGCACTAGTGAAAAGTAAATGAAATGCAGGGCACAGGCAATAAAATTTGCACATTCCTGTCAGGGCAGCTTGATGGATGTAGCGGAACTGTGTTTATTGACACAACACCTTCATGTTTCATAAGGCCATCAGTCATACAGTCACACCGGTTCTTCAAGACCTGTGTCGGGACAGAGAGCGGTGGTAAAGCACCGCTTCCCCTGACTGCCCACTCTAGAAGACCGCTGGTAGATTTTTACTTCCCTTTATGTCATCCTGTACAGGTTTCTTTGTGGTCATTTGATTTCATAATGTGAAGAGGATAAAGAAGAGGACACCTGAATGAAAACTAGAATGAAAGTCATTTAAACCATTGAGACGGGAGTCACAGTCGTGGTGATTAGACATTGATTAAACCGTGATGAAACATCATTGTTAGTGCACACACTAACATATATCCTCCTGGGTGCTTTTGTTTCAGTGTGAGCTTTATGTGGAACAGATTAAGTGCAGTGTTTTTATAATTAAAAATAACTTCTAAAACTTTCTTTTTGAGCTAAAAGCTAATCGTAAGCAAACGTAAAGTACAGTTAAACTAGCCTTCAAAAGTTACAACTACACTGATGATATTCTGTTAGTATTTACACCTTGTGAAAAAGAAGCATGCTTTATTTTAATAACAATAATAATTGCAGAAATAATATATTTGCAGTGATAGTTTACATTGTAATTGAATTTATGCCATTATTTACTCATGCTCATGTCATTCCACACCTTTATGACTTTCTTCCTTATAAAGATATTTTGGAAATGGCAGAGGTTACAATTTTCAGTAAACTATCACTTTAATTGCAAACTTAATGCAATGTTTTTTTTTTGTTTGTTTGTTTTTGTTTTTTGAATAAAAAATATTAAATACTAGTTTATATTCATATTTAATACAATTTAGGACCAACTTACACTGGTGGAAAAATAGAGTAGGATTTCTTGCGAAACAATTTTACAAATATTTAAAAGTAAACAGCAAGAAACACTTTGAGTTCAATATTAATTTTTAGAGACTAAAATAGTATTTTCTTGTAAAACATACTAAAATATTCTGTTTATATTACAACTTAAACTATTATTATTATTATTATTATTATTATTATTATTATTATTTTACACTTTAGGTAATTATTTATTATGAATGTATTAGTAGTGCTTACTTTTAATGATAATTACTTTTTCTAAAATATGGTAAAGTGCTCTGGCAAATGCGCTGACAAGCATTTACGGTATATAAATATAAATAAATATACTTTAATGTCATTTATGATGAAATGTGTAGAATCAAATATTGAATAATACATTACTAATACATTTTATTTTATTTTATTTTATTTTATTTTATTTTATTTTATTTTATTTTATTTTATTTTATTTTATTTTATTTTATTTTATTTTATTTTATTTTATTTGCAGGCATATTTAATGCAATTAAGCACACTTAAACTGCCACAGTTTATTTAACCAAACTGAAAACATCCTAACGAACAGCAGCATTTCACTAAATATTATATTGTTTTGTAAAAATGCCTGTTTTGTAATGAAACATAAACAAATTAATAAAACTATTGTTTTGTATAGCACTAGTAAAAATGCAACATTTTATTTATTTGTTTACTTACTTATTTACTCACTTACTTACTTACTTACTAATTTACTTACTTACTTACTTACTTACTTACAGTTTAGGTAATTATTTATACAGTATTCATTTTCATAATTACTTCTAATGTCTTTGAAATATGGTAAAGTGCTCTGGCAAATGCACTGACCAGCATTTATGATTAACTAAAATATACTTTAATCAAACACTGAATAACAGATCATAATATAATCAAAATCAAAATAATATAATCACATACTTTTTAATATTTTTTAATCAAGTACTTTTTATTTATTTTATTTTATTTTATTATGTGATTCTGGATCACAAAACCAGTCATAAGGGTCTTTTTTTCTTTTTTTTTTTAAACTGGGAAGCTTTTCATTGATTTATGGTTTGTTAGGATATGACAATATTTGGCTGAGATACAGCTATTTGAAAATCTGGAATCTGAGGGCGCAAAAAAAAAAAAAATCCAATTTCCTTTAAAGTTGTCTGAATTAAGTTCTTAGCAATGCATAGTACCAATCGAAAATTAAGTTTTACTATATTTACGGTAGGACATTAAAAAAACATCTTCATGGAAGATGATCTTTACTTAATATCTTAATGATTTTAGCATTAAAGAAAAATTAATAATTTTGACCCATGCAATGTATTTTTGGCTATTGCTACAAATATACCTGTGCTACTTAAGACTGGTTTTGTGGTTCAGGGTCACATATTGTTTTGTAAAAATACCTGTTTTGTAAGTTAAAAAAATAAGTAAATAAATCGTTTTGTATAGCACTAGTAAAAATGCCCCGTATTTATCAGAAAATACTTGGTGAATTATTAAAGACAGAGTGAATTACTCGCCTTGAAATGGACTTTGGTTTAACTTTACAAGAATACAAGGCTGAATGAGATTAATTAAAACAATAAACCTGGAAATCTATCAATGAAACAGAGTTAACTGAGAAAATTCATGCTACTGAAAAAATAGCGCTACTGAGTAACTTGGATTCTATAGGGACCATTTTAGCCATACTGTATAGCAGCATTGGGTCAATCGCAAACTATTGTGAAGCCTTTGCTTCATACGTGGCTTTAATTAAGCTGTCCAGGGCCTTAGATTCCCTTAAACTCCCTTCCGCCCAAACCACTAAATGAGCTTCATGAAAATTGCGTCTCTGATGAATTGAGCTAGCATTAGCGCTCTCCAATGTGAATTAAAACACTCACTAATCACAATAGCCACTCTTGAGGGGTGGGACGCCAAATAACTTTCTTGTGTAAGGTCTTAAATGTCATTGTAGGATTTTTTATATTGCATTTCATTTTAGAGCAGCTAATTAAAAAGGCAGATTACCGCACGCTGATTGGCTGGGATGATTCCTGTACGTGCCAGCTTGTCTAAACCATATTTACAGCCTCCACAAAAAAAAGCTTGAGTGTCCTTGGCAGGTGATTGTGCTATTCCTAGGAGAAATAGGACTTGGAGGCAGCGAATGCTACTCTCGGTGTCCCCCGTGAGACGGAAGACATGTCCAACACACGTTCATTAGGCATTATGGAGACGCGGGAGGGTGTAGATACTGGTGTCTCTCAATGATGAGGGTTTAACCAACACTTATTGAGGTCTAGAAGGTCACACAGACATAAGAGCAGATACTTTGTCTTCAAAGCCTTTGGGAGTTAAGATTGACTAGGCTAAACGCCTGGATGACGGATGCTAGGTTGTGGAAAGCGTCTAGCGGTGAACTTTGCTTTCTAGGCCTGCTGTAGGCAGTCTCAGAAACACTTCAGATGTCTGGATTTCTAAAGCGAGCTGAGATGGGGTCTCTCATGGCTCCATAAAAGTGTCCGAGGCCACGCGCCTCTGAAGAGGAAAGATCTGAGATTAATGCTCGTGGATAGGCCGGAAGGGCCGCTCGCATTAACATTTAATTTCTGCGCTGTTATTGTCTCAGCAGAGGTGGAAGTGCTAACCTGAAGAATTATTGCGAAAGTGCTGGAATGAAACACTCGGAAAGAGTAATAAACAGGGCTGGAGAATCCGGAGAGGATGAAACTGCTAAGCAACGGTCCAGTTAATCTTCAGAGGAATGCCTGTTTATATAGACCTGTCAGGATTTGTCTCTCGGGAGTCTTGTGTGAAACATACGGAAGGTGAGGTGAGATTACAGTTCTCACGCTCAGCGCTAGTGCGTGTTAATCTCTCTTATCTAGGTTGACTTTTCTGCTAAAGAAACAAAAACAGTGGTAAACACAGTAGTGGTTATCTGATCATGAGCGATTGTGTTTACAACTTAACCTCATCATGGTTTATTCTAGTTTGGCTTTCCAAATTACATAATTAGAATTTTGTGGCCATCCACAGATAGATCATCAAAACTATGCAATCATGCGAATGGACAAAAAAGGCATGTTTACACAACATCATTTTCAGCCAAAACACTGAAAACTTTTTATGCATTTTAGCCATTCATTTACACAGCATTACACTAGCAGCATTTCCATTAGCCTTCAAATTGTGCAATTGAAATTGTGAATTGAAAATATGCGTAATGGAAATGCATGAGGTGGCTTTTCGGGCAATTCGAAAAAGGAATATTTCACATATTTTCATTTTGTGACCATTCACAAAACATGAAATATCAATTTTATTTAACATTTCTCAAAACTGCAATGCATTTACAGGTCACATGGTGTATGTAAAAAGTAGGGCTGCACGATAAATCGAAATGAAATCGCAAAAGCTTGGATTGTCATGCGCATCTTGTCAGGAAAGCATGGTTCTGTGATCAGTAGTAAATCTCCATCCGAAGGCCAGAAGGCGCTCTCACCTCCAAATACGCCTGAAAAAGAAACCCAGGAAATCATGATTGCTGCAGCTGAATAAACAGAAGATTTATCTGCTTTCCTTGATTCCATGTGACTAATTCACACACAGCTACGACAATGTATGGTCTATCTGAGTTTTTCTTATATAATTTAGTATTTATAATACAATATAATTTTCCTTATAATACAATAAATAATAATGACAAAATGTGCATGACAAACGCCTACGATTAATCGCGCAGCCCTTGTAAAAAGTCAAATGATCATTCTTCAGTGTGCTCCAAGAAAACACCTCCAAGAAACACTTCATATGTGGCCGCTCTCAAGTATAAGGTGCATTTCCTGCCATTAATTTTTAGACAATTTACACTGCACATGTCTGTGGTGCATTACGGCTCTGACACTGCCACCAGAGCTGATCACTGCCACTCTAGTCAGTGCTTGTGTTTATACCAGTCACAGTGCGCACATTTCAGAAGCGGCTCTCCGTGCTGCTTTTGTAAAGATACATGCATACACCTCCTTTGATTAAATATAGCCAAAATCCCACTAAAATCTGTTGCCACGACTAAAACTACGCTTTAGTCGAATAACATTGGTTAATGGAAATGCCATAATTTTGCAAAACTAATTTTTGTGTAAACTACAAAACACTATAATTTGTATTTGTATTACATGTTCAGTCTACTGGAATGGCATGCATAATACAGCGTTTATAGTCATTTTCACAGATCCATGTGAACGGAGATAATTTTGATACTATTGTCACCTGTATGCGACAATTTTCAAAAATGCGAAGGAAAAAGATTTAAATTTTTAGTACATCATTGTCATGTTTTAATGATTTAACATATTAGTCAGACACTGTGGGTCTGTCTTATATTTGTGCACACAGTTAAAGAGTATTATTACAGAAATAATATACTTTAAAACGTAATGTTTTTTGACGCTTAATTGCATGGTATGTACGATTAAATAGAAATGTATTATAGTCAATTTATATTAAATGCAAACTTTACAGCGCTCAAGACTTGAGGCTATACCTTTACATGCAATGTCATAATCTGAGTAATTCTTTCAAATATGGTTACATTGTACTGCCGATTATTCTGACAAGCATTTATGGCAAGCTAAATACACTGCCATACAAAAGTTAAGTGAAGAAGATTTTTATGCTCATCAAGACATTTAATTGATCAAAAAAAAAAAAAAGGGAAAAGGAAAAAACACAAATTGTAATGTTGCGAAATATTATTTCAATGTAAAATAACTGTGTGAATATATTTGAAAAAGAAACGAATTCCTGTGATGCAAAGCTGAATTTTCAACATCATTACACCAGTCTTCACTGTCACATGATCCTTCAAAAATCATTCTAATATGCTGATTTATTATCAATTGTGCTGGTTAATATATTGCTGGAAACTGTGGTACTTTTTTCAGGATTTTGTAAAAAATAAAAAGTTAAAAAGAACAGCATTTATTTAAAATAGATCATATAAATAACAATATAAACTACCATTTAAAAGTTTGTAGTTTTTGAAAAAAAAATTAATAATTAAATAAAGTAATAAATCAGCATATCAGAATGATTTCTGAAGGATCATGTGGCACTGAAGACTGGAGTAATGATGCTGGAAACTCATCTTTGCATCACAAGAATAAATTAGATTAAATATAAAATAGATAAATTATAATAGATTAAATTAAATAATTAAATTGATAAAATCTATTAAAATAGAAAAAAAAAACATTATTTTAACTGTAATAATATTTCACAATATCACTGTTTTTCTGTATTTTTGATCAAGTAAATGCAATATAAGATAATTCTTAAAATAAATAATCATACTGATCCTATACTTTCGAATGGCAGTGTATATTTCAATGTCATTTCAGCTGAAACTTGTATTTAAATATATTTTAATCATGCAATTGTAATGATGAACGTGCTGTTTTTCTATTATTAAACTATATATTAACTTTAAAAGTAATAATACTACAGTTAAAATGTACAGTTAAAATATTATTAAATGTTAAAATAAAATTTACATTTGATATTACAAAGTGCTATTTTTTCACATGAAAGTGAACTCTTTAAGTAGCCTTTCATTACTATTTAGTTCAAATAAATTCACAATTATTTGTAAAGCACTTTTTTATGATATATAGTTTCAAAGCCACTTTACAGAAAATGTATGTTTTTGAACTAAAATCAAAGGGTTACTTCACCCCAAAAAATAACAATTCTGTCATTAGTTCATTAGCATCATGTCGTTACAAACCCGTAAGACCATTGTTCATTTTTGTTCATATTTTTGATGAAATCTGAGAGCTTTCTGACCCTGCATAGACAGAAACACAACTACCTCAAGGGCCAGAAAGGTAGTAAGGACATTGTTAAAATACTTCATGTGACATTAGCGGTTCAACCGTAATGTTGTAAAGCTGTGAGAAAACTGTGCACAAGGAAAAAAAAACAAAAAACAACTTTATTCAACATTTTCTTCACCATTCTTCGGCATGCATGCACAAGAGTGCCACGACGCATGCGTGTTGTCCTTTAAAGGTTGACCTTTCTGTTCTCCCTGCTTTAGTGTGATTTCAACCGAGCCAAACAAACACACCAAGAAGCCCTGCTGTCATCACTCAGTCATTCAGGTTAAGTATTTTAACATAACATCACAAGCCTGAAATAGGAAAATAATGAGAGAAACATCCATCAGCCTAATGCTTTGTTGATGCTGGATCCATTGGGACAGTCAGACACTTTCATCACTCAGATAGAAAACATATCTTTAGAAATGGATCAAACAGAGAGAGGCATACATCACAGAATCTGTCTTTCATTTATTTTATGAAAGAAGGCGAAAAAGGGACAAAAGAATAATGGAAGAAAGTAGATGCTTGAGAGAGTGCAAGAAAGGGTTATTGGGAGAGGGATGGGGAAAATAACTCTGCCAGGTTTCTCCGTCAGGGTTCATAAAACAGTGGGAAATGTCCCTCTCAGGAGACTTGCAGACCTGAGAAGTCTCTATCTCAGCTTTCTTTTACCACAGCAATTTTCTGCCCATTTCTTCAGGAATCATCCACATCATTTCCATAGTATTGCTTAAAGAAAAGGCTCATCCAAAAATGAATGTTTTCTCATCACTTACTCACCCTCGTATTGTTCCAAACTCATATTCTTATTTCCGTATAATACAAAAGGAGACTTGTACTGGTCAAGCTACAAAAGAATGATTCATTCATTCATGCGTCTGACATCTCTCATGAACTTATCAAGAAAAGCAAGTCCAGATATCAAGATTTCCACTGAAAATTGGCTTTTTCTATTGGCTTGGTCCTCAAATAACTGGAGCCTTTTAGTGAACATTTACTGCAGAGTAACCTTGGCTGTCTGCACATCCAGAGTTCTGTAAGAGGCAACAATATCATTCTGTTATCGTCTTTAATTTAGATCTTTGCTCTGCTTTAAAGTGCAGTGATGACAATCTCTGTTCTCTTTTGAAGCATTCTGGGTAGAGGAGACCAGCAGGAGCCGTCATGTGCCTGACATATGCTACAACCAGAAATGTATTAACCTTTGGGCGCAGAAGAAATGACTTGGAGAAGTTCATGTTATGCTGTTTAGATCCAAAAAAGCTCTTCTGATTACATAAACAGTGAGGCTGGGCTTTGGCAAATCAACAGGAAAACATCTCCATTTCTGCTATGGATGACTGCAGGTGATGTATCATCAGAGAAGTCTTCTTTCCCCTGGAGACCTTTGTCTGTTTCTCTCTCATTCTGGTGTGGACTGTGAAACAGACACACTTGAAAAGTTGGACATGACGTACAGGTGCAGATGGAGACATCTCTCTATCAGTGATGACTAAACTCTTCTGTTGTGTCTTCTGTTCTTCTTCTCTGCTGTGAATCTGTCATTGCTCTTTCAAGAAACAGCTTCGCCTTGCTTGCAGTCTTGTTGATGTAGCAGAACAAGCTGAAGGAGATGTTTTGCAGTTTCTGCGTGGACAGGTGCTTCACTGTGGCTCATTGAAATTGACTCAGTAATATCAAGTGTCATCATCTAGCTATTTTTTGCGTATTCCTTTTCCTGTTGAATAAAGTTTGATAGATAGATAGATGGATAGATAGATAGATAGATAGATAGATAGATAGATAGATAGATATTTGGTATTTTTGTGTACATTCTATAGTCTAAATATTCATTATATACATTCTTACACATAAAATAAAATAATTTGATAGATAAACAAACAAACAAACAAATCAATCAATCAATCATATACACACAAACAAACACATATTATTCTCATGCAATAGGCAGAAGTGCCATAATTGGAGAATATTAATATGTAATATTATTTGTACTGTTAATTATACTGTATGATTATTATTTTCATTGTAATTATGGTATTTTACTATTATTAATATATTATTTGTACACACAAGAACACAAACAGACATACATACAATTTTCTTCTTACGCAGTAATTGAGTGTTAACTGGAGAATATTATTATGTAATTATATTGTATATTTGTTCTAATAATGACATTTCACTTTTATTTACATAGTATTAATATATTTATTGCACACACAAACAAACATTTATTCTTATGCATTAGTATCTAATTACATTTTTTTATTATTAGAATTATAATAATGATATTTAACTAAAAAAATGATTTTGTTTATATATATATATATATATATATATATATAAACAAAATACTTTTTAGTGTGTGTGTGTGTGTAATTATGCTGTATTTTTATTATTCAAATATTCAAATTATAATCATATATATATACACACATATATATATATATATATATATATATATATATATTAGAATTATAATAATGACAATTCACTATATTATACAAAAATATACTGGATTATACAAAAAAAAAAAAAAAAATAAAAAAAAAAAAAAACATATTATTCTTATTCTCACACAGTAGTCAGAAGCATACAAATCAATGCAATATGAGGGTTGCATCAAACTCACAAAAATGTATATACATATTCATGGTAATCATAAACTGTAAATTAGACCATCAAACTATCACAGTTGGTTAGGTTAAAAAAAAAAAAAAAAAAATTGTAAAACATTGATTGTACAACTTCCAGACCTCAAAAGTTCCTTGTCCCAGTGACCACCTATATCTTACTTTAGCTATTTATGTTTTTAGACGCTTTTGATCTGATATCATTAGTGTGTTTAGAGGCAATCAAACTATGCATATTTTTCATAACGATGCACACAATAGTACAAAGAGCTGCGCACCGACGTCTGCTCTCAGAGCCAGAAGCAGACGACACATGGAACAGCAATTAAAAACCCAGATCTGACCCAAAGAACAGGCTCTGTGTGCTGGACAGGAAGACTAATTAGCCTCCTGGATCCTGCTGGCGTGATTTAGTGTTTTATAAAATAAATCTCAGAATCCAGTCCCACACTGTGGGATCAGAGCCCCATGGTATTCCTTTGAATGTAAATAGCTGGCATCAATCAGGAACCGGCAATAAGCATCATGAAAGGTTTTTCATCAGTTACTAGTACTGGGATTTGTCAAGCTAAACTAAATAAGTGGCATGAACATCAGTGCTATGAGCATAACAGCTGTAAAAACCAGCTGTTACAAAGCAATTATTTATAAAACACAATCAATCTTCATTTACATATGATATTATTTACGATCAGCTCACTGTGCCACAAGGCGTGTGTGTTTTGTGTGGTCTTTAAACCACTATACAACTGACTTGATGACCAAAGACTATTTTACAAATATTTAAGAATTTTTAATATAGAATAAATAAATAAATTAAACCTCTATATTAACCAGTTTAGTTTTTTTCATTGTACAACTATTATTGGATTTTCTAAATGTTAATATGAGATTATTATTATTATTTTATTTTATTTTTTTTTGAAAGAGGTCTCTTATTTTCTCACATGCTGCATTTATTTCATCCAAAAATATAAATAAATTTGTTATCAAATTGTCAATGGCAAATTTCCATTGGAAAAAAGTTGTAATGCCCATAAATAAATGTTGTTTAATACATGACATGTTGCTCTTTCATGGTCCGTTTTGACATTTTAATAAGCAATTGTGTGGCTTTGATATGCAGTAGAAGGATTTTGGATGATTGTGTGTTTTCTTTCAGTGACTACTTATAATTTTAGATTAAATGTAAGTGTTAAGATATGTGAGCTGTGAAATGTTCTTCAGAAATTGGAGTTTTGCAAAAACAGTGCACTGTAATTTCAAAATAAGTCAAAGCTACAAGAATGTGTTAAAGGAAAGTCCACTTCCAAAACAAAGATTCACATATAATGTACTCACCCCTTGTCATCCAAGATGTTCATGTCTTTCTTTCTTCAGTCGTAAAGAAATTATGTTGCTGCATTTCTGCATTTTTCTTCATATAATGGACTGCTATGGTGCCCCGATTTTGAACTTCCAAAATGCAGTTTAAATGCGGCTCCCAAATGCGTTTTAAATGCCCCCCGCTGAGGAAGAAGGGTCTTATCTAGCAAAACAATTGGTTATTTTCATTAACAAAAATATAATTTAAATACTATTTAATCTCAAATGCTCATCTTGTCTTGCTCTCCCTGAACTCTGTGTATTCTGGCTCAAGACAGTTAGGGTATGTCGAAAAACTCGTATTTTCTCCCTCAACTTCACAAATCATTTCAAAATCATCCTACATCGCTGCAGAAGTTCCGACCCCGTCTATGCAAAGTGAACATGCAAAGAAAATCAAACACCCTTAACAAAAAAGGTAAAACAGCGATATAGGACGATTTTGAAGTTGAGGGAGAACATGAGATGAGAGTTTTTCGACATAACTGTCATGAACCGGAAAAAAAACAGTCCAGGCAGAGTAAGACAAGATGAGCATTTGACATTAAAAAAGTATATAAATCGTATTATTTTTATGAAAATAACCAATCGTTTCGCTAGATAAGACCCTTCTTTCTTGACTGTTATTGTTTACAACTGCATTTGTGATTGTTTGAAGCCACACTTAAACTGCATTTTGGAAGTTCAAAATCGGAGCACCATATCAGTCCATTATATGGAGAAAAACGCTGAAATGTTTAATTTAAAGAAACATAATTTCTTTCTGAAGAAAGAAAGACATGAACATCTTGGATGACAAGGGGGTGTGTACATTATATGTGAATCTTTGTTTTGGAAGTGCACTTCTCCTTTAACAGTTTTGCAGATCTGTCATATGTTTAAATGGGAACATTAGCATGAGCTACTGATATGACAGTGTTAAAGTAGCCCAATTCCGCAGGAATTTACAAAATGCTACATTTCACTAAATATCCATATTACACTCATAGCAATGTGCTGAACATCGCTGCACAGCTGATCTGATCTGAAAGAGCCCTATGCGTAATTATATATCGTGCACCTATAAGTTGAGTGGCTAAAAAACCTTGCCTTGAAAACAGCTGACTCGATTCCTTTCAGTGAGGCGATGTGATTGAATGTAAAGTGGTGTAGCTTATCTATAGCCTTCTCTGGCAATAATGACTTGTAAACAGGATCTAAATGAAGGCCTTCAGCCCTGAATCGCTCCAGGAGGACCGCTTACTGCTAGTGGCATTGTTCATGGTATACCAGTAAATTGTGTGTGTGTGTGTGTGTGTGCACATACCTATAAGTGTGCATGTAAGTTTATTTGTGTGTCTGCTAGACCTACTGTATAGAGTATTTTCCATTATTTTTGTGGTCGTGGTTAAAATTTAAATAGCAACCTGTTTTCTACTTCAGGATTTTTAAGCCGATTTATCTCTGATTTATGGAAGTCACTGAGTAAAAAAAAAACGCATCCGCGACTTCTTATCTCACAATTTGATTTTTTTTTTTTTTTTTGAGAAATGAAGTCAGAATAGCATGATATAAACTCACAACTGAGAGTTATATATGGCAAGTCCGACTTTTTTTTCTCAGAATTCCGAGACAAACTCGCAATTGCGAGTTAGAAATGTGAGACATAAATTCACAATTCTGAGAAATAAAATCAGAATTGCATAATATAAACTCACAATTGCGAGTTATAAAGTCAAAATTATGATATAAATTCGCAATTGCGAGTTATAAATTCAGAATTTGAATATATAAACTCACAAGTCTGACTTTTTCTCTCAGAAATCAGAGACAGAGAAATCAGAGAAATAAAGTCACAGTTCTGACTCTTTTTTTTTTTTACTTGCAACTGCAAGTTCACAGTTTCTGAGAAACAGTTTCTGAGTCTCACAATTCTGAGAAAAAAAAGTCAGTTTATACCTCGCAATTCTGACTTTACAACACACAATTGTGAGTTATTAACTCAGAATTTTGAAATATAAACTCACAATTCTAAGAAATTAAGTCAGAACTGTGAGATTTAAACTCGCCATTCTAAACTCGCCATACCAGTCTTTTTTTCCCCTCAAAATTTGACTTTATAACTCACACTTGCAAGTTGTTTGTCTCACAGTTCTAAGAAAAAAGTCAAAATTGCATGATATAAACTCGCAATTGCGCATTATAGTGTCAGAATTGTGGAATATAAATGCACAATTGTGAGTTATAAAGTCAGAATTGCAATATATAAAGTTTTTCTCTCCAAATTCCGAGACAAACTGCGTGTTAGAAGTGCAAGACATAAACTTGCAAGTCTGAGAATTGTGACTTTATTTCTCAGATATAAACTCACAATTCTGACCTTTTTTTTGACTCGCAACTGCGAGTTTGTCTCACAATTCTGAGAAAAAAGTCTGTTTATACCTCACAATTCTGACTTTGTAACACACAATTGTGACTTAAAGGGGTCATCGGATGCCCATTTTCCACAAGTTGATATGATTCTTTAGGGCCCTTATGAAAAGTCTCTAATATACTTTGATTAAAAATTCTCAATGGTTCTGTAAAACAACACCCTTCTGACCTTGTCAAAGTGAGCTCTGCAAAAATCATCTCATTCTAAGGGGTTGTTCCTTTAAATGCAAATGAGCTCTGCTCACCCCACCCCTCTCTTCTCTCTGTGGAATGATGATCTTGTTTACTTTAGCCGCAATAAGCCGCATTTAGCCGCTAAACTTCCTAACTACTACGTTATAAGGAAAGGCGATCGCAAAGATTCATAAAAAACACTTATACACACTTCTGCTGTAAGTGAAGCTGGATCATAAATGGTTCGTGTGAACATAGACAGATATATGTAGATCGGGAGGCGCATTCCATTCACAAGATGTCGGGAGTAAATGACGACCACTATGTTCATTATCACATCCAGCAACACAACACCTCAATCGCTCAATCAGAGATATTCTTGTCTAACTTACATCCCTGCTTCCGCATCCAAACAAGGAAAGTTACTGGTGTGACGACACACCGACAGGCATCTGAGAACAGCTCGATTTGAAAAAGGGGATATTATTTTTACAGATTAATTAAAAACCACTGCATGGATTTTTATCATTATAGGGTAGATTTGTACATACACTGCCAACACACATTAATGTTCAAACAACATGTAAAAGTGAACTTAGCATCCGATGACCCCTTTAAGTCAGAATTGTGAGATATAAACTCACAATTCCAAGAAATTAAGACAGAATTGTGAGATATAAACTCGTCATTCTGAAAACATATCTTAACTCGCAATTGCACGTTTTTTGTCTTACAGTTCTGAGAAAAAAAAGTCAGAATTGCGAGATAAAACTTGCAGTTGTGAGTTAGTAAGTCAGAAACGCGAGATACAAACTCGCATTTGCAAGAAAAAAATGTTTCTTGCAACTATGAGTTTATATCAGACAGTTCTGAGAGAAAAAAGTCACAAGTCACATTGTGACTCACACTTGCAAGTTTATAGGCTCTCAGAATTCTGAGGAAAAAAGTCATAAGAAAAAAAAATAAAAAGTTGCAATAATCTATCTATCTATCTATCTATCTATCTATCTTTATTCGGTGGCAGAAATGGGTTTCCATACTTTTCTTTTCTTTACATTTTCCCTCCCAAGAATCGGAGAAATAAATATTGTCAGTTCCAATTTTTTTTTTGGCGCGGGTTATCTGGTAATGTTAGGCGTTTCCGTATCAAATCTTACCCGACCTGCTTGCACACAATTAATATCAAACACGTTTCATATTTAGGATTTTTATATCGGGATGGTCATGGCTATGATTAGAGGAGCTTGGGGCACAACTTAACACTTTTTGAATTTCTCAGTTTGTGTAAAAACACGTGGTGTTCAGAGGATAATTTTTTATCCACGTTAATTTCACACTTGTCTTGTACAAATATGTCGCTTTGTTTTATTACAGTTTATACGTTTTTTGTCATTTACCTCAAAAGAAAGGAAGTGAAAATTGACAACATGCCCCGTATGTGGGGTACATTGTAACATGTGAGGGGCACGTTGTAACATGACCACATGACAGCTTAAAATGTTATCTGATCGAATGAAAAAAATAATAAATAAATAAATAAATAAATACACGACAAACTAAAATATTTTGTCAATAAAATAAAATGATTAACTTTTTCAAATAAAATAATACAGTTTTTTACACATCACAACCATGCATGGGACGGCCCTAGCAAAACACAGCTATATAGTATAGTTCAAAACAAAGTAGATGAAGCACATTCCTATTCCAAAAAAAAAAACACTTCCCTCCCTCCAAACACAGCTCTCATAGAACACAAGACACATAAACGAGCCAAAATGCTTTACATTTCTTGAAATAACAATTTCTCAACATTAAACATTGATTGTCAGTCTTTATTCACCCGTTTCTGTTTCTTGTGGTTTCTTTTTAAAATCCATAAAAGTAAATAGTGAAAATTACATGGCTAATGTCATAGAATAGCACAGTTTAATATAGCGCAGATTGTCACAACTTTCCCCATCAGCGCGACAATAAAAGTGGTTAGTATCTTCTGCTGACTAATAAACTATCTAAACTGATGAATAACAGATTGGCGATTAAAATAGCAGATTTGTCTCATTTTAAATTAATACTAAAAACTGAGAAGAAAAATGTACTTCGGCCAAAAAATTAATTTTACTATGGTAAAATAAATATTCAGCGATATCATCAAAGGGCTTTTGAATTTTGGGGCAGTTTCTTTCTCTGTATTCTTTTCTCTGTATGTGTTGCTATGGCAAATAGTAAATACCATAAATCTGGTTATGCTAGCGTGTGTAGAAATATTTAAACCACATGTGTTATAATTAACCCCGAATTAGTTTATGCCCCGCGCACCCCTACGTCAGTACTTTCACAATAGCAAATGTGCGACCGCAAAACAAGCCGCTGTACGGGTAGTGTAGTGGAGATGGAGGAAACCGCTTGTGGAAGTTTTGCAGTAACATGTCTGTCTGTGTAGTGCCACAAACGTACCACAACCATAAGGACAAAGAGAAGCGCTGAGGTGAAATCGCCTCAGTTTTGAACGCACCGGGTGAGCGTAGAAAGCTGTTAGCTTGCTAGCTAACATAGGCTATGTAAACATTAGCAAATGATTTGCTGCGTCTGACACAATAATCTTAATAACATCTTACAGTGTGTGATTTTCACGATTTTCAAATCTTGTGCATGTTTAAGATTTGAGGGGAAGAAAATCTCCGAAGATTATCCTTGTGTGCTGAAATCAGATTTCATAATGAATTTGGATTCTAAAACTATATGAAACAAATGATATAACACTCTTAATCAATCTTAAATATAACATTACACTGTAAAACAAGTATTTTTTTTTCCTCAACGTTCAGTTCAGTTTAGTTCAAAATTATTGTATAGCTGTTCAAAATGCACATAGTTTCAAAGTAGCTTCGCAATCAATAAATACGTGTAAGTTGTAAAAAGATTAAAATACTTTTAACAAGAAAATATTACTTTAGTTTTGACTTTAAAATTTCCTGCTGAATTCAGTGTGTTACTTGTCATTTCTTTGTAATTATTAGTGAAATTTACTAGAAATTTCAGAGTGAAAATTGTTTCAAAGTAAATCCTTAACTTTTTTCTTCAGTGTTTGTAGCCCCCACAAATTTGAAGAAGAAAGAAGCTCATCCAGGTTTGGAAAAGGTGGAGGGTGAGTAAATGATGACAGAATTCTCTTTTTTTTTTTTCTGGGTGAACCATCCCTTTACCCCTTTAAATTTTCATACCAAAATCTAATAAATTATTCCAATATATATATATATATATTTTTTTAAATATATAATTCTCTGAAACAAGTATGGATACTTGGATATCTCAGCATTAAATAGACAGAAAAACACCCTAACTTTTAAGTTCAAAATGAAGGACGACACAGCATGATATTTCAGACTCAATGTGAAGGATTTATTTCAAAGAGATGAATCATGTCTATCTTCTCCAGCTTCGTTTCTCTGTCAACACTCTCATACTTACTCTCTTATACTCTACATCATGTCTTGTGACTGATTGTGACACTTAAAGGTCGACTGTATCTTTTTGAATGACATTTGAGAGCTCCAACGGGAACATTTTCAGTGAATTGCTTCCTCGCATAAGCTTCAGAAAGCTTCAGAACACTACGATTATGACTCTTGAGTTGAATGAACAAAAATGTCCACTGTAAAAGTGCACAGTAATTGATCAAATAGATAGGTAAATTGCCTACATGTCAGGTAAGATTTTCCACAGCAAATTGGTAGTACTTGTTCAGATGTTTACATCGGCTGAAGAGTAATCTTAGACATGACTTACAACAGACTGAGTGGACTTGCACTGATAAACATCCATCATGATGTTGCGTTAGATGTGGAGGCTGTTCTGAAAGACTTTGCTGGTAGTCAGAGAAGAAGCTATAAATAGGTAGGACTGTAATTATTTTCGTAATGGGAGGCTATGCTTTTAGAATTAGGAGTGGAGTGACCAAAATAGATGATTGTGAAGCAACAGACACTTTTTCTTTTCTTTTTTTTTTTTTTTCCTTTTGACCATAGATGGCTAAAAAATTCCAGCTTAAACACATGCTCTTATTTATTCTCTGAATATCAACATTTGTGAGATTTAGTCCGAAGTTTTGAGGTTAATTGATGTTTTCAATTTTGTGTCTCTGAAAAATAGTAACTTATGATATTTATTATGTTGAATATCAAATGTTTTTGTGTCTATTTGTTAATCAGGGTGTTGCAGACACATTTGTGTTTTTATCTCTGTGGAGTAGAAAATATTATTTTTATTTAGATGTGAAGAATTTAGACTTTTGGGGTAAAACTTTTACTTTTTTACTAATTATTAAAAGATTTGATGTTCAACATAATACAGTGTCGGACACCACTTAATTCAACCTCAAAACTGTGTTTCAACTGACTAAATCTGACAAATGCTAATATTCAGATGAAATGACCAAATTAAGAAGAGGATAGCCATTCATCCAGAGTGTTTTCTGTGATGTCTTTTCCCGTTTTAGACATTTTTTGCTATTCATTAAAACCTAGACTAATTAAAAGCAACCCTCCTAGTTAAATTCACAGTGTATCTTTTATAACATCTTCATTAAATATATGGGCAATTAAATATGGCAGCGGCTATTTGCACTAAGCATAAACAGCAACAGAAGCTTTTTGCTTTTAGCAATAGATGCTATTTACACTAAGAGAGAATAGCATATTTACTTAGCGATAGATGCTATTTACACTAAGTGCAAATAGCAGTAATTTTTAGCTATTTAGCTATATGCTATTTACAAAAAGTGTACATTTATGTCATTTCAATTGCTACATTAATTTTACATTTTTTGCTATGATGATTAACAAATTTTTCAATTTATTTGTCTTATTAAATATAAGGGTGAAAGACAAAAAGGGGTTTTCAAGTGTCAAAAGAATAAGTTGAATACAAATGTATTGTTATTATTATTATTATTATTATTATTATTTTCGAATCTGTCCTGCTTATTTATTAATCTATTAATCAATCAATCAATTAATTAATTTTCCTGAGAAAAAGTAATTATTTTTATTTTATTTTATTTTTTATTTTTTTACAGGGATTCTGCTTTGTCATAAATTTTTGTTTGTCATTTTAATTGTTACATTCATTTTACGTTTTGTGCTATGATGCTTCCGTTAACAAAGTATTCCATTTATTTGTCTCTCTAAATATAAGGGTGAAAGACAAAAAGGGGTTTTCAAGCATCAAACCAATAAAAGTTTAATGCAATTTTTATTGTTGATGTTGTTGTTGCTGCTGTTATAAATAAATAACTTTATTTATTTATTTATTTATTTCCTGAGGAAAAAGTAATTATTATTATTATTATTTTTTACTTTTTATTGTTTATTTTATTTATGTATTTACAAATGTATTATTATTATTATTATTACTATTATTATAGTCTGTCCTATTTATTTATTTATTTATTTATTTTCCTGAGGAAAAAGTAATTACTTTTTTGTTTGTTTGTTTTTCCTCAGATTAATTTTGTTTTACAGGGTTTCTGCTTTGTCTGTAATTTAAACTTTTTATGTTAGTCATTTTAATTGTTACATTAATTTTGCATGTTGTGCTATGATGATTAAATAACAAATTAATCAATTTATTTCTCTTTAAATATAAGGGTGAAAGACAAAAAGGGGGTTTTAAAGGGGTCATCGGATGCTAAGTTCACTTTTACATGTTGTTTGAACATTAATGTGTGTTGGCAGTGTATGAACAAATCTACCCTATAATGATAAAAATCCATGCAGTGGTTTTTATTTATTCTGTAAAAATAATATTCCCTTTTTCAAATCGAGCCATTCTCAGATTGGTGTGGCGTCACACCCAAGAGGCTGCTCCCACGATAGTTGTTTTATATCAGATCAGCTGTCAGAGTCCGCCCTCTTTGTTTCAATGCTGAAGCAGGGATGTAAGTTAGACAAGAATATCTCCGACTGAGAGATTGAGGTGTTGTTTTGTTGGATGTAATAGTGAACATAGTGGTCGTCATTTACTCCCGACATCTGAGCCGCTGAAGATGCAGTAGATTACGTTTGTTTGTGAAGGGAATGCGCCTCCCGATCTACATATATCAATCATTCATGATCCAGCTTCACTTACAGCAGAAGTGAGTATAAGGTTTTTTTTTTTTAATGAATCTTTGCAATCGCCTTTCCTAATAATGTGCTAGTTAGCAAGTTTAGCAGCTAAATGCAGCTAAAGTAAACAGGCTCATCTCTCCACAGAGAGAAGAGAGGGGCGGGGTGAGCAGAGCTCATTTGCATTTAAAGCAGCCTCGACCAGAATGGGATGATTTTTGCAGAGCTGATTTTGACAAGGTAAAAAGGGTGTTGTTTTACACTACCATTGAGAATTTTTAGCCAAAGTATATTATAGACATTTCATTAAGACCCTGAAGAATCATATCAACTTGTGGAAAATGGGCATCCGATGACCCCTTTAAGCAACAAAACACTACAAATTATTTACTTATTTATTTATTTTTCCGAAAGAAAAGTAAACTTTTTTTTTTAACAGGGATTTTGCTTTGTCTGTCATTTATTTATTGATTGTTTTTTTTTTTTTTTGTTTGTCATTTTAATTGTTACATTAATTTTATTTTATATTTATTTATTTATTTATTAATAATAATAATAATAATAATAATAATAATAATAATAATAATAATAATTATTATTATTATTATTATTATTATTACTTATGATTTACAGAAGGTACTTACTCAATTGTATATTTTTATATATTATAAGTACAGGTCAGAATAAGCTTGTTGTTTCATTTTTACATAAATACATCTGTTACGCTCTATGACAAAGGAATGTCATTTGATCCATGTTTGGACATTAATTTTCCAGGAGTTATTTGAAACGTTAAAGTAGGCTCTTTGCTTGCAAATAATATGCTTTCAATGTATGTAAATGTGCTTTTGTAAATTTAACTTGATCCAGACATTAAAATAGAATGTTTTGTCTTTGACCCATAAGCCACTTTCAAATGGTTTCCACTTTTGCGTTTTTGAAACGCGAGGATTCTTGAACATTTCCTGGGACTCTGAATCCTCCAGTTCTTTGTGACTGAATGAAAATGAAATGATCCTATTAGATGTCAGAAGGGTTGACAAAACACTAAGCAGAAGCCCTCTACAGTTCCTAATCAGCTCAAAATGTCAAGAGTCCTGCGTTTTCACCTGAAGTGCGGGAGGTATCGGCACAAGGCCATGCAGTTTAAATTAAATGCCTCACCCTTCCTCACAGCTGAGTGGTGTGTATGTGTGTGTGTGTTTGGTGGACCACCAACATCTTCATGATCACAAGAGCCTGTTTAATGGAATTCTCCTTAAAAATGATCTCTCACTTTTTCATCTAAAAGAATATAGGCAGCTTTACTCGGCAACAGTTTTTGATTTCCCTGTTGAAACTCGACCTGTATTATTATTCTGATATTTACTCTCTTTGACCTCACTGCAGCAAAGTCGTCCTCCAGACAGCTTCACTAATTGATTTATAATAACTTGTAGCGCACAGTCCAAAAAACACTACTCCCCACGGGGCGGAATTCTACTGCCGATAATAACAGAGTGTCAGAGCCTCTCCCTTCCCCAAGAGTTAAATATTACGCTTCAGTGAGGTCGTGTTGCAGACATCGAAGCCTCGGTGTGTTTGTAAAAGGCAAATGATGTTTGGCTTTGCTCAGCACAAGCAAATATCCCCATGGAAATTGTTTCAAGATTAAAGAAATCTTGCACTGTTACGAGAAATATTAGCTAAGTCAAACATGGACTCTGGTTCTCTGAATGGTATCACTGTAGTTATATTACCTTAATTCTTTATTATTTGTATTTTTTGGCTATTTACCGTAGTATAGTGTAATTTACACTGTCAGTCAAAAACTGGTGCATGTCTTCTCATTATCATTACTATTTTTCACATTGTAGAATAAAAAAAAAAAAAAACAAGTATAAAGTTACACAATTAAGACCTATAAAGCAATTATACAGTAAACAAAACTGTTAAACAAACAAACCTTCATATTTATTTATTATTATTATATTTTTTTTAGTTTCAAATACTTTTTTTTTTAAATTTTGTTTGGTTTGGTTTTGGGTTTGGTTTGGTTTGGTTCGGTTTACTACTACTACTACTACTACTAATTGAATATAGTGAATATGGTTTAGTTTTGGTAATGAATATGATTGTTTAATGGGTAAATATGATATAATATACTACTACTACTACTGCTATGAATTGAATATGGTGAAATACATTTCAACCTCAACATTGTTTTAGCATATTTTACATTTTGCGTAACTAGTTTAGTTTAGCTTTAGTAATGTTAATACGATTGTTTAACGGACAACAAAAATCCACTACTACTACTACTACTAATTGAATATGGTAAAATAATTTTAGCATATTTTACATTTTGCATAACTAGTTAGTTATAGTTTAGGTAACTTTTTTTTTTTAGCTGCCAAATTTATACATTATAAAGAAATGGTTTAAAAATAAATAAAATAATTAGCATTTTAATAATAATAATAATAATAATAATAATAATTTATTATTATTATTATTATTATTATTATTTAATTATCTGTGAATAATTTAATATGGTGAAATCAATTTACATATGTAGAATTTTAGCACTATTTTACCATATTTAACTTTTTATATTTTACAGCTTGTGCTTTTATATTTATTTATTTATTTAGTTAGTTAGTTAGCTAGTTAGTTTACTTTTAGTAATTGTAAAATACCTTTTTTTAATATACCATTGTTTTAGCTGCCAAACTTGTACAATAAAAATAAATAGTTTAAGCAATAAATTAATTAGCATTTTGTTTTTGAAGAATAACTATAATAATAATAATAATAATAATAATAACAAATAAATAATAATAATTGAATATGGTGAAATAAATTTACATAGTTACATTTTCAAGCTCAGCATTATTTCAGCATATTTTACATTTTGCATACATTTATTTATTTATTTATTAATTAACATATAATAGTATAATTGTAATTTATATAATAGTAAATAAATAGCAATAGTAAATCATTATAATAGTAAATAAATTAATTTGCATTTTAAGTTTTTGAAGAACTTCATATGTAGGCACAAGTTATATTTATATACACTATTTATTTATTTGTTTGTTTGTTTGTTTGTTTGTTTGTTTATTCATTAATTTATTCATTAATTTATTTATTTGATGATAATTTAATATTCTTTCTTTCTTTCTTTCTTTCTTTCTTTCTTTCTTTCTTTCTTTCTTTTCGGTTAGGTAGAACTTTGTAAACTTTTTTTTGTTTTTATAATTTCTCTTTTGTTTTGATTGTTTTATGTTTTGCTTGTTTTATATATTTTTTATCAAGTTCGGTATCTATCTATCATTCTATTGTTCTATCGTTCTATCGTTCTCTTTGTCTGTGCAGCTATAAACCTAATTTTCCAGCGTTGTAGTCTGCCCATATTGCTCTGAATAATCTGATATGTAATCTAATTATTTTGTCCCTTTTGGCTCCTTGCAAGAACTTTAAATTCAAAGCCTGTTTAATTACTTTGTGGCTGGAGACATAAAATGCCCTGTATAAAGATGTAAAATACAGCCATTTAGCACAAGTGATAATAAGACACAAACTGTAAAGGTCATTCATAAGGATTTCCCCCATATTATTCAGAGAGCATGCTCACCGACTCAGATCCAGTTTTACAATTGAAAATGCCTGCCAACAAATCCATATCGCATGTCTTTAAGCTAAAGAACAGTCTTCATAAAATATACCTGGGTTTCAGCTACACAAACGAATCTAGATAAATTGCATACATTCATGCGTACGCCCAAGTACTTGGACATTTCGAAACGTTTCCATTTTGGATCAAAGTATTAATGCGTGCAATTCACATGATGTTCAGGTATCATAAACAAATGATCAAAACCAGATCAGCGAAACCTAAACAAATTCCTCCACTTCCACATTCCAGCATGAAACATCTCTCCTCAAACAAGCAGTCAATCCATAAACATCTGTCCGGCTTCACATGTTAGACTCATCACGGGAAGTTACACGGACTCAAAGCCACATGTGCTTCTGATTAGGGCCCGATGTTCCCGGCCTCCGATTGGTCCCTGTCAGTCACATGTCTGAATGTGACCCAGGCACATCTCTAGGCTCTTACTTGTGCAGATAAACCCTCTCTGTCATTGTTAACAGATGGTAATGTAATAAGCTGACCCTTGACCTTTCTAAAGCTGCTACCCAACCTCGACCCACCAAATGAAATGTTAAGTGTGTCTCTGAGAACTTGTCAGCAAACACATGGAGGGCTAGTAAACGCTGGGTGTTTGTGGTTGTTTAACCCTGCAGGGCAGAGGCACATTAATCACAGTTAAGTCCGAAATGATGAAGTGTTTGGTGGTCAGGCATGATAGGCCGTTCTAAATGCAGCTACGCTTTCAGCACGCATTTCCAAGGACACAGCATGCCACATCAGGAAATGAAACCAAAGCGTTCTTTATTTTATATATATATATATTTTTTTTTTTCCCCTAAAACAGCTGCTCTTCCTTTAGGGGGTTTTTGAATAAATCCAACGTTTTTGAATCAAAATGTTAGCGCCTTGAATTATCACCTTGAGAAGTTTCGAATTTCACTTTTTTTTTGTGAGAGGCGAGCGATATTCTCTCAAGAAAGTTTTAGGTTGTGTTTTTTCTCAAGCAAGGTCAAACTCAATCGTTTATCCCAGCTGTAGTTCGTATGAAAGGCGTGAGATAAATAAGAGTGCGAATCGTGGGTAAATATTAGAAGTGCAGATGGCTTGTGGGAAGAAAACAGAAGCGGGTCGAGTGAATGATTAGATAATCATTTTCTGGAGTTTGTCATCTGGGACGGACACAGACGCACAGAGAGAGAGATCTCAAATCTGTCGTGTATACAATGGCAACATCCACTATCTAAATGACTGCAGGATCAGTTTGTGTATTATCATTAATGGTGTTTTATTTTAATGGGCTTTTATCTTTTGTATGAAAACCAAACATTTTCCCTCGATTGCACATCTGAAATGTTTCATGACTTTTTAAATGATAACATCTGATAATAGTTAATAAACAAACCCTGTTTTACAGCTGACACAATTTTTATGCCGCATTGCTGAAATTTAGCCTTATTTGTTTAGAGGTGTACTAGTGCATTATATTATATTATATTATGATACATTTTATTACATTATATTATA